>JAVGWX010000023.1:32441112-32951112 GCA_036924085.1 Ariolimax columbianus
ACTTCCCCGCTGTTAAAACCTACCCTACATTTGACCTTTCATACACAGATACAAAATCATTTTGGCAACAACAAAATAAAATATTAATTAATTTAATTTCAACAATCAACAAACATTTCTTTACCCCCTGGGGATCAAATGCCTTCAACAAGTCTTCACCAAGTCAAATTGTTCAATAATACCTTAAGTAGATCCAAGCACGATATCCTGTTTCTTTGAAACTTCTATCTAGTTCTCTTTTCCAATAGTGTCCTTCCCTGTCTCTGCTTCTCTTGCCCTTAGATGACCAAAACGTAGGTCATCACCATATAGCATGTCCTTTATAGAACGTCGCTCCCATCACAGTCTGTCTGAAAGAAACTCGTTCTCTTGCTAAAACCCATACTTCCGCCACTGTCATACTCAGGCATTCCTGGATATCTTGGTTCCATCGTCATCTTGGTCTACCCCTTCCTCTTGTGCCTGGCACCATGCATTCCATCACTGTACTTCGAGCCCGTTGTGTCTCTTGATATGACCAAAGTATTTGCATTTTCTAGCCAAAATGGAATTGATAAACCAGTTCTCCTCTATGCTCAACTCTTGCCGAATGTCCATTGTTGTCTTTGTCTCTGTCCATGGTATTCTGAGGATCTTTCTGTAATATTTTGACTCGAAGGATCCAATTCTTTGTATATAAGTTTTGGTAATAGATTACATAAACATTAAATTCTTCTTCTTCTTCTTCTTCTTCTTCTTCTTCTTCTCCTTCTTCTTCTTCTTCTTCTTCTTTTTCTTCTCCTTCTTCGTACGCTGTCAGACGTCAACTTGAATTTGTTCGAAGAAAGCAGCTGTCATCCTGAGGCTGTCGACACGGCTATAGACCTTGTCTAGTGTTCCCACTGGTGATGGCGACACGTGCTTTCTCTGGTCCTCGTATGTCGGGCAATTTTGCAGCAGATGTTCACCGATCATTTTCCTTGTGCCACAGGTGCATTCGTCAGTGCCACCTATCTTCAATTATATAAAGATTAAATTGAATTAAAAAGAAGATTGCCATGTCGTAATGAGTGCAATGACTTGTTTCAGCACCCAGACTTACCATATGCTGTCATTTGCGCTAACCATCCAATCCTCAACATGCAAAGTTGACTTCATCATCATGCAGAGACGACACCATTTCTTAAGAGATTATACGTTTTTTCACCACCATGAAACACTGTATCACTCTCTTTTCTGTGTAGCGTCTGCGCAACTGAGAAAATATTGTTCCAAATTAAAAGTGGTTGTTTCTCTATTCAGGAACTGCATCATCCGAATGTAAAAATTGCTTCTTTCCCAACGAAATACAGTTTTCACCCTACCAAGCAACATTGAATTCCTGCGCTGATTATTATCATGTACAAGTCGCTTTTTACATACCTTTTCAGTCCTGTGGGAAGGTATCTTTTTTTTTTTCCAACTTGTAATAATCAGTTGAATATTCTTACTTTTTCCTGCAAATGAACAGTTTAGTAGTTTAGTAAAGGTCTCTTCTTTGGCACTCAGAAACACTTATTTGTAAACAGAAGTGGTTTATTTCCTATGCAGTAACGCTTTCTTTCCAATATGAAAATGTCTTCTTTATACCACATAAATTCTTTCATTTCTTTATTAAAAGGACTTCTTTATAGCACATAACCTCTTTCATTTCTTTATTAAAATGACTTCTTTATAGCACATAAACGCTTTCATTTCTTTATTAAAATGACTTCTTTATAGCACATAAACTCTTTCATTTCTTTATTAAAATGACTTCTTTATAGCACATAAACTCTTTCATTTCTTTATTAAAATGACTTCTTTATAGCACATAAACTCTTTCATTTCTTTATTAAAATGACTTCTTTATAGCACATAAACTCTTTCATTTCTTTATTAAAATGACTTCTTTATAGCACATAAACTCTTTCATTTCTTTATTAAAATGACTTCTTTATAGCACATAAACTCTTTCATTTCTTTATTAAAATGACTTCTTTATAGCACATAAACTCTTTCATTTCTTTATTAAAATGACTTCTTTATAGCACATAAACTCTTTCATTTCTTTATTAAAATGACTTCTTTATAGCACATAAACTCTTTCATTTCTTTATTAAAATGACTTCTTTATAGCACATAAACTCTTTCATTTCTTTATTAAAATGACTTCTTTATAGCACATAAACTCTTTCATTTCTTTTATTAAAATGACTTCTTTATAGCACATAAACTCTTTCATTTCTTTATTAAAATGACTTCTTTATAGCACATAAACTCTTTCATTTCTTTATTAAAATGACTTCTTTATAGCACATAAACTCTTTCATTTCTTTATTAAAATGACTTCTTTATAGCACATAAACTCTTTCATTTCTTTATTAAAATGACTTCTTTATAGCACATAAACTCTTTCATTTCTTTATTAAAATGACTTCTTTATAGCACATAAACTCTTTCATTTCTTTATTAAAATGACTTCTTTATAGCACATAAACTCTTTCATTTCTTTATTAAAATGACTTCTTTATAGCACATAAACTCTTTCATTTCTTTATTAAAATGACTTCTTTATAGCACATAAACTCTTTCATTTCTTTATTAAAATGACTTCTTTATACTACATACTTTTTTATTTTTTTATTAAAATGACTTCTTTATAGCACATAAACTCGTTCATTTCTTTATTAAAATGACTTCTTTATAGCACATAAACTCTTTTATTTCTTTATTATAATGACTTCTTTATACTACATAAACTCTTTCATTTCTTTATTATAATGACTTCTTCACACCACATAAACCTTTTTATTTCTTTATTAAAATGACTTCTTTACACCACAGAACCGCTTTCATTCCAATGTAAAAATGATTTCGCTCCTTATACAGGAACGACAACACCCTTTTGTAAATGTAACTTTTTATCAAAGTAGAAACTTTCTCGAGCTGTGTTTATGTTGGGTTTTTGTTTTTTTTGTATAATAGAAACTATCAGTCCCATATGACAAAACAATCAGTCCCATATGTGTGAAAGCGAATTTTCTCCACAAACAAACCCACTATGTCCACAACCGCAGAACGTCATCTCTCCCAAAGTCACAACTATGTCACACCCAAACAAACATTACTCGTTTCGCTAGCAGAAACTGTCAATTCAGATTTTTTTTTAATCCTTTATTCCCGCGCAGATACTGTATCATTCTTATGTTAATGTGCATTGATTCCTATGTAAAAAATGTTATGTCAACTTGAACTTTGATATTTCCTATGTAAACCTGCTTTTCTCCGCATGTCACAGTATTTGTATTTGCAATCCAATGAAAATCTTTCATTCATCACTTCGTCCGTCCCAAGTGGAAAAGGCACGATGCTTATAAAATGTGGCTTTATTTATTGTTTCAGTAGCTTCCTTACAATTTGGATGTGACATATTTTATAGAAAGCGTTTCTTTTCCTTAGGTTTCAGAGGCCGTTTATTCTTCAGCTAACATATTATTTTATTTATCACTTTTCTCAAAGTTTTAATTTCATTCCTAGCTGCTTCTTACGGGAGAGTGGTTTTTACATGAAGTAATAATAGGGTATAACGTGAAAACTGAGGCGCCAGTAAAGTGGTATGTGAAATTGTGACACCGTTGGAAATGAGAAATATAGTTTTGTGTAATGAACAACTTTGTGAAAATAGAATGTTCTCACGCCAGCTGTGGACAGTAATTGAGAACGAAATGGATGGTATCAGTTCACACAAAGACTATGAGAAGCCTTAGTTTGACGTGTTCTGTTAGCACAAAAATGTTCAAGTTTTTGTTTAACTTCTCCAGGTAAATAACGAATTACTCGTTTCAGCTTCGCCTTAATGTGGGGGATAGATAAGGCACTGACAGGACAACCAGAAGTCTATGGGTTCGATCTCAAGATTAGAAGGGGAATAAACAGGAAACCAAACTAAAACTTGCAATAAGAGTGCGTGGGAGTCTTAATCCACGTGGGCTAGTCCCCATTAAGGTCTGAACCACGTGACGGAGACCAAACATTTGCTCTGACGATCAGATTGCTTCCAGTTGCATTTAGTGTTTCATCGTCAGATAGACAGAGGCAGAAAAATCGGAAAAAAAACATTTAAAATATTTGGAAAAACAAAACAGCTCATAAAGTGAATAGAGCAGCAAAAATCGACTTTGAAATAAAGCTCGCTCAAAAGGTAAACACGGATAGCAAGATCTTCTTTCTCTTATGTAAAAATCAAATAAGTACGATGGACAAAGTAGGTACTTTCAAATATAGCACAGGCATAATAATAAGAATCGGGATGCTGGCAACATATCTCGTACTGTAACAGTACTTTATCACAGTCACTCAAAAGAAGACTGCTCTGAGATCCAAGACCCATATATATTTTTGAAAGGGGCATGTATACAGAGGCACAAAGATCAGTCTGTATTAAGAAGGAAATAGTCTTTACACAACTGGAGAGGTTGAAAGTGTATAACTGTCTGGGTCAATATGGAATTCATCTAAAGTTAATATTTGAAGTTAGAGGCCAGTTAACAAAATCATTGGCTGCATTAAATTCTCAATCATACGTGAAGGGAAATGTTCCGCGGGATTGGAAAGATGCAGGAGTGAACCCCTTGTTCAAAAATGGCATTCACTCAGATCCAGCAGACCGGTGAGTTTAACGAGCATAGTCTGTAAAATGTTAGTCAATAATCAAAGAAAACACTGTAATGCATTTAGATTAATTGTATCCAATCAGGAATAGTCATCATGGGTTTACTAGATGGAGATCGTGCTTAACAAATATGTTATAATTCATGGAGGAGGTTACCAAAATGATAGATGGAGGGGAGCCAGTCGATGTTATTTACCTAGATTTGTCAAAGTCCTTTGATAGAGTACCTCATCAAAGATTGTTTAGGAAGTTACAATCACGTGGAATAGGTGGGGAAGATATCAGATGGCTAGAAGAAAAGGTTAACTGGACGAAGGCAGAGAGTGGGAATAAATAAGGAGTATGATTAGTATGAAGCAAAAAAGTAGAGTGCCACACAGGGCTCGGTTTTGGGACCTATTTTGTGATTGTTATATATAAACGATTTGGATCCATGATTGCAAAATTTACCGACCACACAAAAACTATGCAGTAGTGTCTCATCTAAAGCGGATGTATATATGTTGAGGTCAGATTGTGATCTGAGAATTGTCTGAGAGCTGGACAATGCAGTTTAATATAAATAAATGTACAGTCATCCACATGGGTAGATCTAATATGGAACATAATTACAGAATGAACGGGAACAATATTAGAATGATAGAAAAGGAAAGGGACCTAGGAGTTATAACAGATCAGACAGGTAAGGTGAGTGAGCAAGTTCAGGTTGCAGTGAATAAGGCAAATGCAATGCTAGGTATGATTTTAAAAAATAATATTAAACAAAGGAGCAAGGAAGTGATTGTTGAATTGTATAAAGTATTAGTTAGACCTAGATTGGAGTACTGTGTACAGGTGGGGAGTCCTTATCGTAGAGAGGATATAAACATGATGGACAGGATATAAAAAAGTCACTTAGGTTATCCTGTATCCGATGTGGAAGCGACGTTCTATAAAGGACCTGGTGATGATGATGAAGAGTATTTTAAATAGTAAGCCTCCATGTCTCACTTGATGACCAAGCCAAGACAATCTATCTTTTTGTTTACGCTTCATTAGTTATCCACTGGACCATTTATTTTAAGCACTTCTTCGACAGACCTTTTTTTCTGTCCATCTCACTGTTTGTTTCCTGTAATTACACTACATCTCAAAAGCTTCCGATGTCTTGTTATCGTTATTGTTTAGAGTCCATGTTCCAAATCCGTAAAATGCGATAGGTCGGATATGTGTAGAATTATACATTTTTTAAAAGCTCAATATTTATGTTATTTGTTGTTAAAAGTTTTGTTTCCTATGGAATGTTATTTGTTATGCTACTGCAATCCTAGTTATAATTTATACCTCGCTGCATGCATCTTTTGTAATAATTTGTCCGAAAATATGAAAACTTCTGCACTTGTTTTATGATCTGACACTCGATCCTGATATTTAATCTGTGGATTTGTTTGGCTGTTACCATCGCTTTTGTTTTACTGGCATTGATCGTCTTATCAAACGTCTTTGTTGTGTCGTTGATCTCAGAAAATAGGTCAATTGCTATTGTTACAACGTCAGGGTTTCATGGTCATGGATTCCCCAGGGATCTCTACAGGACTTCATCATTCAGAACCAACTGGGCCATTGAAAACGAAATGTAATTTGGTAAGAAGCAAGGAGATAGTGGAGAAATTAAAGAGGAATAAAGAGTTCAGACACAGATTAGATGTCATTTGGAACAAAGCCGGCCTGGTTTCAAAATGTAACTTGTCATTGTCTGAAATCTGGCCAAGTAAATAGTGGCGAGGCAACGGTCCCAATATTTTATTTTATTGTCAGTTAGTATTTTCCATAGTTTAGTACGGTTGTTTTAAATGTTGGATACGGGAACATGGCATGTTAAACTTTGGTATGATCATAAGACTTTCAATTAGAATTGTTGAGAAAGACGTAATTCAGAAGCATGTTGGAGGAATTAGCAAAACCAAGTACACCAGTGCTGTAGTGGCGAGTTGTCTGAGGAAAAGTGGTGGGGAACTTTTAAGGGAAAAAGTAGAATCCATAAATAGAGCTCGGGTATATTAATGGTCAGGCCATGAAAGCTGTCACATAATTTGTACATACAGTGGAGCCTTTTTGGACCACGTGACTAGAACTCGGCGCAGCCATGAAAGAAGGCGGGGCTTAAGGAGGTAAATAAAAAGTGATGTTTGCAGAGATTGCAAAGCAGATTTGGAGGAAGACTTTCCCGCTGTACTTCTAAAGAGTTTGCAGAGTTAACTCTATAAGTGCTGTTCTTGAGGGTAGCCTGTAATACTTAAGTAGGGTCGGAAATTGAGTGTTATTTAAGGCTTGCATTAAACTGCCTGTGTGTGACGCTGATTGACTTAGTCCAGTAAGTAAATCGTGTACGTCATTGTTTCGATCGCTTCCTTGTGAGATTGCATCCCATTGTGCAAAGTTCCTTGTCAGAGAAATATGAAAGAAAACGCAATGGATCACATCTCATTCAACAAAGTTTCATGTAGAAAAATGTGTTTGTGAGCACCATGGATTGCATCCATCGCACGAAATCCAGATCTTTATTCCAAAGCAAAAACTGGACACATTTAAGCAGTCTGAACGTCAGAGGTCAGGTACACTACAGAAGGCGCGGTAAAATACTAACAATATTAGTTAAAAAATAGATGATGTTGCTAGTAATAGCAATACCTTGATTTGACCTAAGATAAACCGGGTTTGGAGTGCAAGGAAACATCCGGATACATGCCAACACTTCCTAGTAAGAGATTTTCGAGAATGATAGATTAGGCAGTATTGATGCGATCCTCTCAAGTTATGTCAATAAATGAATGATTGTGTTTTTGTGAAATAATTAGTTTTCGTGGATCATTTATATTTTTTATGTGTGGCGGGAAGTAATTAAGTCTAAGAGAGATACTTACTTTCCGTGTCCTATGCATCATTCTTCCAGTATTCAGTCACATGGATTGCCCTGTCACTGGCACTCAGAAGGTCATCCATGCCACAAGTCTTGGGAAGGTTTGGACAGATCATCAGATGGTCCTGGTCTTGTGTTACTCCACATTCGTATGTTTCATCATCCCTATACCCCCATCTTTTCAGGCTTTTCCTGTATCGTGATACACCAGTTCGAAGTCTATTTAGGGAATTCCATGTTGCGTACGGCAGGAGATGTCCGGGTGCAAGTTCCTCTCGGAACTCGATCAAGGGGACTTGTTTCAGCTGTTTCCAACTTTCCATGCGTCGATTTCCTGGTCTAGTATGTAGGGGCTGGGTTGACTGTAAGAAACTTCGTCTTGACTTTAATCTTGGACGCTGCACCTGGTGCTCGAGCATAGAGTGTCTTGGGTCATTTACCTGTTTCTCTCCATCTATCTCTGACGCGACAGTCAGTTCTTTGTATCTCTTTTGGCGAAATGCCGATTATGGGATACATTTTTTCAGTTGGTGTAGGTTTTATGTATCCAGTAACTATACGGTATGTCTCAATTATTTCTGTATCTATATGTTTGTCAAGGGCAGAGTTCTTCCAATCTGGTGGGGCGTACTCAGCTATAGAGAAACACAGAGCGCGTGCTGAAGTTCTGAGGATATCTGACTTTGCTCCCCATGTTGGGCCAGTCAGTTTTCGTATGATGCTATTCTTCGCATGTATTTTATGTTTTGTCTCCTGACAATGTGCGGCGTAGGATAGCATGTGGTCCAACTTTACTACCAAATATTTGGGGACCTTCTGTGTTCTAGACCCCGTCCTTGCCATTTAATCTGCAGCTTTCTCCTCGCATCTCTATTTCTGAGATGGTAGGCACATACTTGAGTTTTGCTGGGGTTTAGTGAGAGCTGATTGAGGTGATCCCTGGGCAGCTACTGTTGTATCATCTGCATTTATGAATTTTGTCACCTCTGTATCTATAGGTTAATCGTTGGTGTATATATTATACAGCATAGGTACCAGGACACTTACGTCTTGTGCCAGCCCATTGTTGTGATTTCGCCATCGACTACCCCCTCTCCTCCCAAGTGACGTAGAATCGCCTATTCTGCAGGATACAGTTAATGGGGCTTGTGAAACGTCAGTCCTTTGTCGTGGAGAATAGCTTAGCAAACAAGTTCTGGTGGTTTATGGTGTCATAAGCTACTCTTAAGTCAATAAAAGTTACTCTTGTGATCTGTTTACGTTTGTACCCGTCCTCGACCAGTTGTACTAGGTTACGGATCTGGCCCCAGCATGCACTTCCAGGTCTGAAGCCTGCTTGCTACTTGATGAGTTTATTTTCTATGGAGGGGGGGGGGGGGAGAGAGAGAAAAAAAGGGGGGGGGGGGGCGATTCAATTCAGGATAATTCTTTCAAAAACGTTATACAGATGGCACAGTAGTGAAACTGGTCGGAAGTTCTGAGGTTCTGATGGGGGTTTTCCTGGTTTTAGCAGAACAGCCACATGGTATTTCTTCAGATTTGTTGAATTTTCAAAGAACCGATGCATGTGTTGAAAAGCTTCAGCAACCATATGATGGTTTCTGGTCCTAATTTTTTTTTTTTTTTCTGTCCTCAAGTCATCTAGGCCAGCTGCTTTGTTGTTTTTCAATTGATTAATTTCATTATTTAGTTCTTGCAAGGATAAAGATATCGCTAATATGTTATTCTCCTGTTTACAATCTCGCCGGATATTTGTTTGCTCTGTTTATTTAGTGGTTTGATTTAGTGATTTTAGTGGTTAGTGGTTTAGTTGTTCAGTAGTAATTGGTGGTTTATTTTGGATGACATGTGTTATGCCTGCAGGAGCGCTCACTTGATCAATAGTTAAGTTTTTAATAAGTTTCCAGGCGCGTCTACTGTTTTGTTTCATATCAAAGTCTTCCCCCAAATGACGCAATTTCTCTATTTGTGACTCTGATATGGCATGAATCACTTTCACATAGTGATTGGTAGTGCTCGCATAGCGCGAAAGGGAACACCAAAAAAGCGTCCACAATGATTACAACCAAAAAGGCAGTCGGGAGTCCCCTGGAAACGATTTTCAATCGCCCAATCCCTTTAACACATATGTACTAATCTAAGAGAGATACGACTGCTATACGCTACAATGACAATTTGTGACAGTGTCCAGGATAGGATAGTTAGGTTTATTGGTCTCGTACACTATAATTGCTATAGTATGTATTTTTATGGTTCTTTCTTTCGGCGAAGATAGTCCACTTTAAAAAACGGGCTTGTTTGTTTCTGTTTTGTAATTTCCGGAGGTATTGTGTGAATGTATGTATGTTTGTGCCTGTCTGTGCGGGTGTTGAAAGTTGATCGCCAATTAAAAAATGTCGGTTAACTTCGCGGACCACAGAACAGTCATGTCTTATAGAGTGCTTCTAAAATCGATTCTGTAGCAACTCCTGCGGGAACAATTTTGTGGGCAAAAACATTTGAAACCAATTGCCCATTACTATAATGTGATTCCTTTAGTGTATCGACTTGAAAACATTTCCCTTGTGATCTATTTCTAAACTCGACAATACAATAGCACTGAAAGGAATGCACGTTTTAGTTAATGAGAAAACTGACTGCCTGTTTATTATTATTATTTTAATAACTGGAACTTTTTCTTTTGGGCTAATTGAATACAGTCGTCCATATGGCATTCAGGAACCTTTATTCTCATCTTTCACTTTGAGTGTTTCGTTGTAAATATCATCTCTTCAGATAAGTACATTAATATGAGGAATGACCAAATTCTTGCCAGATGTCTACTTAATTTAACAAATTATCTATGTTCTACATCCTTTGGAAAAATTCTAGTAGAGACGCTAAATATGATTTTATTTTCATATCTGAAACGCATTAAAGGTCTTCTTCATCTTCATTACGCGTAACCTGTTCCGTCTTTAAGCATCAGGTTGTTAATAGATCACTAGAATGAGCCCTAATGTGTGCGTTATGCGCAGTATCATTCACCACCTCATTAAGATCAATGATGTAAAAATGTAGGTTATCTGTAGTGTCCATCACATTCACTGAGAATTGGTTGGTTAAGACGTTAAGGGCCATTTCTTTTGCTCGGAAATCCTGTAATCTCTATTGGACTTGTTTTGCGATTTTGCAGTCACATGTTGAAGACTTTATTTTGCACAGCTCAAATTCAACATTTATTGAAAAATAGTTTAATTCCGGTCTTGAAGATGTCACTTAAGATCTAATTTAATCCAAAGAACTTTGACGCAAACAGGCTTTCTATCAATCCCCACAATGAAGTGATAATCAGCATATCTAACATTAAAATTGCGAATAAATTAACAGTGAACATGTTTTTCAGTATTTCCCATCAATTGGAATTTACGATTTCTTCTTTACTGAATTCTAGCAGCATCGTTTGTACAACTAAATAGGGATCGAAATGCCACCGAAGACGGATGTGTCGGACCGAAAGGTGCAAATATCGCAGCCAAGCTGTAAACTAGCGACACAACGCATTCCGTTCTCCGGACTACATCCTGCTACTTGCGAAGACCTATACAGGGCTTGGTAGCGGGAGATTGAGAACGAACGCAGAAGAAGAAGAAGAAGAAGAAGAAGAAGAAGAAGAAGGAGAGGGATCAAAATGTTGAGCGGTGCGTAGCCTGTAGCGATCAGCGACCTAAACAACCAGGGTCAGCGATCCAGAGCTGACAATATCCTTCTCCACATCACGTGGGGATTCTGGATAACAGGCTGCAGCAGGGTAGACTGGCCAAGGAGAAGGGATCGAAGAGGGCAGGCTAGCCCGGTACCCAAAAATGATATGCTGAAGTCGGATTTGTCGGACCAAAAGGTGAAAATATCGAGTCAAATTGAAAACTACAACACGGCGCACTCCGTTTTCCGGACTGCATCCTTCTATTTGCAAAGCCCTAGGGCTTTGTAGCTGGAGTTTGAGAACGAAGAATGAAACTTAATAACAACTAAACAATACTATTAATATTGATCACTAATATCAGAGACGTAATTATAACCAGATGAGCAATGAACTCCACGCCCTCTTCTTTATATTTCTTGGCAGGTTCTAGAAAGATTTAATGAATTTATGGTATCAAGATGCTGAGCAGCGCAAGAGCTGCAGTGGTCAGCAACCCATAGCTGACTGCTAGCGTCAGGGCCAGCGAACCAGAGCTGCCAAGACCTTTCTACACCTCCACACGGTGATCCTGGATAATAGGCTGCAGCAGGGCAGACTGGCTAAGGAGAAGGGATCGAAGAGGGAATGCTAACCCGGTACTCAAAAAATGCTTGCTGAAGTCGGATGTGTTGGACCAAAAGGTGCAAATATCGCAGCCAAGCTGTAAACTACGACACAACGCATTCCGTTCTCTGGACTACATTCTGCGACTTAAGCCCTTTCAGTGTTTGGTAGTGGGAGATTGAGAACGAACGAAGATGAAGAAGAAGAAGAAGAAGAAGAAATACACTAGAACTAGAAATGAAGAGAAAACTTAGCATCGGTAGCTGTGCCCGCTTGCCGAGAAGCTGAGTATTTATGTTTAGCCGATAGTTGGCGTAGGACCTGTTACAGTCTATATCGCGATATTGTATATACTTAAATGATGGACAGCTGGCTGAGTGATTGTAATGTTGGTCTGTTGACCTAAGGACATGAGTTCAAATCGTCAGTTAGGCTGAGGTTGTTGTCTATTTTAGGTATAATTGAAATCTAGTTTGGCAATTGCGTCGCCACTGCAGTGGCTGCGACCTTTATTCCTCAGATCCTCCAAAGGAGAGACCTGATCAATTAGAATAAATTACGTGATAAGAGTTTTGTCTTTTGATAATACTTAAAAAAAAACGTTCTTGGGCAAGGATTACTGGTCCAGTTTAACCACCAGTGACTCGCGAATATGGTTTGTTCAGCCCAGGTCTAGAAATTTATTTTTTTTAAAAATCTTAAAGGACTTAATTTCCATTGCCAAGACAGTCGAGGGATATTTAGGTAAATGATTACAGGCCGCTTCGCTATTGCTGTCGCCACGTCGTGTGCTGACTATGTGTCTTTATTTCACCCCTATTTGAAAAAACAACATATGACTTATCAGGGATTCGATACGCTGCACCTGTTATTGGCAAGAAGGCAGACATCGAAACCATTCGGCCACGCACTCCTTCAACCTCCCCCCCCCCCTTCCTTTTCCCATCTCCCCAACCCCTCCCTAATTACATAATTAGTTGTGATAATGCTTGCAAAACTCGTCAAAGATTGTAACATTCCTATCACATATTTTTTACAATTTGTATGTGGGGCTAGGCAGCGTATAACAAACAGCATCACTCAGTTTGAGGCAAGCACATCCTTCAGTGAGAATAACATAAAATATATGTAAATAAACATATTATAAATGTATACAGTTTAAGAGCAATGTATAGAAAAATGTGCTAACATTTGAAAGACCTTTTTATTGTTTTCTTTTTCAGCGAGACCAACATATTTCGGTCAGCGCCTCAAAGCACATCTGTCACCGTGTATTCCAACCATCGTCTTCTCAACAAAGACAGGGCGTCCAGAAACGAGGACGCTGAGGTGAATAGTTCTACCACTGTGTGATGAGGAGGATGTGTTTCCATGGATACTGCAGGCGATGTTTTAAAGTGTTCAACAGCTGATTTAGTCTCGTGTTAAGACTATCTCTGCACGAGTGATTTACGGAGCTAATATTTAGTACACACAGAAGTGTGGTTTCTTAGGTGATGCTCAACAAAGTGTGAAATGGATGTCTAGTTTAGGGTGGACTGTACAAAATACTAGCGAAGATCCTTTTTACACTTTGTGTAGTATATATTTGTGTATGTACTGGAATTCCATCAGGCAGGTGTGGCTGATGCCAGGTAGCCGAATGTTGAGTCATCCTCTGTCGCACGCGAGGTCGGCTAAAGTTATATGCCACCACGACGTCACTCCACGTGCCCATCCGTTATCCAGCATCCACACTACATGGCTGGTCCATCCGTTATCCAGCATCCACACCACATGGCCGGTCAATCCGTTATCCAGCATCCACACCACATGGCCGGTCCATCCGTTATCCAGCATCCACACCACATGGCCGGTCCATCCGTTATCCAGCATCCACACCACATGGCCGGTCAATCCGTTATCCAGCATCCACACCACATGGCTGGTCCATCCGTTATCCAGCATCCACACCACATGGCCGGTCCATCTGTATTTTCGTAACAGCTCGATATGTATGACGTCAGTGAAGGAAGTTCGACGTCTGATCTCTGCGTTGCTGATTTATTCTCCAACAACATCTTCAATGTTCTTCGCTTCATACACGTTGGGCAACTCGTAGTCTATTTGTATCAGCTGCCCGAAGGTTCCACACCTCGCAGCCCTATACCATGTCTAAAATAACCACACTGTTGAAGATGGGAGTTCTATCGCTGTCGGTTCCCATCTGTTGCAGTATGAATGTAATACAGTTAAACATGAGCTATATATGGTTTTAGCACTGTTTTTTCTTGCTAAACTGCATATTATGGACGATGTGGCATCATTACTCAGGTCACTTTGCACACTTGCTCTGGTACCAAAGTTTTCGATTTAACAGATAGTGCACTCCAAAATGAGGATTGAACTTGGACCGCTTGGCTAGGTAGCCAACACGCAAACCCTTGCGCTAACGCGTACTGTACAGGAGATTAAACGGCTGCAGATAATTAATTGTGTAGCAGTGGATGTAGACACATTCTTGGGGCATTCTAGCCTCCGACGTGAGAACACAAAGATGATAACTGATGCACAGAAACGACAACGCCAAAGTGAAGAGATCCAACACTGTATCATGATGATGATGTGTTTCCGTGAACTCTGCGTGTGATAAAGCTGCTGCAAAAGATGACATGATGAGCAGTGGAAATGCGCTCCAATAATTATCACTATTGTCATGTAATTGAGACATGTCCAACTCGGTGATGCCAAATGACATCCAGACATGTCCAACTCGATGATGCCAAATGACATCCAGACATGTCCAACTTGATGATGCCAAATGGCATCCAGACATGTCCAACTCGATAATGCCAAATGGCATCTAGACATGTCCAACTTGATGATGCCAAATGGCATCCAAACATGTCCAACTTGATGATGCCAAATAACATCCAAACACGTCCAACTCGATAATGCCAAATGGCATCCCAAAAATAGCGACGATACTGAAGTGAAGAGCTCTACCACTGTGACGAGGATGACTGTGAAGTGTGCCAGGTACTCTGCAGGTGGTAATTCTACTCTAAAAAATGACGCGCTTACCATCTGGTTGAATCTCATGATAGAATCATGTCGATATTAATGGGATATACGAATCTAATATCTGATGCTAAGAACCAGCGATGAAAATATGAAACGGTCGCCCCCACGCTGACATGTTGCTGTGTTCACGCGACTTGTGCAGATTATGTAGCCTTCACTAGCCAATCCATCCACATGTTTCGGCCTGGTTAGCTAGAAAAGTGAGTAACGACTGCCTACAAGATTGTGACAGATGAGACCCAGTTACAGTGAGGCATGTGACAGATGAGACCCAGTTACAGTGAGGCATGTGACAGATGCGACCCAGTTACAGTGAGGCATGTGACAGATCAGACCCAATTACAGTGAGGCATGTGCCAGGTGAGACTAAGTTACAGTGAGGTCTGTGACATGTGAGACCCATTTACAGTGAGGTATGTGACAGGTGAGACCCAGTTACAGTGAGGTATGTGACAGGTGAGACACAGTTACAATGAGGTACGTGCCAAGCATCTTCATCATGTAAAACATTTTACTACAGATTCCGCCACTGCTAGAACACACGTAAGTGATATGATACGACCTTCCAATAAGTGAACCAGCTGCAATTATGGACCTATGCTTCATATGGAACGAAAAGCAGACACAAGCAGCGAAACCCAGACGCTGAATAATATGAGAACAACGAAGACGTGTTCCCGGGACAATGAAGTATTTATCAGTTGATACGGACTGTTATTGCCATGTTTACCTCCAAAGTCGGATATTGCTACTCAGCGACATTCAGTTCTGATTGGTTCTGTTCTAAGAATCGACTTAATTTCACGCCAGGAACACGAATAGATGCTCAGTTTCGCTCAGAAAATGAACAATAATGTGGTTACTGGTGGTTCCTGTAGCTCGCTAGCTGTACATACTCCTGCGCCCCACTTCGCCGGAACACCCTTTTGTTTTTTTCAAGAGCTGCAGAATAGGTGACTCATCTCTGAAGGGTGGCCAGCTATAGACTTCAAATTGTCACTTCTATCAATGGCGGTGTGTCACATCCATTTGACCGATGCAACTCCTACTGGGTTGTTCGATCTTGACAAATTTTCTTTAGCGCAAGTTTGTAGCAGGTCTACTTAATTTCCAGAGTGAACTGAAGAACGTTTGCTTGGGTCAACCTGGCTGTAGTGCAACGTTAAGCTTCGCAGAAGACTCACCACTGCCGTGATCACAATAATGATCCTCACTACGTTGGCCAGGCTGCTGTGATGTTATCGGTTTGAAGTACACAGCGTGAACGTCAGTTAGTTGTGCTGGTAAACATATTGCCCCTGCTACCAATGTGAGTAAGGGTGCACCAAACGGTGTCTAGAGGCCGCGATGTCTCATCTCCCATTAACAGGAAAGAAGACACGCAAACCTGAAGCACATAGAGAAAAAAACTATTCAACAACAGACTAGACCCATGCGTACACTCACGGTTCTGCAACAAACGCAACAGAGAATGGAGGGGGAGAGGTATTCCTGAGTCTAAGGAACGGTAGACAGATAACACTGCCAGTGGCAACTGGAAAACTATCAAGCAATTCAGAGCGGAGGCAGAGGCATTGACAGCTGTAGTAGAATCAATGCTGATAGGCGAAAGCAATGAAAGCCAGATAGTCCTGTTTACAGATGTCCTGTCCGTGGATACATCACTAAAAAGCAAGACAAATACAGAATTAAATGACAAGATCAGTACTCTGTTAACTACGCCAGCAGTCCACACCCAAAAGAGTAGTGGTACAGTGGGCCCCATCCCTTTGTAACATTCAAGGCAACGAGGAGGCAGCAGACAGACTGGCAAAAGAAGGTGGAAGGTTACCAAAACCAGATTATAGTGTGACCTAGGAAGAGTCTAAATATTTATTAGGGTTAGATACATGGCCAAATGGGAAACAGAGCATAATGGCTACACACACAAAATATGCTTTTTACCAGTTGAACAGAAGAGATAAGGAGGTGGTCTTCAGACTCCGCACAGGCCTCAACAGACTGACGTACCATCTATTCAATAAACTGAAGATAGGTGCTACTGATGAATGCACCTGTGTTACAGGGAAAATGACCCCTGAACATGTGTTGCAAAATTTCCCGACACATGAGGACCAGAGAAAGCACATGTGGCCATCACATTATGCCAACACTAAGGCAGTGTTGATAGCCTCAGGATGACTGCTGCTTTCTCCGAACATATTCAAGTTGACGTTTGACATAGCACGAAGAAGATGATCTCCCAGATGACTTTAGGAACGGATTCATCTTATCTTTAAGCGCATCGTGAGAAAAAGGCTACTACTTTTTATGAAAAAGCAGACGTGTTCAATGTGATATTCACGAACCCCTGAGGAGCACTGAGACCATTTTATGTGGCCAACAAGGTGTAAACTATTTGCTTAAAACGAGTTATATTAACACTTTACTTGCCTTTTCACTTTCATTTTCTGGCGAGTGTACAGTTTTGTTACCCCTGATAAGATAACAATTTATCACTTATAATTTATCATACTGTAGATATTGATAGATGTTTCTCACGCAAATATGGGTTTGTTATTTATTTATTTATTGTTTTGATAATTTATTTCTTGGGTTTGAGGGCAGAAAACAGAATCAACCCAACGATTGCTGCTGCTACTAACACCCTTCATCAGCTTGGACAGGTCAACGTTTATCACATCAGACACGAGCACAACATAGACTAACACGTGTACAAGCTTCGACTCTCTGATTCACTAACGTTTGCATGTGTACTAAACAAACAAAATGCTGAGAATGTGTTACAGGAATGTCTGCTGTGCAGCCAATTATGAAAGATACATTGACCCAAAGATTTAACACTACCAACACAGTAGGCTCAGCTAAAGAGAAGCCCCAAACACTGGTCAAGATTATAAGGGAACTCTTCTAGAAGTGTAGATATCAAAGATGCGGTCACTGAAAGAGGAAGAAGAAGGTTTGATGGTTCTCTTATTCGGCTTCCTCTTTCGCGTTTGGTTTTTTTTATTGTCTTCTTCTTTTCGCTTGTGTTCTGTGTGTGCCTTTCATGATCAGGTTATGAAGAGGTTTCTGGAACGGGCTCTAGTCTACACTTTGTACACGTGAAGCTTTACTGCTTCTGTTATTTCTCTTATTCATTTTTTCCAGAGCGGCCCTTGGCTTCGTATCCGTTGAATTTGTGTAGCATTGTTTTCTGAGAGATACTATCTGGTATTTGACGCGTTACATGGCGGAACCATTTGGTTTGCTGTCTCTTGATGAGGTCTAGAACTGAAGTTTTGCCTACATGTCTCCATATACCATTGTTTCTGATTCTATCCATTCTTGTTACTCCAAGCATTCTGCCCAGGCATTTTATCTTTGATGTTTCTTTTATCTTTTTTTTTATTAATGTTCAATTCTGTCACTGAGATCACAATGTTGGTAGGAATATCGTGTTGTAAAGCGTTCTTTTTGTATCCATTGTCACGTGTTTACATTGTAATATCTGGGACATTTGCTCAATTATTCGACTTGCTTTATTACATCTGTTTTGGATTTCGGTGTCGCCTTTGCCATCTGCTGATATTATGTTACTAAGTTACGTGACATTTTTCACCTATTTTAACTTTTGATTTTGTATGAATATTGTTGTTTCTATTTCTTTTCTTGCAGTGGTCATTACTTCGAGTTTCTCTGTGTTGATTTTTATACTGTAATCTGTTCAAATCTTTGGTTACCCTAAATTTGCGGGCCCATTGCCATAATGTGGTCCATATCATTTTCTGGTTGAGAGAGCCGTCCCACAGCCTCGGCCTCAAGGTCAGCTCTGCACATTATAACCTGGTCTGGCGCTGTATTATATTATATAAAATAATATTATATATAATATATTATATTATTATGAAACAGACAGCTCTGACGATTATTGACATAATCCTCAACTGTTTACGCAGACTCCCCATCCACAGCTATATAGGAGCAAAAACACTCATCAAACGATCCACGAGAACAGAATGGAGAGAACAGCCCAAAGAATACAAGCCAGAAAAGGAAAGCATAGACAGACTTCACAAAGATGGGCCGACAAAAATCTTCAGACTCAGAACGGGACATTGCAGAACAAAGCCCACCTCCACAGAATGGGTCTCAGAGACACCGCCACGCGATTGTGGAGGACCCAAGCAAACACGTGAACATATCCTGCAGAACTGACCTACTTATGTAGACCAAAAAGAGGCATTCTGGCCCGGGAAAGCGACCATGCTCTTAAAGCAGTGGGGGACCAGCCAAGACCTCATAAAACGCACATTCTGCATCATGAACTCACCGGGCTAGAAGCATAGCATCAGTTGATCATGAACTCACCGGGCTAGAAGCATAGCATCAGTTGATCGTGAACCTCACCGGGCTAGAAACATAGCATCAGTTGATCGTGAACTCACCGGGCTAGAAGCATAGCATCAGTTGATCGTGAACTCACCGGGCTAGAAGCATAGCATCAGTTGATCGTGAACCTCACCGGTCTAGAAGCATAGCATCAGTTGATCGTGAACCTCACCAGAATAGAAGCATAGCATCAGTTGATCGTGAACCTCACCGGGCTAGAAGCATAGCATCAGTTGATCGTGAACCTCACCAGGCTAGAAGCATAGCATCAGTTGATCGTGAACTCACCGGGCTAGAAGCATAGCATCAGTTGATCATGAACCTCACCAGGCTAGAAGCACAGCATCAGTTGATCATGAACCTCACCAAGCTAGAAGCATAGCATCAGTTGATCGTGAACTCACCGGGCTAGAAGCATAGTATCAGTTGATCGTGAACTCACCGGGCTAGAAGCATAGCATCAGTTGATCATGAACTCACCGGACTAGAAGCATAGCATCAGTTGATCGTGAACTCACCAAGCTAGAAGCATAGCATCAGTTGATCGTGAACTCACCGGGCTAGAAGCATAGCATCAGTTGATCGTGAACTCACCGGGCTAGAAGCCTAGCATCAGTTGATAGTGAACCTCACCGGGCTAGAAGCATAGCATCAGTTGATCGTGAACTCACCGGGCTAGAAGCCTAGCATCAGTTGATCGTGAACCTCACCGTTCTAGAAGCCTAGCATCAGTTGATCGTGAACCTCACCGGGCTAGAAGCATAGCATCACTTTATCGAAGAATAAGAAGATTGTCAGTATCACACATGCATTCACTGACGTCAGATGACATTGCCTGTAGAGGTCACAGTAATCTGCAGTAGTCCGTTCTTACAGGCGAACGGAGATGACGTCCCATATAACGAACGGCTGGTTTGTTTGGCTGTATCAATTTCCCTTAATAATTATCTCGTCCACTTGGACGTATACCGATTAAGTAAGATAATTTAAGCCCAGAAGTGAGGAACTTGTGACATTAAAGCCTAATTCAGCTTTGTAGGCCATTTCATGCGGCCTTTCTAATTAATCAAAATGTTGCACACAAAAATTCTTTTATTTCTTTTTAATTTATGTTTGTTGTTCTTTTATTATTTTTATTTTGTATCTATAATGAATATATTTAAAATACCAAAGAGTGAAAGAAGTTTCAATTAAATAATCCTCCACGACTGATCGCCACAAATCCAACATTAGTAAGTTATAAGGCTATTGTGACACTTGCTATGGTCCTTACTTAGTTGTAACTCAACTCTAGAATGTACTTCCCCGCCTTCTGACAGGCGCCAGGCCATTACCGCACGAGGCTGCATGAGTTTGATTTTTTTTTAAAGTAATGTACATTTTGAAAAGCATCTAAAATGAGGATACTTGAATACGGTCTTATTAGGTTTACAGGTAACTTAATACGGTCTTACTAGGTTTACATCTAACTTAATACGGTCTTATTAGGTTTACATCTAACTTAATACGGTCTTATTAGGTTTACATCTAACTTAATACGGTCTTATTAGGTTCACATCTAACTTAATACGGTCTTATTAGGTTTACAGCTAACTTAAAACGGTCTTATGAGGTTTACATCTAACTTAATACAGTCTTTTAGGTTTACAGCTAAACCTAAATCAGCCTTATTAAGTTTACAGGTAATTTAATACGGTCTTATTATGTTTACAGCTAAACTTAAATCAGAATTATTAGGTTTACAGCTAACTTAAATCAGCCTTATTAAGTTTACAGCTAAACTTAAATCAACATTATTAGGTTTACAGGTAATTTAATACGGTCTTATTAGGTTTACATCTAACTTAATACAGTCTTATTAGGTTTACATCTAACTTAATACGGCCCTATTATGTTTACATCTAACTTAATACGGTCTTATTAGGTTTACATCTAACTTAATGCGTTCTTATTAGGTGTACATCTAACTTAATACGGTCTTATTAGGTTTACAGCTAACTTAATACGGTCTTATTAGGTTTACTGCTAACTTAATAAGGTCTTATTAGGTTTACATCTAACTTACTAAGGTCTTATTAGGTTTACATATAACTTAATACGGTCTTATTAGGTTTACATCTAACTTAATACGGTCTTATTAGGTTTACATCTAACTTAATACAGTCTTATTAGGTTTACATCTAACTTAATACGGTCTTATTAGGTTTACCGCTAATTTAATACGGTCTTATTAGGTTTACAGCTAAACTTAAATCAGCCTTATTAAGTTTACAGGTAATTTAATACGGTCTTATTAGGTTAGCTAAACTTAAATCAGCCTTATTAGGTTTACAGCTAACTTAAATCAGCCTTATTAAGTTTACAGCTAAACTTAAATCAACCTTATTAGTTTTACAGGTAATTTAATTCGGTCTTATTAGGTTTACTTCTAACTTAATATGGTCTTATTAGGTTTATAGCTAAACTTAATATGGTCTTATTAGGTTTACATCTAACTTAATACAGTCTTATTAGATTTCAGCTAACTTAAATCAGCCTTATTAGGTTTAAATCTTACTTAATACGGTCTTATTATGTTTACATCTAACTCAATACGGTCTTATTAGGTTTACATCTAACTTAAAACGGTCTTATTAGGTTTACATGTAACTTAATACGGTCTTATTAGGTTTACATCTAACGTAATACGGTCTTATTAGGTTTACATCTAACTTAATACGGTCTTATTAGGTTTTTAGCGAATTTAGTACGGTCTTATTAGGTTTACAGCTAACTTAAATCAGCCTTATTAAGTTTACAGCTAAACTTAAAACAGCCGTACTAAGTTTACAGCTAAACTTAAATCAACTTTATTAGGTTTACAGGTGATTTAATACACCCTTCCAAAATGAAGATGATTTCCGTTTCAGCTTCTGAAATACTGGATATGATAATGCGAATTTGGGTTACTCCATCTTTGCTCCAGTCTTCGACCTGGCGTCAACTCACTCTACATTTCTAGATTGCGTATTGTAAAATAGTCATTAGACAGACCTGTGTGTGACTACCGAGGCGACATTTCGGCTTCTTCTTCAGTTGACTTCCTTGTACGGTATTGGTCAGTGTGGAGCCTTATTATTTCTTCTAAAATGCCTGCTTGTTCAATGTAATGAAGAATGTACAGTATTGTACTCAGGACACTCTGAAAGGGGTTCATTATCTCTTTACAAATATCAACGAATATTGATCAAGGTATTTCGTGCAGCTCGCTGATTGTACACATTTCTGCTGTATCTTCACAAGCGCCTTCCTTTCTCAATCTTCGTTTTATTTTAATCTCCGACTGTCCATGTATTAATTGATATAAATGTCAAAATTTCAAGAAGCTACAAATTAACTAAAGAAAGGTCCAGATTAGATATTAGGAAATATTATTTTGTCAGACAGTGGTGAATGCTTGAAATGCATTGCCACAGGAAGTAGTGCAGGCAGGGACAATTAACTTTTTTTTTAAAAAAGTATGCGCATAGCTTTTACAGCACGGAACTGTAAATGAAACTGGTTGTTTACATACTCTGCAGAGTCTTCTAAACAAGGATAGAAACGTTAAGTAAAGTTAATACAGACAACAAAACAAAATATGTGATTGAAAGCTTTTTGTCTTTTCTATCTTCTTCTTCTTCGTTGATCGTCCTGAAAATTGATGATGTGACGTTGTGTCTTAGTTTACCAGCCAGGCTGAGATATCTGCGCCTTTTGACCCAACACATCCGATTTTAGCTGCAATTTTCAGGAACCGGGTTTGCCTTCCCACTGTGATCCCTATTCTCTTAACCAGTCTACCCTAGTGCAGTCATTTCCAGGGCTGACGTTTGAGTCTTGGTTAGCTCTGGCTTTATTCAGCTCTGGCTTTGGTCAACTTTGGTCAGCTCTGGTCAGTTCTGGCTTTGGTCAGCTCTGGCTTTGGTCAGCTCTGACTTTGGTCAGCTCTGGCTTTGGTCAGCTCTGACTTTGGTCAGCTTTGGTCAGCTCTGGCTCTGGTCATCTATGGCTTTGGTCAGCAACGGCTTGGGTCAGCTCTGGTCAGCTCTCGCTTTCGTCAGCTCTGGTCAGCTCTAGCTTTGGTCAGCTCTGGTCAGCTCTGGTCAGCTTTGGTCACCACTAGCTCTGGTCAGCTCTGGTCAACTTTAGTCAGCTCTAGCTTTGGTCAGCTCTGGTCAGCTTTGGTCAGCTCTAGCTTAGGTCAGCTCTGGTTGGCTCAGGTCAACTTTGGTCAGCTGTAGCTTTTGTCAGCTCTACCTTTGGTCAGCTCTACCTTTGGTCAGCTCTGGTAACTCTGGTCAGCTTTGGTCAGCTCTGGTTAGCTCTGGTCGGCTCAGGTCAGCTTTGGTCAGCTCTAGCTTTGGTCAGCGCTAGCTTTGGTTAGCTCTGGTAACTCTTGTAACAAACCCTCTGCTGCCGTGATCTAACTTAGAACATTCTCACACTCATCCACATCATCATGACCATACTCAGTAAATGACATATCACACAGCAGGTGGCATATTTATTATATCATACTCATTTCATAGAATGAGTAGAGAAATTACAAACACAATATAATACATATCTTAACTTAACATTCTACTAAAACGGGAATTGTAAGCATTAGCTATTGATGGAATTCCCAACTATCTAAAACCCAGTTCTATTGCCTTGCAATTACATCACACACACATCGCCTTAACTGCGTCTTCAACACACCTTATCAAATACTCTTCCTCACTGAAATCCCCTCAGGCGGGAGATCTCGACATACTCGTTCACAATGTGTCCTTGCTTACAAACACACGTTCAGATTATCTATTAATGCAAAACTCACACACCTATTTGAGCGATCCTGTTCTATCACTAAACATTTTTCCAACAGTCTATCAATCGCTCCTCTACCTAAGTCGGTGAGTTAAACATACTATCCACATTCAGTCTCTCTCTCTCTTCTCCATACATCCTCACTCTCTCCCTCACTCCTCATCTCTCCTCCAGCCTCCCGAGCTAAACTTTGTCTCGAGTTATATATCCTCAAGCAAGGCCAGAGCTTGACCAATCGATCTCAGGTATGGTCATCTTCAATCCCAATTGGAACGAAACACTTTGCCCACCTGTCATTCATTCTCTCGCAGCAAGCCCCGCTGCCAATTTCGTCTGTCAATCAATCTCCCCCTACCAAAATCGGAAGGCCAGTGGTCAGTTTCTACCTGTCCACATTCCTTAACTCAACTCTGTTCTCCTTTGCTGAGACGGTGAGTGACCTTGACATGCATTCAGGTAGCTTTAAGCTTTAACATGTTCAGGCATCCTAAACTCCCCTTGCTCCGGCGGGAACTGTTACACTCTGGTCAGCTTTGGTCAGCTCTAGCGTTGGTCAGCTCTGGTCAGCTCTGGTCAGCTTTGGTCAGCTCTAGCTTTGGTCAGCTCTAGCTTTGGTCAGCTCTAGCTTTGATCAACTCTGGTCGGCTCTTGTCAGTTCTGACTTTGGTCAGCTCTAGCTGCTGTAGCTCATTCCCTGTTCTACATCTTCGGCCCGCCTCTCTCATCTGAAGTGCAAATACTATTTAAAAATAACAGTATCAACACAGTTATCCCGCAGATTAGCATCTTAAAAAGGAATATCCAACCAAATTTAAAAGTTTGTCAAGAGCATACCTGACGAGAAAAACAGTCCTACAGCCTGCCCGGCCCTTCAGTGGGAACCGCCATGCTACATGAAGAGAAAGTCGTGCCATATTATAGCCACAGAGAGAAGGTACAAAATGCCGAAATAAGACAACTTAGAGAAGAGCCGTTAGAGCCGAAACGAAAATCATGAACAAGAGTGACACAGAATGAAAGATGATTGAGGACTGAGTGACGTGGGGAGAGTCTTGGTACTGTCCCTCTAAAGACGCCATCAGACATGCGAGAAATTGATCTTTTTGACAGACATTGACCGACATTGACAGACATTGACATACTTTGACTAACATTGGCATACTTTGATAGACATTGGCATACTTTGATAGACATTGACAGATTTTGACAGACATCTACAGACTTTGACAGACATTGACAGACATTGATAGACATTGACAGACATTGACAGACATTAAAGAAAGATCATCCTCTTTGACGTCTGATCTCCATCTCCAGCTACAAAGTCAAAAACGTGCTTTACAAGTAGATGGATGTCTTGAAAACTGAATGCGCTGTGTCGCAGTTTGCAGCATGACTGCAATATTTGCACCTTTCGATCCGACACATCCAACTTCAGCAGGCATTTTTGAGTAACGGGTTGCCTTCCCTCTTCGATCCATTCTCCTTAGCCAGCCTGTTCTGTTGCAGCCGTTTATCCAGGATCATCGCGTGGAGGTGTAGAAGAGCCTTGGCAGGGCTGGTTCCTTGGCAATGACCGCTGCAGCTTATGTACTGGTCAGCCTCTTGATCAAAGAGAAAGATCAAAGAGAAAGATCAAAGACGGAGAAGGCATGTGTTACAGGTATTGTTAACTTGTGGCGAGGGTTCGAAACTTTCAATTATAACCACTTTTCTGGTTATAATCCTGCAACATTATCTGAAAATCAAGCTGATAGAAAAAACTGAGAATAATTTCAACGAATGAAAAAATATGATTTTCTTAAATGTAAGAGTATTTGTAAATGTGTGTCTGTGTTTGAATGCTTGTGTGTGAGGGGGGTTTGTATTTTCTTGTCATGTCACGCCACGCCATTGCTGGATATATAAATATCACGTTTAAAATTGATGTCTTTCTGACATGTCCGTGTGCCTGGAATGAGTTTAGCTTATTACAAACACATGACAATACCAGGTGGCTAGACCAAGCGTTCGTGTTGGTTCTACTAATACAGTCAACACGACTACTACCACTACCCCAGCAGCTACTACCACTACCGTGACTACTAACAATACTACTGCTGCTACTGCTAATACTACTACTACTACTGCTACTACTACTACTACTGCTACTACTACTACCACTACTACTTCTACTGATACTACTGCTACTACTGATACTACTACTACTACTTCTACTACTACTACTACTACTAATACTACTGCTACTACTACTACTACTACTACTACTACTACTGCTGCTGCTACTACTACTGCTACTGCTGCACACATAATCATAGGCCCAGTTTTCTAAAGCACACTACACCGATACTAAATGAGAGTATCTAAGTCCTCCTTCACACACAAGAACAAACACACACACACATACATACACACACACACACATGTTAACCCAGCCTGCAGCTCTAGACATAATCCACTGCAAGCAAAGCCCTCAGTCACTTCCATACTCACAATTGTCTGGTACAGTACAGGATGTGATTTATCTTGTAATCGAATCTGGTTGCATTTCAGAAGACTATGTTATGTATCCGTATTAGACAAACACGCTAATCGATTACACCCACGCATCATCATCACCAACGAGTTCTAAGAATAGGGATTTTCAAACTAGGATACCTCGATTCTTCTTGGCGCTGCGTAAATATTATTGGGATAACTTTTGAAAACACAATTTTCATACATAATTAGGTAACTAATCTTATCTTTCATTTTCGACAAAATTGGCAACATTGCTTGTGGTTTTTGAGCCATACTGTTTCCTCAACACGAACGTTTTAGAATTGTTAGAATATGGACCACTCTCGGCAAGTTCAAGCAGTCGGGCTCATGCGATATCTCGTATTTTCGCGTATTAGGGCGCGCCTGCGCCGGTTGAGGCTTATCTGGCGGTTCAACCCCTGTGCGGGTTAACTTAACTTAACGTCTTTATACTGGTTTAGAAGACTCTGCAGAGTTTGTATACAACCAGTTTAATTTATATTACCTTGCTCTAAAAGATATGCGGATCTAATATATTCTTAAATGCATTAATTGGCCCTGCATCCACTATTTCCTGTAGCAAATGCATTTCAAGCATTCCCCACACTCTGACAAAAAAATGTTTCCTAATATCTAATATGGACGTTTCGTTAGTTAATTTGTACCTATGCCATCTTGTTCTTGTAGGTGGCTGTATTTTGAAAAAACTTGTAATAGTCTAATTTATCCGTTCCTTTGATTATCTTATAAACCTGTATTAAGTCACCTCGAATTCTTCTCTCTTCTAGAACATGTAGGCCGGTTTTTCTAAGTCTTTTCTAATAAATGTAAATCTGGAATCCCACTTTGGTTTAGTAGCTCAATTTTTTTAATTTTTAATTTCTTTAGTCACACATACAAGACAAGACCAGCTGACTAGACCAGGTGATCAGAACAGCAAGTGCTACTACTACAATGACTTCTACTACTATCACTACTTCTATCACTACTACTATCACTACTACTATCACTACTTCTACTACTATCACTACTACTATCACTACTTCTATCACTACTACTATCACTACTTCTACTACTATCACTACTTCTATCACTACTACTATCACTACTACTATCAATACTTCTACTACTATCACTACTACTATCAATACTTCTACTTCTATCACTACTACTATCACTACTACTATCACTACTTCTATCACTACTACTATCACTACTTATATCACTACTACTATCACTACTACTATCAATACTACTATCAATACTTCTACTACTATCACTACTACTATCACTACTTCTATCACTACTACTATCAATACTTCTACTACTATCACTACTACTATCACTACTAATACTACTACTACTACTATCATTAGCACTACTATCACTACTGTTATCACTACTACTATCACTACTAATATCATTACTACTACTATCACTACTACTATCTCTACTAGTACCAACACTACTACTATCACTACTACTACTACTACTATCATTAGTACTACTATCACTACTATTATCACTACTACCATCACTACTACTACTATCACTACTACTACTATCACTACTACTACTATCACTACTACTACTATCACTACTACTACCGTCTTGCGGCGGATCTAAGGAGTCAGATAGCAATGGGACTCGACTCAGAGTGAAAGATATGCTCCTATCGCCAGGCAGTGGAGACAACTTGAGTTTCTACATGTGCAGAATCCCGCCTCACTAACATGTAGAGTACCACAACAACTGACCTACTCACCTTACTAAATAGTTATGTCGTGTGTGGTAGCATTTTGTCTTCTCCCGTGCCCATAGCTCTTGCTAGTAGTTCAGTTATAGCTGTACAGTTTACAGTTGTACAGTTTCTAGTTGTACAGTTTCTAGTTGAACATTTTCTAGTTGTACAGTTTCTAGTTAGTTGCACAGTGTTAGTTGTGCAGTGTTAGTTGTAGTACAGTTTCTAGTTGAACAGTGTTAGTTGCACAGTGTTAGTTGTACAGTGTTAGGTGTACAGTTTCTAGTTGGTTGTACAGTATCAGTTGTGCAGTGTCAGTTGTACAGTGTTAGTTGTACAGTGTTAGTTACACAGTGTTAGTTGTTCAGTGTTAGTTGTACAGTTTCTAGGTGTACAGTGTTAGTTGCACAGTGTTAGTTGTTAAGTGTTAGTTGTACAGTGTTTAGTTGTTAAGTGTTAGTTATAGAGGTTTAGTTGTTTAGTGTTAGTTGTGCAGTGTTTAGTTGTTTAGTGTTAGTTGTACAGTGTTAGTTGTACAGTGTTTAGTTGTTAAGTGTTAGTTATAGAGGTTTAGTTGTTTAGTGTTAGTTGTGCAGTGTTAGTTGTACAGTGTTTAGTTGTACAGTGTTTAGTTGTTTAGTGTTAGTTGTACAGTATTCTTAGAGTATTTCCGACGTACGAAGTTCTGCTGTGCTAGCGAATAAATTATATGTCACCACTTATTGTCTGTCTTCATTTCAGATGCAACTTGTAATAAAATCACAAATGTCTTACCCTTTGGATAATTTTGTTGAAGACTAAGACATCAGATAATGCTGAAGCTATAAATCTTGCAGTGCCTGGATCATTCAGCACTATTTGCAAACTTTTGTTATGAAATGGAATCCATGTTTAACAATCGAACTTTTACTGTATGAGGTGGTCCGATGGCTGTAAAAAGGACGAATTTGAGACGGATATTAGTGTTAAAAATATAATCAAAATGCGGAGCAGCGTATGAGCTGCAATGGTCAAAGACACATAGACGACTGCTAGCGTCAGGGCCAGCGACCCATAGACGACTGCTAGCGTCAGGGCCAGCGACACAAAGACGACTGAGAGCGTCAGGGCCAGCAACACATAGACGACTGAGAGTGTCAGGGTCAGCGACACATAGACGACTGCTAGCGTCAGGGCCAGCGACACGTAGACGACTGCTAGTGTCAGGGCCAGCGACACATAGACGACTGCTAGCGTCAGGGCCAGCGACACATAGACGACTGCTAGCGTCAGGGCCAGCGACACATAGACGACTGCTAGCGTCAGGGCCAGCGAACCAGAGCTGCCAAGACCATTCTACACCTCCACGCAATGATCCTGGATAACAGGCTGCAGCAGGAAAGACTGGCTAAGGAGAAGGGATCGAAGAAGGAAAGTTAACCCGGTACTCACGGATGTGTCTCATCGAAAATTGCAAATATCGCAGTCGAGCTGTAAACTACAACACAATGCATTCCGTTTCCCAGAGTACATCCAGCTACTTGTAGAGCCCTCTTCATGTTCTGGTAGCGGAAGATTGAGAACGAACAAAGAAGAAGTGGTAAGAATTGAAATAATACTATTTCTGTCTGAAAAATAACTCAGTTTGTTTATTCCTTTCACAGTGAAAAATGACTGCAAATTATGTTATCTGTCAGATTTATTTGAGTAACTGAACGCGCTTAACATGTTTCTCTAAGGGAAGAACACGAATATGTTTACAATGAACGATAAAATTCAAGGTTTTATTAAAGAATGTAGAATATGGTAAAAAGGTAGTTCTATAGTAAAAACTGCCGTCGGGGGTGTTGTGTTAGACGTCATTGTACTAAACTAAAGCTATGTCAGTCTTAGTGGCCTTTACCCATCCCTAGTCGTCAGTCCAGTACCCATTTATAGCTGGGTCGACTGAAGCTACCGGTAGCGGGAATACCTTTGACTTGAAAAGCCAGTTCTCTACCAATCAACCAACCAAACAGACCGAACCACACAGTGAAGAATGACTTATTTGAAATGCCTTCTTGTACATACGATTTTATTAACGTTAATATGTTCATTGTAGTTCGTATTCCTAGATGTTGTCGTTGACAATGAGGTGGTTTACTCTTTTGTGCGCCCTGAAAAGGAGATTGAGTGGCAGGTTGCAGTAGCTTTCACATCCCGAACGTACTGATGAAGGTGTACTGGGGTCCTCAAAACGGTTGTGCTATGCATGTCTTAATCTACGTGTCACTCAGAACTACGGTAATCACGTCGATCCCTCACCTTGTTAGCCAGGCTGCCACGACAACAACCCTCGTTCCAGGGAGGGTTACGAGGAAGCCGAGGTGAGGGTCTTGCAGATTCTCTGTTTATCCTAAGAAAAGCAATCGAGAGTGCAATGTCATACGGTAGTCAACTAAACATAGGCTTCATAGATCAGGAGAAAGTCTTAGATAGAGTGGATAGAAACAAACTCTGGTCTGTACTGTGTGTGTTGTTCGTCCATTGTATCCGATGAGAATAGCTTTGTCAATATTCTCTGTTTGCAAGGGTTTCAACAATGGTTAAATAAGCCACTCTGAACCCTGAACTGGTGCACATAGTACAACTGTCTGGTGCACATAGTACAACTGTCTGCTGCACATAGTACAACTCTCTGGTGCACATAGTACAACTGTCTGCTACACATAGTACAACTGTCTGGTGAACATAGTACAACTGTCTCCTACACATAGTAAAACTGTCTGCTACACATAGTACAACTGTCTGCTACACATAGTACAACTGTCTGCTACACATAGTACAACTGTCTGGTACACATAGTACAACTGTCTGCTACACATAGTATAACTGTCTTCTACACATAGTACAACTGTCTGGTGCACATAGTACAACTGGCTGATGCACATAGTACAACTGTCTGCTGCACATAGTACAACTGTCTGGTACACATAGTACAACTGTCTGCTACACATAGTACAACTGTCTGCTACACATAGTACAACTGTCTGGTGAACATAGTACAACTGTCTGCTACACATAGTACAACTGTCTGGTACACATAGTACAACTGTCTGCTACACATAGTACAACTGTCTGCTACACATAGTAAAACTGTCTGCTTCACATAGTACAACTGTCTGCTACACATAGTACAACTGTCTGCATCACATAGTACAACTGTCTGCTACACATAGTACAACTGTCTGCTGCACATAGTACAACTTACGGATGCACATAGTACAACTGTCTGGTGCACACAGTACAACTGTCTGCTGCACATAGTACATGGAAATAAGACGGCCCCCTTCTACCGAGGCAGTGGACGTTTTGCACGAGATCTATAAGGGTGCAAATGTTCCATGCTCCAAATATCAAAAGCACTTCTATTGTGTATTTGATAGTAGAGAAAGTCTGTTCTAGAAGACTACGGGGTACACGCGCAGTTATTAGATAATGTGAGAGCGATTTACCAAATAAGTCAATGCAACATCAAAACACCTCACGACCCTACAGGCGCATTTAAAATAACAACCAGAGTCAGATAAGGGTTTGTTTTATTATCACTTCTGTTCATTACATACATGGATCAAATAACATCAGAAGCAAATGCGGAAGGCAACGAAAGTGCAGAAAGCGAAAACCACGATTCGCTGATGGAATAACTATTCTCAGATGATCAATGTCTAATGTACGAAGGTGAAAGTGATTTAAAAGAGAATATATTCTTAATTAAAACAACTTGTGCGAGACACAACATCAAAATTAGTACTTCAAGCTTAATACAGCTGGTGCAGGATACAACATCAAGATTAGTACATCAAAGCTTAATACAACTTGTGCACGATACAACATCAAGATTAGTAAAGTAAAGTATCCCATAGCATTACTGTCGTAGGGGTGTGAGGTGTTAGCGATCTCCCATTATAGCTCGGCTATATGATTGCGGTAGCCATCTCCTCTCCCTCGCAGCTTTTACTTCCCGGACTGAACCGGTACCCATTTAAGGCTGGGTCGACCCGGGATCCATTGCGGTCTGAAAAAAACATTACCGCCTCAACTGGGGAATGAACCCAGGACCACTCAGATGCGAAGCCAGCGCGCTAACCACTGCGCTACGCGGCTCCCTCAAGATTAGTATATCAAGCTTAATACAACTTGTGCAGGATACAACATCAAGATTAGTACATCAAAGCTTAATACAACTTGTGCAGGATACAAGATTAGTACATCAAAGCTCAATACAACTTGTGCACGATACAACATCAAGATTAGTACATCAAAGCTTAATACAACTTGTGCAGGATACAAGATTAGTACATCAAAGCTCAATACAACTTGTGCACGATACAACATCAAGATTAGTACATCAAAGCTTAATACAACTTGTGCACGATACAACATCAAGATTAGTACATCAAAGCTTAATACAACGTCTGCGAGACATAACATGAAGATTGCTACATGAAAGACAGAAACTATGAAAATCAACAGATTGCCAGGTCCTCTAAACCTACATGTCAAACAGGGGCATGAGCCCAAGTACATGAAAAGCATTATCACGGAGGACAGACGATTGGGCAGAAAAATCGAAACAAGATGTCAACAAGCAAGTGCAGTGACCTACTAACTGTTGCCGCTACTCAAACATTGGAACATCAGTAACTGTCGCCACTACTCAAATATCGGAACATCACTAACTGTCACCACTACTCAAACATCGGAACACCAGTATAGAAACAAAACGGTAACTGATAAACATTATTTTCTTACCAACTCTGGCGCTATCAGTGCCCATTACCTGGTCTATGTCAAAGGCACAGGAAAAGAAAATAGCAGCCTGTGAAATGAGATGTGTGAGGAAAGTCATCAACGTCACCACAAGTGACAGAATAAAAAATGCCGACATCAGAAAAATTATAGGAACATCCTCCCTAGAATACATGGATAGACAGAACGTTAAGTGGTTTGTTCATCTCATGAGAATGAATCCGGATCTGCTGCTGTTAAAAACATACAACATTAGGAGATAGGGATCAGGGCGAGGAGAAGACCGCGAGGCAAATGGATAGACAAGATAAACAAAAAACATCTGTCGGGATGGGCTCACAACAATTACAGCTATACATGTGACCCAAGAGTAAGACCTGCATCTCCCCACTACGCTCCACAGAATCAGTGGAAGGATAACGTAAGGTAAGCAAATTAATACATTTAGCTTTCGTTTGATTTAGCAGGTTATAATTAATTAATAGGTAGGCTTGGAAAATCATTTTCAGAAATATTTTCGACCCGAATTAGTCAAGAATCAGTTAGATTGGATTCAAACCCCTTTCATCTCGTACAATGGAAATAGAAAATGTGAAACACCTCTCATTGAAAACTCAGAAAGAATGTCTCGGGAGGAAGACTAACGTTTGGTCAGGAGCAACATAATGTTCAGACATGTTTGTCAGGGTCAGGCAAAACATACTGGTCAGACATGTTAGTCAGGGTCAGGCAAAATATACTGATGAGACATGTTAGTCAAGGTCAGGCAAAACCTACTGATCAGACATGTTAGTCAGGGTCAGGCAAAACATACTGATCAGACATGTTAGTCAAGGTCAGGCAAAACCTACTGATCAGACATGTTAGTCAAGGTCAGGTAAAACCTACTGGTCAGAAGTGTCAGTCAAGGTCAGGCAAAACATACTGATCAGACATGTTAGTCAAGGTCAGGCAAAACCTACTGATCAGACATGTTAGTCAAGGTCAGGTAAAACCTACTGGTCAGAAGTGTCAGTCAAGGTCAGGCAAAACATACTGATCAGACATGTTAGTCAAGGTCAGGCAAAACCTTCTTGTCAGACATGTTAGTCAAGGTCAGGCAAAACATACTGATCAGACATGTTAATCAAGGTCAGACAAAACCTACTGGTCAGACATGTTAGTCAAGGTCAGAAAAAACCTACTGATCAGACATGTTAGTCAAGGTCAAGCAAAACCTTCTTGTCAGACATGTTAGTCAAGATCAGGCAAAACCTACTGATCAGACATGTTAGTCAGGGTCAGGCAAAACATACTGATCAGACAAGTTAGTCAGGGTCTGGCAAAACATACTGGTCAAGACCCTCACCTCGGCTTCCTCGAAGTCCTTCCCGATAACGGGATGATTTCATGGCAGCCTTGTTAACGGAGAGAGATCGACGTGATCCCTGTAATAGTGAGCGACACGCAGATGAAGCCAATCATAGCTCAACCGTCTGGAGGACCCCGGTGCACCTTCATCAGCACGCTCGGGATGTGAGGAAAGCTACAGGAACCCGCCACTTAACGTCCTTTTCAGGGCGCACAAAAGAATAAACATATTAGTCGTAGACATTCGAAATAACAACAACAACAACAACATAATGAATTTGTAGAACTTTCATGTGATTCAAATCTCAAACTTGAATTTTCAAGAAAAAAACGAACACTTTTTGGTTTGGTGCTGAACACGGAATCTCCTATACTGAATAATCAGGGTGAAAGCTCATTTGCTATTGGTTACCGCCTATTTGTGTTAACCGGCACTTTCAACATTGACGTCACTAAAAACAAAACACCGTTTATTTCTTAAGACCAGAAGTGACGAATGTTAAGTCATGATTCCAGATATTGTGTCACAATAAGCAATTATATTCATCCCACTTAGGTAAACTTTTTTGTTCTTTTTCTCAACGTTCAGAAAATTGTCTTTGGTAAATATATTTATACGGGGTTAGTACCAACCGCATCTATGACGCTGAATGAATGGTCGTAAGACAGATGTCTCTTATCTGAATGAATGGTCGTAAGACAGATGCCTCTTATCTGAATGAATGGTCGTAAGACAGATGCCTCTTATCTGAATGAATGGTCGTTAGACAGATGCCTCTTATCTGAATGAATGGTCGTAAGACAGATGCCTCTTATCTGAATGAATGGTCGTAAGACAGATGCCTCTTATCTGAATGAATGGTCGTAAGACAGATGCCTCTTATCTGAATGAATGGTCGTAAGACAGATGTCTCTTATCTGAATGAATGGTCGTAAGACAGATGCCTCTTATCTGAATGAATGGTCGTAAGACAGATGTCTCTTTTCTGAATGAATGGTCGTAAGACAGATGCCTCTTATCTGAATGAATGGTCGTAAGACAGATGCCTCGTATCTGAATGAATGGTCGTAAGACAGATGCCTCTTATCTGAATGAATGGTCGTAAGACAGATGCCTCTTATCTGAATGAATGGTCGTAAGACAGATGTCTCTTTTCTGAATGAATGGTCGTAAGACAGATGCCTCTTATCTGAATGAATGGTCGTAAGACAGATGCCTCGTATCTGAATGAATGGTCGTAAGACAGATGCCTCTTATCAAAAGGGGTCGCTGATGAAGTTTGGTTAAGTAAGACAGTAGCATCAAGAGACGGACAAAAATAGTATGCTGGAGTGTAGCATCATGACAAGAGACAGCCAACCTTCAATGACAAGATGGTACTTGACATCATCATCACCATCATCATCAAATTCAACACCACACACACAAATAGTATCTATTACAATAATTTCCACAGGCAGCATACAAACATGTCAGCTGATTTAACGTCAATGTCTTCTACCAGAACACTGCAAGTCCTCCTGCCCTGAGAACTCGTACTTGGAATTCATGTGTCCATATTTGCTTGAAAGTCGTATGGCCTATACGAAATGAAATATACAAGAATTGTCATATCAAGGTTAGCAAGGCATGAGCTGCAGTGGTCAGCGACCCATTGCTGACTACTAGCGTCAGGGCCAGCGAACCAGAGCTGAGCAGCACATGAGCTGCAGTGGTCAGCGACCCATAGCTGACTGCTAGCGTCAGGGCCAGCGAACCAAAGCTGGCAAGACCCTTCTACACCTCCATGCTGTGATCCTGGATAACAGGTTGCAACAGAGCAGACTGGCTAAGGAGAAGGGATCTAAGAGGGAATGCTAACCCAGAACTCAAAAAATGGTTGCTGAAGTCAGATGTGTTGGACCGAAAGGAGAAAATATCGCAGTCAAGCTGTAAACTACGACACAACGCATTCCGTTCTCTGGACTACATTCTGTTACTTATGCCCATGTCAGTGTTTGGTAGTGGGAGATTGAGAACGAACGAAGCCAAGCCAAGCCATATCAAGGTAATGTTTTTGAATGATTTTGCTATGCCACCGCTTGTTGTTCGCTTCATTAGGCATGCCTGGCAGGAACAATCAGTCAATCAATCAATCAATCAATCAATGGTCTTTAAATGCCATTCACGGCACATAAGGCAGAAACCAGTGCTCTCGAGTCTGATCTGTGTGACGATACTTTTGTCAGTTCATGATTGTTGTTCAATCCCATAGGGAAGCCCACTCGGGTGATTGTTCTGTGGAGTTGCTTTCGGTCTTCCTCTTTTCCTGCTGCCAGGTGGTGACCACATAAACGCTTCCAGAGGGAGTCTGTTGTTATCCATTCTAAGTACATGCCCGATATATGACAATCGTCTCTTCCTGATGAGTGATGAAACATATCGTTGATTAGTGACTTCTCTAATTGGTGAACCACTTTTCCAATGCCTTTATTATTTTCCAACATTCACATCTATAGTTAGTATTAGTAATACGTTGGAGAAACAATATGAGCTTAGTGTACGCGCTCAATGATTTTGATTGCCATGTGTTTGTTAGTTGGGTAAAGGCGCCTGGGGCCAGAGCAATGCGAGCAAACATTTCCTTAGATGTGTCTCCACCATGAGTCATTTTACTTCCCAGATAGGTGAAACTGCCAACTGTTTGTAATACTTTTCCTTGCAACTTAATAAATGCAGGTTTGCTGGTGAGGTTCATGGCCGTTAGCCGTTGTATGTCAAAATATTTGGCTGGGATATAACAACCAGTGGTCCTATTCTTTGCTCCAATTTTGGGACAAAATTGTTGCGCAATAGCTTCGCCACTTGTGATCCAGTCTTCCTTGGCGAGGTATGATTAGAGGATGTCAGCTAGTACATTTATCTTGGACGTCTTCTCAATATGGAGAATAACCTGGAACCTGGACTGACAAGACGTGGGGCAGCTTTCTCGTCTATTAACACGGTCAATTCCACTGTACTCGCATCGATGTGCCGAGACGTGGACACTAACAAAATCACCAAAGAACAAATTGAGAGTGACCCAGGTCTCCCTTGAGAGAAGCTTAGTCGGAATCACCCGCTGGGACAAACGTATCCAAATCTCCATAATTCTGACATTAGACGATTGTCCCTGGCGAAGAATGTGATACTCCATGCAGCCAAGGCAAAACATAGATGGGCAGGCCACATGTTGCGACAAAACGATGGGAAAGACCTCCAATGCGTTGGTCAGACTCCCTTGTTTTACACTGCAACATCCAAGATACCTCTAGAGGAGCACTTATCACGCACTGGACTTCTGTGGCCCAAGACAGGGTCAGCTGGATACGAAGTTGGGACCCGCAGCTTCGCTGAGGAACGGGTCATCAAAATCAAGATCCCATTTTGGGTCTCGGTAAACAGAAGAATAATGTCAATGACTGTATATTTTACTATCGTTTGAAAAGTTCGAAAATTTTGAAATAAAAGTAAAGTAAAGATCCTACTTCCCACATGTGTGGCATGTTTGGAATACGTTCACCTTTTTCTTGACCAACGGCACGTTAGAGGTGATGGGACCAACATTACGCCTGAGGCCTTTACTCTCCCATATTATTCTTGAACCCCATATTTAGGCTTGGTATACCCCTGGAGCTGTTTTACAATCGGATAAAACCAGTAATAACTGGAGATCAATCCCGGATCGTTCAGCTGGGAAAAAAGTGCACTAACCGCTCCCCTAACCTACATTGTTATTAGAAATGTAGCACCGGAGAAATTAACTCTATTTAACTTGAATCTGAAGACTTTATTAACTTCATTCTCGTCAATCCGAACTGGAAGCCATTTCCGGAATGTTTCTAGAGTGGTCTTGTGAGTGTGAGTGGTAGCGCAGAGATCCGTTCTACAATTAGAGAATGTCACAAGGTGCAAATATGAGCGTGGGTGTTGTAACTCTGTAACCCAATGGTGGAAGGCTCTATGTGTGTGATAGAAACGAGAGAGAAATGTATCCACTCTAATGAATAAAACTACTTGTCACCGATAGAAACGATAATATCACACCTGCCACACTGAGATGGTGATGTTGCTTTTCTTTTTTTTTTTTGGGGGGGGGGGAGGGGGGAGTGAGGCTGGGTAGGTAGCAGTGCTGTGATACTCTATAAGACAGGAGACACTTTATTGTACCAGAAGCGATAATAAGACAGGAGACTCTTTATTGTACCAGAAGCGATAATAAGACAGGAGACTCTTTATTGTACCAGAAGCGATAATAATACAGGAGACTCTTTATTGTACCAGAAGCGATAATAAGACAGGAGACTCTTTATTGTACCAGAAGCGATAATAAGACAGGAGACTCTTTATTGTACCAGAAGCGATAATAAGACAGGAGACTCTTTATTGTACCAGAAGCGATAATAAGACAGGAGACTCTTTATTGTACCAGAAGCGATAATAAGACAGGAGACTCTTTATTGTACCAGAAGCGATAATAAGACAGGAGACTCTTTATTGTACCAGAAGCGATAATAAGACAGGAGACTCTTTATTGTACCAGAAGCGAGAATAAGACAAGTGCCACACTTAGAGTGTGATGCATAAGGGGCAGAATAACTTAACTTAACTTCTTTAGACTGATCTAGAAGACTCTGTGGAGTCTTATTAACCTAGTGTTATTTACATTTCCTTGCTATGCGCTTCCAATCTATTCTTAAATGCGTTAACTGTAGCTGCCTCCACTACTTCCTGTGGCAATGCATTCCAAGCATTCACTACTCTCTGGCTAAAACAAAAATATTCTCTAATTTCTATTCTGGACATTTCTTTAGTTAATTTGTAGCTATGCCCTCTTGTTCTTGTAAGTGGTTGTATATTGAATAACCTGTTAAAGTCTAATTCATCCTTTCCTTTGATTTTCTTATAAACCTGAATAAAGCCACCTCGAATTATTCTCTTTTCTAGACACTGTAGGCCCGTTTTTTTGTTTTTTTAGTTTTTCCTCATAACTATAATTTTGGAATGCCACTATCAGCGTTTTCACGAAAATAACACAGCGTAATTTATTGTTGATAGAACACTCTTGACCTGCCACAAACGAGAGAGAGAGGTCTGCTAATAGTGTACACAACAGCAAAACCGAGTGATTTGCCGGGGTATATGTGTATGACAAGGACAAGAATAGCACCACTGCCCCACAGAAAGCATGTCGTAAGAGACAACTAACTGTGTGACATGGCATAACACAGGTCATGGTTAGGTGGCTTGTTAAGAGCAGCATATTTGGCTCCTAACAGGCACCGGGTCTAGTTTGCTCTAGTATTTGAGACTATTAAGATGAACTCGAACATAGGTTAACCACACTCCATAGAGGAGTAATAAGCTGCTCGAGCCTAGTCCGCTAAGCAGGAAATTATCCTCCTGTCTATATCCAGCTCACATCAGATCTGGGACCTGCACAGTAACGTATGCTCATGTAGAAGTACAGGTCGACTAAGACTAAAACAGCAATCCTGTCATCAGGTAGCCATCTTCACAGACTCGTTTTTGGTAATACATGCCCTCAGGGGAGGTAAACCTCAACATCTGAGCAATGAACAATAAGTGTTGCTTCCCTGCTTTGGTGGTTACCATTCCATTGTGGTGTACTCGTGATTAAAGCACAAAGGAGGGGAGAATGTGAACAGGGAGACTGGAAAAATACAATAATAGAACCAACCCGAAGACGACTTCCACGCTCTATCCCGACAGGAACAGATCACCAATTATCCTCTCATAACAGAGTCTAGCTTTATTATTTATCCAAAGACTGGTTTAATCGTTGCTTGCAGGGGAGATGTTATCGGCGTGTCTGTTGATGATGGCGTCATAGGTAAGGGATATAACTGTGGATATGTTTTTTAATGTAAGACTGCAGAAGTTAATTATCTTGACAATCAAGAATGAGTTGAGGGTGGATAACTGGGGAAGGTGGGGGGGGGGGGGATTACAGAGATGGATGTGGTTGCGTATGATGGTTGAAGGGAGAGGGAATGGGGAATAGAGAGGTCATGTTGGAGAGGTGAGGAGGGAGATGAACTCGTTGGAAAGGGCGTTGGGGGTGGAGAGAAGATGGGTGGTGGTAGGCAATGAAAGAGATGGATAGAGGGGCTGGCTGAAGAGTGAAGGGGGATCAGATTGGCGGGTTTATGACAGGGGTTGGTGGAAGAAAAGATGGATAGGAGGATAGACTGGTTGGGGGAGGAAGAGACGGGGGAGGGGGGGGGTTGTGTGGGTTAAGGACAGGGAATATTTGCATACAGCAGGGCTGCGGAAAGTGGAAGGACTTTTAATTGTTCAGCTGCTGTTGTTTATTTCAAATTTTACCTTTTGACTGCGGGCAGATATTCGACAGGGGTATGCTGATTACAAAATACAAAAACTACGTAGGGGTCCCTGTGGCTGAGGGGTTAGGCACTCGGCTCTCAAAGCGATGAACGAAAATGGTGAGCGATCGAGTCCGCAAGTTTCAAGTGACCCCTGGTGTCAAGGGAGGTGGGACCAGAAAGCCTGTATTCTGAGTTATCTCCAGTTGTCTTGATTTGTATCTTGCCACTGTTCCAAAGTAGCTTGGGACCAGAGAGTGAGGTTGATTACCAGCGCAGTTTCTTCCTCCCTATAATCTAAATACACCGTCTGAAGATGTTGCCATCATTGGCTTGCTATGAGCAACAAACTAACTTAAAAATAACTACATGTTGTGGATTCCACTGTCTGCGTCTCTTGTGCTCGCGTATGGTATGAATTAAATGAGTACAATGCAGAGCATGTTTTACAGTAGTTGACTCTGTTTAGCTAGATGAGGAAGGTCAGGTCAGGTCATGTCATCCCGTAACCAGTAAGGTCGTTGGGCACACATGAAGACATCCTCACAACTCCACGCCATCCCTCTCTATGAGATGCCACTGCCTGGGACTCTTCTGGTCGGAGACTGGTCCATTCTTTTATGTTGTCCTCCCATCTATTTTTGGGTCGGCCTCTTCGTCGTCTGCCATGCACCATCCCGTGGAGGATTGTGTTTGCAAGACCATTTGATCTCGATATGTGACCGTACCAAGTGAGTTTCCTTCTTTTGACAGTTGCCAAGAGATCTTCGAAAGGCCCTATTGCCGTTGTAATTCTATCTCGTATTAGTTGAGGAAGACTCAACACTAAACTCAAAGTTGTACAGAGCTTTAGAGCAGTTCCAGGCAGCAGTGAAGTTCATTGCGGGAATTCATATGATGGTATAGACATCAAATATTTGTGATCACAAGAAGGACAGTCTTCTTCTTCTTCTTCTTCTTCTTCTTCTTCTTCTTCTTCTTCTTCTTCTTCTTCTTCTTCTTCTTCATCGTACGCAGTCAGACAGTAACCATTATTTTTTTCGAAAAAAGCGGCGGTCATCCTGAGGCTGTCGACACTGCCATAGAGCTTGTCTTGTGGTTCCACTGGGGATGGCCACATCTGCTCTCTCTGATCCTCGTATGTCGGGCAGTTCTGCAGCAGATGTTCAGCGGTCATTTTACCCGTACAGCACGGGCATTCGTCGGTACCACCTATCTTCAATTTGTTGAATAGGTGGTACCTCAGTCTATTGTGGCCAGTGCGAAATCTGAAGACAACGACCTGCTCTCTTCGGTTCAACTGGTAATAGGCATCGTTTTTGGTATAACCAGTATGTTTGGTTTCCCATTTGGTCATGTTTCTGGCTTTCATAAGCCAGAAGGACAGTCAACAACATAAACTACAACAACAACAAAAACAACAATAGGAGGAGGAGGAGGGCGAAGAAGAAGAAAAAGAAGAAGAAGAAGAAGGTGGAGGAGAAGGAAGGAGGAGAAAGAATGAGGAAAAAGGAGGAAGAAAGAAGAGAAAACATAAAAGAAGAAAGAAAATAGGAAGAAAGAGAATAGAGAGAAAGAAAATAGACGGAAAGAACAAAGAAAGAAGGAAAGAAGAAGAAGAAGAAGAAGAAGAAGAAGAAGAAAGAAAGAGGGAAGAAGAAGACATACGAGTATATTTTCAGGTTTTGTTGGACTTGCCAGTGTAATTTTTAAACAAACGATACTTAACTTTTGAAATAGCTTAAAGCCTAGCAATCTCAACCCGATACTGCGTCCAGGACGTACGTCAACAATAATCTGTTTTAACCCATAACAACCCGACACGTGAAATGGCTTTCTGACAGTCACGGATTAACACTCCACTACCTGACATTGCGTGTGCTCTTTACAACGTATTAAATATGTATATGAATCCAGCTATTATAAACTTAACATTATATATTAATCTTTTGTAATCTGCTAAGGCAGAAGATATATTTACACCAAGCGTCCTCGCTATTATTTTCAGCACTAAGAATTAATTTATAGCTCAGATTTTTCATGAGGGAGAAAAAGGACACAACTCTTGAAATAAAAATGAAGATTTAATGTTACTGTTTACTTCCCTTAGTACATTATTTTTCTGTTCAAGCCCTCACAAAAAGTTCAAAAATCATGATCTCATTCACGTTCGTAAACATGTACATATCAATACGCATATGAATGTGAACATGTATCTAAAAACACACATGTTTTCGTGAACAGGTACATATAAATACACATATGCAAGTTTACATGTACATATAAACACATACTCATATGTGAATAAGTACATTTACGTAAGTGAACGTGTTTCAACCTATAAATGCATAAGCACATGCACGCACGTAAACATATACATTTAAACGTTTAAACGCACGTGAACATTTACCTGTAAACGTACGTATCCTACACAGGTATAAACGTCTACAAAATGAATAGAAAAAAGAAAGCAATCAACGCTAGCAACATGAAGCAAAAGCTCCGAACATCTATTGTTAATTTCCAAGCAAATAAAATACTGGCGTGTCTAAAGATATCAGTATAAACTAATTCAATGTTAACAGCAGTGTGAAAGATGTTCCTTCAATTTATTTTTGAAAATAGGATAAAAGATTAGTTGTTTACAGAAAAAATGCACATTTCACCAATAGTACATTTACACTCGTGACAAGAAATGACAAGGGAAAAAAAAAAATTCCCGTGAAAGCAGTTCTGTTTGAAGCTACCGTAGATGCAGGACTCTTCACTCTGGACGGTGTTTCTCTGGTAGGGGCTACAGTGGTATTCTTTGAGGCCTAGGCGTGTTGTAGAAGGTGGATAGGGATCTACTGGATGTAGCGTAATAAGAAGTTCTTCAATAGGATCATAGAGAGGGGATTACAGTGTCAATCCCCAGTCCGTTGATCAATCGGCTGTAACATTACAAGTTATCCAGAAGAACACAGGGGAAGTGGGGTGTGGTGTTTGTCAGCCAGTTTCACCTGAGCATGACCTTAGCTATTGTTCTGCTAGTTTCACCTGACCTGGGCTATTCCTCAGCATGTTTCACCTGACCTTAGCTATTGATCAGCATATTTCATCTGACCTTAGCTATGTATCAACTTATTTCACCTGACCCTTACATGGGACATTTACAAACATGTATCACCTGACCCTGATCTGGGAAATAGATCAGCATATTTTATCTCACCCTTTCATTGGATATTGATCAGCAAATTGCACCTGACCATTTCATGGGGTATTGATCAGTATATTTCACCTGACTATTTCATGGGATATTGATCAGCATGTTTTACCTGCCTTAGCTATTGATCAGCTTATTTCAAATGACCTGGGCTATTGGCCAGTATGTTTCACCTGACCTGATGTGTTATTCTTGGCGCTCAGAACAAAGAGAGCAAAAAGGAAACATAACACCTGAACGGTTCTGATTTTTGTGTGCGTTTGAAATGGATGATTCGGTAATTTGAAATAAATCTCAGAATACACAAGAGCAATACTTGTCACAGACCACCGATCGATGAGGTTTCAAACATTCTGCCTGATGTAGGTAAATTTAGAACAAACGTGTATTACTTATATTGAAGTTCATTTACAATTAGCGGTGAGTTGGTCTAGTCTGAAAGATATATTTTCATTATAAACAAATTGAGGAACTTGAGAGTGGCAGCCAGAATGTTAGTTTCTTATCGATCTATCTTCAGTTCACTTATGTCGTTAGACGTCGTGGGGAGGTGTGACCTCCTTTGTTTCATATTTATTGGTAGGTGAAAATCGACTGGTGACTTGTCAGGTCAATTCCAGAATCTGTTATATATTCCTTGGAATATTCGATCGCCTATTTTTGAGACTAGTGGAAGGGGAAGCGTAAATTAGAGTAAGGTAGACCCGCAGTCTAGCAGGTGCCATCTAAGCCGCTCCACTAACCACATAACCAAAACCTGAAGTTATAGCCAAACAGTTCCCTTTGTTTGCGATATATTCTCTATGGGGCGAATATCCGAATATCCCTAGAATATTTAGAGCAGATTTTAAACTTGAAATTTGCCTGAGCAGCAGCCGTTAGGCCTACTCTTTTCGATTTTTAGGTATTTTTAACGTGCGCAACACTGCACACGGGTGTGTGATCTCACTACTCAGATAATCAGTGAAAATATTTACTGAATGATCCACATGAATAATTCCTGGTCTTCGCCGTGATTTGAGCCGGTGACCTCCAGTGCCCGAGGGCAACACCTTACAACCCAATTTCTTATATACAGCTTAAATAATAACCCATTCTGCAATCTGTGCTGTTTGCGACCTTGCAAGTGGCCTTTATTCCTTCGGTCTATACATCTCGCCATCGTACCTTATCAGCGGTGTTATTTTTAGAATGTATTGTTTTTTAGCAATACTCCAGAGTTGACACTTATGTAACGACCTATTTTTTTGGCTTGCACATCAGGATATAAATAAACATAAACAAGCAAATATAATTATGACGTTTTCCACATTGTTGCGTTTGTTGTTGATTCAAGTATTATGCGTTCTACTTGAGCTATAAATACACACTTGCTCTGCATTTTGAGCAACGATAGAATTGTAGGTGACCTTTATTCCTGTGCACCATATTACATATGACAGATTACAACAATGAAAATAAATGTAGCCGTGATTGGATTTGTTTTTTGTAGTTGTCTTTTTTTGTTTTGAATAAACTTTAATTTATTAGCCATAAAAGTCATTAACTGTATCTGGCAATTTGAATTGTATGTAGTATTTACACCCACCAAAACAGACAATATAGTATTTCCAATAAGCAACTCAGTCTTTTCAATACGACAATCCAGACTGAAGTAAAAGCGTTAGATACTTTATATTTTGAAAGAAACTAATAGCTATGTTCTTAACAGTCAAATGAAAGCTGACTACTGTTAGAAAGGTTAGATTATTTTTCACGGTGATGTATACACCTCAAACTTTATTTTCATTTATATTTTCAACTTTAGCTTTGTGTGTTGAACTGTGTTTGTGCAAATTTTTCCAGTGCATCCGAATGCAGGACGAATTGTTTAATTGAGTTCACTTTCCATAAGGTTACGGCCTTGCAGTTTCATGAAAAAGAATACGCTGATCTTTAAATTGCTACTAGCAGCTTCCACCATCAACATACATAATGTTCTTTATGGCAGTGAGTCTGCCTACATGCACCAGGAGAGGCCGCTAAACAGCTTTCACATAAGCTGCCTGTGCAGAAACCTGTTGTTGGTGGCAAAACAAGATCACCATCGCATGTGTTGGAGAGAACAAGCACTGTCACAACCTATTCATGCTGAGGATTATGATGGATGGGACACACTCGGAGGATGGATGATGGCAGAAAACAAAAATATCTTCTCTATGGGAAATTACAGTAGAGGAAACGGTTTCGGGGCCGACCACTACTTCGGTGCAAGGATGTACGCAAGCGGGATGTGAATTATGCAGATATCGATTTGGAGTCATGGAACAGGACGCCATGGATCGTGTTATATGGTGGGGCATGATTAAGCATGGAACACAGACAAAGGAAATAATAATTGCTGATAGCCTAAAGTTTGAGAAGTCACGCCACACTATTTGATGTCGCAAACGGCCCTGACGTTCCTTGCACACACTGTGGAAGACGCTTCTCTGCTGGAATTGTTCTGACGAGTCACATTCGTTACCGTCATGGTCTAAAGTTACATTTTTTTCAAAGCACAAGTACTAGCGTCTGACACGACGGAAAAAGCCAATTACATAATGTTGGCCGTGTGTTTGTGTAAAAGTTGGTCAGTCGATGTTCCAAAACATAAATTAAATGTAAGGCATAACGAAATAGAATGTAAATATGTCTGTTAATCAAAAAGTCAAAAACAGAAAAACGTTGGTTTTAGTACTAAATATGTTACACAAGGGAAATAATATAAACAGCCCGCTGGAGCTAAATATTTAATTGTTAGCTCCCGTTGACCAGATTTAATAACATGGAACATTAGCTTCAGTATATCTTCTAACAAAACTTGTACATTGATAAGGGCTGTGAGCTTGGTTCACAATCCCAACACTGCTGGTTTAAATCACTTCATCCTAAGTTTGGTAGGATGGACATGTCAAGGGTGTTATTAAAATATGACCACTTCTCCTATCTGCTCTAGCTGTAAATTGGTACCTGATGAATTCAGGTGAACATTTGTATACAGCCACGGTAGCCACATACGCTTTGCTTCGTCGCTAACACTTTTAGTAACACATTACGACGTCTAGGTGCAATGAAGTTGGGTCTATGAACCTTTTTCTCTTTTCCAATACGTGCTGGCAACAACGTCTATTTGGGATTGGGAAATATCTATCATAATTGAAGGTTTATTGATATTCTAATGTTATATATGTGTTACTGCATGTTTCATTTTACAAGTGGATATAACTATTATAAATAACTGCAATTATGTACATTGCACAATTCTTTCCCTTATATTATTTCTTTTGTGTTAAAGGTGAATGGAATTGAATTCATAAAGTCAAATCATACTAAAAGCGTACAGCGGATTTAATTAAGTATATTGTATGACTTGATCTTTCCTAGCTGTGGTAGATGGACTGAACGGGAAGGCAAGTACATCTTGTCGGAAGAATGTGTTTCCACTAGAAATAGTTACCTTTCATTGGTCCCCAACTGTAGCCAGCTATTACCCTTTCATTGGTCCCCAACTGTAGCCAGCTATTACCCTTCATTAATCCCCAACTGTAGCCAGGTATTAACCTTTCATTGGTCCCCAACTGTAGCCAGGTATTACCCTTGGTTTCAGTTAGCTGTAACATGCCCAGCATTCACTCCCAGACGACACCGATTAACCTGGCAAGCTAAACCAAGTGGAGGTAGCTCTAGAAGACTCAACCCTCAGTTTTGTTTGGGCTCGACTGACTGTAGATTAAACCAGCAGCTGATTCAATGAATAGGACGGCGATTTCCAGAAAGGTGGCGGGGAACGCATGGAGCGTAACAAGACACTAGAACGTCATGTTACTGTATCCCGTCATTTCTTCAATAAATGTGACTGTTATTAAGCTTAACTTATATAGCCAAGTATGAAATTGTTAAGTTAATGACCAGCCAACTTTCCTCGCTTAATTCCAATTACAGCGCAAACCACATCCTCTGACAACCATATTGAGGAGTGGCACTATGTCTGAAAGCAGGTTGTCTTGTTATGTAAGATACATAACCATCTTACAAGTAGACTATCTTGTTATGTAAGAGATATACCAACCTTACAAGGCAGACTGTCTTGTTATGTAAGATACATAACCATCTTACAAGTAGACTATCTTGTTATGTAAGATACATAACTACCTTACAAAGCAGACTGTTTTGTTATATACGATACATACCAACCTTACAAAGCAGAATGTCTTGTTATGTAAGATACATAACCACCTTACAAGCAGGTTGTCGTGTTATGTAAGATACATACTAATCTTACAAAGCAGACTGTCTTGTTATGTAAGATACATACCAACCTTACAAAGCAGATTGTCTTGTTATATAAAATACATACCAACCTTACAAAGCAGACTGTCTTGTTATGTAAGATACATATCCACCTTACAAACAGGTAGTCTTGTTATGTAAGATACATACCCACCTTACAAGCAGACTGTCTTGTTATGTATAATGCATACCCACCTTACAAGCAGACTGTCTTGTTATGTAAGATACATAACCACCTTACAAGCAGGTTGTCTTGTTATGTAAGATACATACCAATCTTACAAGCAGACTGTCTTGTTATGTAAGATACATACCCACCTTACAAGCATACTGTCTTGTTATGTAAGATACACACCCACTTTACAATTGAATTTGTCATGATCGACTCTCGATTTCTATCTCATGTAATTGTATCTATTCTTTCTAAGTCAATTAGCTATACCGTATCAGGATTAACACAATTCATTTTGAAAACATACATATTCAACCACCTGACACAGAGAGCAAAATGAATATCGCTCTACAATACTAATAATAGCTATCCATCGTTGTCGATGAGGACCGCCGACATCATCCTTGTCATAGATTTCCCTGTTGGGTGTGGTTGCGCATGTGGCTAAACAGGCCAATGCGGGCACGAAAACATCTGCTACATAGCGGGCACACGAGGATTGTAGAAGGTGATGGTGTTCCCGCTGTTCGTGATTTCCAGGTCTTGCGTCTGCTCTGGTCTTTCACAACACGGTCGTCTTCGCCGGTAGCTACACCCGATTTGACTGCGCTTCTCCAGTCAGATCTTGTTTGCGCAAGACATTCCCAGGTGTCGATGTCTATCTGGCAACTTTTCAGTGAGTCCTTCAGACCGTCTTTAAAACTAAATAAAATAATACACTCCATATAAACATTCACAATAGCAGAAACAAATATTAATTCTCAACCGCCTGGTTCAGAGAACAGAATACTCGCCCTAGATTCACCAAGAACATGTAAAGAGGCACAACAAAAGAAGAAAACATTTTTGTTTCACCACCTAGTTCAAAGAAGAGACGCGGCCTCTTCCATCCATCTCTAACATCCTACATGAAGACAAGGCTAAAATGAGACACACACACAGTTCACTAAATGACATTGTAAGAGACGCAGCCCCCTCCATCTCAAACAACCTACATGGAGATTGAGACTAAATAACGAAAACACACATACTCCACCACGGAAAAGAGAAAGATAGGCTACACCTTCCATCAATAAATAACACCCAATTTGAAGAAAGATATTAACTGAGACACATGCACAAAATGAGATCGTAAGAGACACATCCTCCTCCATTCATCTCAAATACCCTTTATGGAGGTAAAGAGCGATTTGTACAGAGTTCTAAAATCATGAATTACCGGTAATGGAAGAAAACCAAAGTCTTTGTCGATTGAAAGCGTGTTACGTAGGTCAGACTATACGTGCCTATGTGAGTAGCATTTTGGTTAGAGAGCTTGTTTCTCACAGTAAATGCACCGGGTTCAATACACGCTGAAGTTTACCCGATGTAAATTTGTGTTGACTTACTTTTAGAGAAAGAAAGGCAGCAAGGAACGAAATTTGTCACCACACCTGGAAGGTGAGGCTGTGACCTAGTTCAGTGAAGTCTCTAACACTCCATCATCGACTTCACAGTTTCTCTAACACTCCATTACCGACAGCAGAGTCTCTAATACTCCATAACCCAAGGCAGAGTCTCTCTCACTCCATCACCGATGGTAGAGCTTGTAATACACCATCACCGACAGCAAAGTCTCTCTCCCTCAATCACCGACAGCAAAGTCTCTCTCCCTCCATCACCGACGAGTCTCTCTCACTCCGTCACCAAGGGCAGAGCTTTTAATACTCCATCACCGACGAAAGAGTTTTTAATACTCCATCACGACGTCAGAGTTTTTAATACTCCATCACCGACGGCAGAGTTCTTAATACTCCATCACCGACATCAGTCTCTCTCACTCCATCACCGACGTCAGTCTTTCTCACTCCATCACCGACGTCAGCCTATCCCACTCCATCACCGACGACAGCCTTTCCCACTCCATCACCGACGTCAGCCTATCCCACTCCATCACCGACGTCAGCCTATCCCACTCCATCACCCACGTCAGCCTATCCCACTCCATCACCGACGTATGTCTCTCTCACTCCATCACCAACGACAGTCTCTCTCACCATCGCCGACGGCCGAGTCTCTTTCACTCAATCCCCGACGGTCGAATCTCCCTCACTCAATCCCCGACGATGATCCCTCCTCCCTCCTTGATATTATCTGATAATGGTACTGTTTCTGGAATCATGACTACATGGTGATGCTGCTGTTCTCACAGAAATACGTCCGTTGATTTGATGGGCGTAACTTGTCCTCGGCTTATCCGCTTTTATCATCGCTACAGCTGCCTTTTTGTTGTTCTCCATCACGAAATCAGAGTCCTCTTTCCTCGTCTGGTATTTGCTGATATTGTTGGACGTGTAAAACGATGTTTGCTTTAAGCAGGACCTGGAAGGATTGTCCTCGATTGTCTGGACTCCTCCGCTGTTGGCTGGAGCTTTCGTGAAATGGTTTAAACTCCCGTTAGAGCTTGAAATCCTGTCTGCTCCACGGTCCAGGCCCACAACGTTTTGAACTTCCAGATTAGTACCCCTTCTCGGTCTGTTTATAGGGGTAGTCTCAATGTCTCTCAAGGCTGGATCATCTTGTCTAGAAGAGAGAAAAAAACACATAACGGTGGGCTGTTCTCTGCAATTTGTATTAAAACAGTTAAACGTCAGTCTATTTATAGGAATAACAGACAAGCTGTTTATAGAAATAGCAGACACGCTATTTGTTTGGATAACAGACATAGTGTTCATAGAATAACAGACAAGCTGTTTATATGGATAATAAACACGTTGTTTATGAGCAACAGACACGCTGTTTATAGGAAAACAAACACCCTGTTATAGGGATAACAGACACGCTGTTTAGGAATAACAGAAACACTGTTTATATCAAAGTAGACACGAAAAGCTATTTATTGGGATAACAGACAAGCTGTTTATAGAAATACGAGCTGCAGACAATGATAACGAGCTGTTTATAAGGATAACTAGCTGTTTATCGGGTTAACAGATACGCTGTTTATAGGGATAAAATACAAGCTGTTTATATGGATAATGAGCTATTTATATGGATAACAAACGAGCAGTTTATATAGATAACATTCATTCTGTTTTTTTGGGGGGAATAACAGGCACGCTGTTTATTTGGATAACAGACAAGCTGTCTTTGCATAACAGACACGCTGTTTAGGAGTAACAGGCGAGCTTTTTATTGAGATAACAGACACGCTGATTACAGGGATAGCGAGCTATTTATAGGAATAGAGCTATTTATAGGGATAACAGGAGAGCATCGTATATGGATACACCATGTTTAAAAGGATAACCACTGTTTCAAGGGATAACACACACGCTATTTATAGGGATAACAGACACACTGTGTATAGGGATAACAGATACGATGTTTATAGGGATAACAGAAACGCTGTTTTTAGGGATAACATAAAGGCTATTTATATAACATACTTTCTTAATATATTTCCCTGTCTACGTGGGCCATGAAGCGGTGTTTGTAGTCCACCCTGGCCCTCCAGTGCCAAGAGTGTTAGCCATGTTGTTACATTATTTCTATTATCTAACCATCTGAGCTCAAACCTTCACTTTGGCATAATCCCAGACACCTGAGAAGAAGCTGCAGCAAAAACCATAGTGATGGTTCAGGCGGCAGGCGAAGCATCTATTAAAAACAGCAGTTGAACAACGGAGACTGGTCGGAAAAGCCTTTCAAATGAAGCCTTCCCATCAGGCTCCCATTCCCTGTCCCCACTGGCGGATGTCTTTCCAAACCAACTTCGGACTCCTCAGTCGCCTTCGCATTCATCACCGACTGATTTCAAACGGATGGACAGAAATCGTGGTCCCTTTGAATACGCCTAGCCACTTCAAAAGCCACCGAATTTTCAGTTGCAGAAGTCTAGCTATTTTAATGGCTCTTTTGTTTCTTTAAAAAACTTACAAGTTTTTAAGTTACCTTATAAAAATTGTATCAATGGAGAAGAATTCGCATTCCATCTGCCTCGATATAGATGTGATGGAATTGAATTCAAGTTAATGTTTATCAGTTTTCCTCGAGGATTTAGTATCGTAAACAAAATTAATATGAATTCACTACTATCTGGTGTTAAGAATTTGTTAACGGCCGACAAGGCAAGATCTTTAATTACATGTGTTTACATTATGAAAACATGTGGGTGGGAAAATGGAGAGCATAACATTTCTGAGTGACAGTAACGAAGTTGAGATCATGTTGTCATCGATGATAGTGATGATGAAGACTTTGCCCCACCCCCTTTGAATAAGAGAGTGTTTCTTTTTATTGTGACCAAGAAATTGAAAATATTTTAAAATTAACAACGAAAGATGGTATCATGGGAAGATGTGGCAGCCATTTTCAGATATAAATGGGCGCTATTTTTTGTGGAATTTATGGATTTTTGCTTACTAGCTTGACAACTGGTACCTGGCGATTAAAATAATATCTATTATTTTTAGAACATTACAAAATAAATTATGTTTCTACCAATTTATATACTAAATAATGGATTAAAATTAGTATACAGTGGCCCGATTTGAATTCTGCATTCAATATGTTAAAAATCGATATATATATAACGTGATATGAATATTTATTAATTTGAGATCACCGGATATACAGTTTATTCCTCATTTTCTAAGGTGCATTTTGTTGTTGAATTCCTACATATTAAAAGAGCTACTCGTTATGGATAAGCATCACTTAGTCTTCATCGTGCCCTGTAACCGGCCTACTAAAGTTAAACCCTACGTCACAGGAGGTGATATCAGGATAAAGAAAATGACTTCCCCAAAATATCGTTGGCACCGACAAGCTGCTTACTGGTGTTTTCTTAATATTATTTTTTAAATATTATTATTATTTTAATTAATTATATTAAAGTAAATAAAGGAAATAATGCATATATTTATAACAAATATTATGTTTATACACACATGTGCAATTGATAGAAGTAGAAAATGGACAGCATGCACAAACAACGTAATTTTTGTTTATTTTACCAAAGAAACGTTTTAAAGGCGGTCTGAAGGACTCACTAAAAAGTTGCCAGATAGACATCGACACCTGGGAATGTCTTGCGAAAAACAGATCTGACTGGAGAAGCGCAGTCAAATCGGGTGTAGCTGCCGGTGAAGACGACCGTGTTGTGAAAGCCCAGAGCAGACATGAGACGCGGAAATCCAGAGCAGCGGGAACACCATCCCCTTCTACAACCCTCATGTGCCCGATATTTAGCAGATGTTTTCGTGCTCGCATTGGCCTGTTCAGCCACATGCGCACCCACACCCAACAGGGAAATCTGTGACAAGGTTGATGTCGGCGGTCCTCATCGACAACGATGGACAGCTATTATTATTACTAATCATGAGCTGTTTATAGATGAGATTATAAAACAACCTCTGTATCATATGAAAACTATTGTCTTCCAATCTATACTATATTCCTCAGTTTGTATGTGTGTATATGTGTGTATATGTGTGTGTATATGTGTGTGTATATGTGTGTGTATATGTGTGTGTATATGTGTGTGTATATGTGTGTGTATATGTGTGTGTATATGTGGGTGTATATGTGGGTGTATATGTGTGTGTGTGTATATGTGTGTGTATATGTGTGTGTATATGTGTGTGTATATGTGGGTGTATATGTGTGTGTATATGTGTGTGTATATGTGTGTGTATATGTGTGTGTATATGTGTGTGTATATGTGTGTGTATATGTGTGTGTATATGTGGGTGTATATGTGTGTGTATATGTGTGTGTATATGTGTGTATATATGTGGGTGTATATGTGGGTGTATATGTGGGTGTATATGTGTGTGTATATGTGTGTATATATGTGTGTGTATATGTGTGTATATGTGGGTGTATATGTGTGTGTATATGTGTGTGTATATGTGTGTGTATATGTGTGTGTATATGTGTGTGTATATGTGTGTGTATATGTGTGTATATATATGTGGGTGTATATGTGGGTGTATATGTGGGTGTATATGTGTGTGTATATGTGTGTATATATGTGTGTGTATATGTGTGTGTATATGTGGGTGTATATGTGTGTATATGTGTGTATATATGTGGGTGTATATGTGGTTGTATATGTGGGTGTATATGTGGGTGTATATGTGTGTGTATATGTGTGTGTATATGTGTGTATATATGTGGGTGTATATGTGTGTGTATATGTGGGTGTATATGTGTGTATATATGTGGGTGTATATATGTGTGTATATATATATATTATTTTATGTCTGTAGACGCCAAAACTTACGAATGGAAAAACATGGCGAGTTTAATTTTTCATTCAAACTTATTTCGCGTCTAAGTCAATTATTTTACCAGTTATCGGCATACACACACACACACACACACACATATATATATATAAAGTAGACACTTACTTACTTACTTAGTCGCTCCTCTTCTACCGTGAGGTGTAGAGGTGCATTTACACACACACACACACACATATATATATATCTAAAGTAGAGTAGCAAGCGCCCCGTAGCAAGTCGTTTGCAGAACGTGACTTCTTACAACAGCCAACCTATATGGCTAATATAAGTTTCTTGGCAAGTCAAGTATGCAGTACAATAGGTTGTCATTACTTTCCGTACGCGGATGAGCGAAAACACCCAAGTCTGTCAATTTGGATACGAAAGCGATTCGTACCAGGTGCGTTGCGATTTTCAAACGAACGCTTCATCCCTAGGCTACACTGCCCACTTTGTATATCTATATTTTGATCTTGATGACCCGTCCCAACTTTGTCTTCAGCGGACCCTGCCTTGGGCCACGGAAGTCCAGTGCATGGTAAGTGCTTCCCTAGAGGCCTCTCGGATGTTGCAGCGTACAGCAAGGGATTCTGACCAACGCATTAGAGGTCTTCCCCGCCGACTCTTCTTACCTATGGGTACCAGACTGCTGTCAGCTGTCCGCCATCGGCCATCGTTCAACATGTGACCGGCCTATCTATGTTTTGCTTTGCCTGAATGGATTACCGCATCCTTCATCTGGGACAATCTTGTAATGTCAGAATTCTGGAGACCTTGCATACGTTGGTTTCAAATATTGATTTCGACCCAGCTTCTCTCAATGGAGGCATGGGTAACTCTCAGTTTGTCCTCTAGTGATTTTGTTAGTGTCCACGTCTCGGCACCGTAGCACATAGCAAGGAGTACAGCGAAATTGAAAAAGGAAAAAAATAAAGACAGAAAGAAAGAGACAGATAGAATATTGTCTGGAATTACATGAAGCTGGGCGTCGGCATTACGCTAATACATCGTTAAATGACATGTCATTCACTGAGGTTGTTCTTTAATGTCCACAAAGAGTAAGTTTACTCTTTTGTAAGCCTTGAAATGAAGTATAGGTGGCAGGGGTTGTAGCACCTTCCCTCACATTCCTAGAATACAGATGAGGGTGGACCGCGGTTCTCCAGACGGGTTTAATATACTTTACTTCATCTGCGTGGCGGTTACTACTACGGGAATCACGTTGATCTACATCTCGTCAGTCAGGCTACCTTCAAAACAGTTTGTTTCCAGGGAACGCTAGATGGAAGAGAGAGAGAGACTGTCGTCCTGGACAGTATGTTGTGCCTGACCGTGACACGACGTCCTGGTCAGTATGTTGTGCCTGACCGTGACACAACGTCCTGGTCAGTATGTTGTGCCTGACCGTGACGCGACGTCCTGGTCAGTATGTTGTGCCTGACCGTGACACGACGTCCTGGTCAGCATGTTGTGCCTGACCGTGACACGACGTCCTGGTCAGTATGTTATGCTTGACGGTGACGCGTCTGTCCTGGTCAGTATGTTGTGCCTGACCGTGACACGACGTCCTGGTCAGTATGTTATGCTTGACGGTGACGCGTCTGTCCTGATCAGTATGTTGCGCCTGACTGGACTAGCGTTTTAGTTCCCCGTACGTCATTAATAAAAGAAACATGAGAAGAATTTAGGGCATTTTACTCAATCCCGAAAAGCAAAGCAGAAGGGACAGGTAAGATGGCTAATTATATGCCAATGTAAGCTTGTTAATGATATTTTTGCCATTGGAATATGGCCAAAGGAAAACACAACTTTAATAATAATTGCTTCGCAAAAATAAATATAATGCAGTAGAATGCGACAAATTCCTAACGCTGAACTTGATACCACATGCATCTAAAATTATATTAAAGACGATTAAGGAATGAATCGATGAAAGATAACCAGTTATATTTTCACAAAGCCAGTAGTACAGGGAATGCTATTGAATCCTTATGGCTTCTCGCAGAAAGAATGGCTTGGCTTGGCTTCGTTCATTCTCAATCTCCTGCTACCAAACACTGAAAGGGTTTAAGTAGCAAAATGTAATCCAGATAATGGAATGCGTTGTGTCGTAGTTTACAGCTTGACTGTGATATTTTCTTCTTTCGGTCCATTACATCCGACTTCAGCAAGCATTTTTTTAAATACCGGGTTAGCATTCCCTCTTCGATCCCTTCTCCTTAGCCAGTCTGCCCTGCTGCAGCCTGTTATCCAGGATCACCGCGTGGAGGTGTAGAAGGGTCTTGGCAGCTTTGGTTTACTGGCCCTGACACTAGCAGTCAGCTATGAGTCGCTGACCACTGCAGCTCATGCGCTGCTCTGCATCTTGATCTCGCAGAAAGAATGATCGATCAAGGACGACCAATATTGATATTATTTGTTAACTATGAGAAAGACTTTGATCAAGTCCACTGGAGCAACTGTTTCAGATACTGCAACAAATATATATAGAGAAACCAATAAATAGGTAAATCCAGAACCTGTATGCAAATCAACAGGGGATTATTTCAAAGAAAGAAGGACTATCAGATCCAGTTTCAATAATATCTGAGGTACGACAAGGCTGCTTGCTTTCATCAAGTCTCTATAACGCATTTTCAGAGAAGATGATGGTAAAAATTGTTCGGAGTTGTAATGGGGCTGTCAAAGTCAATGGTTAGTTTTCTTTTCACTTATGCCATTGAGCGCCGTGGGGAGCTTACGTCGACTGTCCTGCGCCAAGTGCGTTGCGTTGGTCAATGTGAGCCCGTGTCGCTGCACAATCACGCTAATGTCATCTATCCACCTACCTCGCGGCCACCCCCTTGCCCTGTAGCCAGATCTACCAGCATTGTAAGTCATCAGTGGAAGATGATGAGGGTGCATTCTCATGAGATGAGCTTCCAATTTATTTTCTGCCTGGAAATGTATTCTACACAAGAGGTAGTGCCGACAATACTTCAAATGTCGTCGTTCCGCACTCTCTCTCCTGGTAACACATATGGCCTTCCTCAAACACTTCCTTTCACGCGTCCAATTTCTGGTCTCGCCCTGGACAGAGGCCATGTTTGGCATTGGTAAAACAAAGTCGGTAAAAATATACTGTTTATCAGCCGTTTCTTTATTGCAAACTAATGCTCGAGTGTTAAAGCAGTGGTGACAGTCAATAGTATGAAAGTTTATGCCATCAAATTTACCGATAATCAAGTCTTAGTAGGAGACTCAGTAATAACATTGCAAAGGTTGCTTGAAAAATAATTAACAGTCAAAGAGTGGCCTGACAAATAAACATTGAAGACAAAGACTACAGTAAGAGACAAGGACATAAGTAAATAAATATAATCATAAATGGAGGAAGCCATAACAGAAGCTGCCTGCAATGTGACAGAAATTCGGACAAGGTCGATATTGGATATAAAGGCCTTCAAAGAATGTCAGGAGAGAACTGAGAAATATAAAAATCACAACCCATGTATGGACATTTATTCTGTATGGGGCTGAAACGGACTCCTGGATAACAAAGACTGGAGGCGGGGAAAATGTGATAGTATCTTAGATTAGAACGAATAAAAATGTGATAGTATCTTAGATTGGAACCAATGAAAATGTGATAGTATCTTAGATTAGAACGAGTGAAAATGTGATAGTATCTTAGATTAGAACGAATAAAAATGTGATAGTATCTTAGATTGGAACGAATAAAAATGTGATAGTTTCTTAGATTAGAACGAGTGAAAATGTGATAGTATCTTAGATTGGAACGAATAAAAATGTGATAGTATCTTAGATTAGAACGAATGAAAATGTGATAATATCTTAGATTAGAAAGTGAAAATGTGATAGTATCTTAGATTGGAACGAATAAAAATGTGATAGTATCTTAGATTGGAACGAATAAAAATGTGATAGTTTCTTAGATTGGAACGAATAAAAATGTGATAGTTTCTTAGATTAGAACGAGTGAAAATGTGATAGTATCTTAGATTGGAACGAATAAAAATGTGATAGTATCTTAGATTAGAACGAATGAAAATGTGATAGTATCTTAGATTAGAAAGTGAAAATGTGATAGTATCTTAGATTGGAACGAATAAAAATGTGATAGTTTCTTAGATTAGAACGAGTGAAAATGTGATAGTATCTTAGATTAGAACGAATAAAAATGTGATAGTTTCTTAGATTAGAACGAGTGAAAATGGACATAGGAAGAAAGGACGACATTTGGGACTCTCGTAAATGTGCTAGACGCTTCGTGGCCTCGGGATGAAACTCGCTCGGTTTTCACAATCCTAACGCACCGGGCTCGATTCCCACCTGTGTCCAGTTTGGCAGACACTGGGTTTGTTTTCTCGGACGATGGCTCCTCCGCGTATGTAAAGTAACGACAACTCCTCCGCGTTTAGGAGACCCGTCTTTGGGGCATCGGTCACTATTGCACAACTTTCACACGCGCCCTCATGGTGAGGCCCTTCCATTGCACTTTGGTTGGGCTAGCTTCTGAGGGCGCACAAACCTAGCATAGGTACATACAGACGCATACATGCATCCAAGCACTGGTTTATGCGTCCTTATATCGCCCAATGGACTCCGGTCTGGGGTGGAAAATGGCGCGCCTCCGCCAGTAGAAACTAGTGAGGCAAACATCTAAGCAAAAAAAAAAAAAAAACTCGTACTGCACACCTGCCAAGAAACTTATAACATCCAGGTAGGTTAGCGGTTGTAATGGTCTATGGTCTGTGAATGTGGTGCTGCTTACTTTTATAAATGTGCCGTACTGGTGGTAAAATGACTACCACCAAGACATCGCCAACGGGAGCTGGGAGTCCAGAGAGTGGTGCACTGGTAAAACATATGTTTGATATACTAACTACAGACACACTGTATTTATTGGCTTTATTATCATTGTTAAGGAACAATTAAAATATTTATAAAGCTAAGAAATAAAGGCATCTTACCCCAACAGTCGCAATGCACTGTTCATACGAGGTTTGTATTTTAACTCACGTATATTTTAAAAACACCAGGGTCTGGTAGTAAGTGGGATACCCTGTAACTTGGTAGTAGTATAGACAGATCAGCTGCTCTGTCTGGGTCTTGTGTATGACACAGACAAGAATAGCACCACTACCCCAAAGAGAGCATTTCGTAAGAGGCGACTAACTGTGTGACATGGCATACCACCGGCCATGGTTAGGTGGTTTGTTAAGAGCAGCAAAGATGGCGCCTAGCAGGCTGCGGGTCTAGTGTTTGCTCTAGTGTTTGAGTCTATTAAGATGGACTCCCACATCGGTTAACCACCCTTTGCGGCACTTGTCCCAACACAGCGGAGTAATACGCTGCTCGAGCCTAGCCTGCTAAGCAGAAAATCCTTGTCCCGACTACACCAAGTTCACGTCAGAGCTGGGTCGTGCACAGGGACATCCACCCCTGTATAAGTACAGGTCCACTAAGACTAAGATGGTACCGATTGTGTTTCGAGATGCACTCTTACAAGATGTGTAGTCATTCATATATCTTGGTAGTAATATAGACAATGTAAAAGGTACAGATAAGGATTCCAATATAAGAGAGGAGAGCATCTTCTATTGTGCTGGGAAACTTATGGAAATCACAAGAAATTAAGTACAAGAAATCTTCAGCTTCAAATGAAAGTCAGTTCCTGTGTATGGCTCTGAACCATGGATAACAACAAAAACAACGGTAAAGAAAGTATAGACTTTCATAAATTGGCACATGTACTACGTTTGAAATGGTAGGACACAATAACAAATGTAGAACTGTTGGAAAAGAACAAATAAATATCAATGAATCTTAAGGCGATGACAAGACGATAGCGTTGGAGAAGACACATATATATCAAAAAGGTAGATGACATTACAGGACAGTCTCTGTTCTGGAATAGCCAAGGCAAGAGACGTAGAGTCACAACAAATCTCACCTAGAGAAGAGCGCTTGAAACAAACATTAAACAAGTACGACATGGAGATAGATGGGACAGGACAGAAGGTCATGGTACCAAATTGTTGAGGACATGTGTTCAAAGGGGAACTGCAAAGTTTTGATTGACTGACTGACTGACTGAATGATTGATGATTGATTGATTAATTGACTAGTTGATTTTATTAATTGGTTTATTAACTTTCTTCTTTACTTTATTATTGATATGTAATATTTAGTTTCTCTCCACCTATTCTGATCTTCCAACCAAAATATCTCACCATCTATTCTGATCTTCACACCAGAATATCTCTCCACCTTATTCTGATCTTCTCACCGAAATATCTCTCCACCTATTCTGATCTTCCCACCAAAATAACTCACCATCTATTCTTATCTTCAGACCAAAATTTATCTCCACCTATTCTGATATTCCCACCAAAATATCTCTCCATCTATTCTGATCTTCACCCCAGAATATCTCTGCAACCTCCCTCCGAAGATCTCTTTTCATCATCACCACTGTCAGGATTTGAGAAGAGACTCGCTAGTTCTAGCTCATCCCCAGCCAAGCCGGTAATGTCATCAGCAAATCGAAGATTGGGGAATATACGTCTATCTATGCTAAAATCGATCTCCTACTGGGGAATGGGGATCAAAGAGTAGGACCACGGCTATGAAAAGCAGGTACCATGTAAAACAAAGTATAGGAGAAATCCCATTCTCAAAACGGCACGCATGCTTTGTCGCAGGCTTCCTGCATGGGCAACATCTGTAATGGTTTCTCTATGCTCCATCCGTAATGACCAATCCTATTTAATCTGCATCACAGACCGACTAACATCAAAAATGAGAGGCTAAAATCAATATTTTATGTGTATTTAAAAACAGTGTCCACTTTTGGTGAATCAAAATTGTCCTTCGCTCACGTTATTGTACAATTCGATCAGAGAGAAAAAGATTAAATTGCTTTCAAGCTTCAATTTATGACAAATCGATGTCTCAAAACCACATTTCAGATTTTCCATATTCCTGTTGAACACGTAAAAACCGATTTAAACTCTGTAATATATTTTGGTGCCTCCAAACATATTCGCCACACGAAACTATCAGATACGACAAACGATTTCAGATACAGAGGAAGCTGAAGAAAGTGATGAGTTGTTGCTTTTCAAGAAACACTAAATATTAACGGATTGAAATTAGTATTGGTTACGCAGATGAAGCATGAAAATATTGCACCTAATCAAGTTTTATTATGACATAATAGCAAAAATGAGAGTGTATGGTAATTTGACATATTCCTTTATTGAGACCAGCGTCTAGTCATATTGGCGATTGGCGAAAACTCGAAGATCTCATTGACACGCTAAGCACGTAAAAGAACAATTGGCAGTTGAAAATCGATTAAAAAAATAGGCTTTTGGCCGCTGTCCTTACAAAATTATAAAAGCAGTAATGAAATGTCTACCCAATACGCAACCTGCCTTCCCCCCCCCCTTCCCGCCCCACCCCCGGGAAAATAATCTACAATAAGTAAAGGTTGCAAAATAAAGAACGTATTAAGGATTGCCTTCGGCGAACTGGCAGCAGGTGTAACGTGTCTGAAGATCAGTATTCCTAGTATTCCTAATGTTCCTAGTATTCATAGTATTCACAGTATTCCTAGTTCTTAGTGTTCCTAGTATTCATAGTATTCCTAGTGTTCATAGTATTCATAGTATTCCTAGTGTTCCTAGTATTCATAGTATTCATAGTATTCCTAGCATTCATAGTATTCCTAGTGTTCCTAGTGTTCATAGTATTCCTAGTATTCCTATTGCTCCTAGTATTCCTAGTACTCTTTTTTTCGAAAATGTATCTTGGAATTCGTTTCTCGTAAGGTATCGTAAGAACTGTGTTCCCCTATAAACCAACGAGACCTAAGATCAGTACTCTGACAACTATGCCAGCAGTTCAAACCCAGAAGAGTCGAGGTACAGGGGGTCCCATCCCATTGTAACACTCAAGGCAACGAGGAGGCAGACAGACTGGCCAAAGATGGTTGAAGGTTACCACAACCAGATTCAGATGTGATTTACGAAGAGTACAAAAGGTTCTTTAGTGGCAGATAAATGGACAAATGGGAAACACAGCATAGAGGATACACCAACACATGATACTTATTACTAGTTGAACTGAAGAGAGCATGTGGTGATCTTCAGACTCCACACAGGCCAGAAAGGACTGAGGTACCATTTAATCTATAAACTGAAGATAGGTTTTACTGACGAATGCACCTGTGGTACAGGGAAAATGACCAATGAACATCCGCTGCAAAATTACTCGACATACGAGGACCAGAAAAAAGCACATATTACCATCACTAGTGTCAAAACTAGACAAGCTTTATGGCAGCGCCGACAGCCTCAGGATAACCGCTGTTTTTTTTATTTCTTTATTTTTTTTTTGCACAAATTCCATTCAACGTCTGACAGCGTGCAAATAAGAAAGAAGACGAAGAAATAGAAAGAAGGAATGAAGAAGAATAATAACAAATATGGAGAAGAGGAAAAACAAACAAGACAGTGGCGCATTATGTCCCATCTCATTGCAAATATAAATTTCATTGAAGAGGCTGACGGATTGTTACCAGAAAGTGGACGGATTGTTACCAGAAGGTGGACGGATTGTTACCAGAAAGTGAACGGATTGTTACCAGAAGGTGGACGGATTGTTACCAGAAAGTGAACGGATTGTTACCAGAAGGTAGACGTACTGTTACCAGAAGGTGGACGGACTGTTACCAGAAAGTGGACGGATTGTTACCAGAAAGTGGACGGATTGTTACCAGAAGGTAGACGGACTGTTACCAGAAGGTGGACGGACTGTTACCAGAAAGTGGACGGATTGTTACCAGAAAGTGGACGGATTTTTACCAGAAGGTAGACGGATTGTTACAAGAAGGTGGACGGATTGTTACCAGAAGGTGGACGGATTGTTACCAGAAGGTGGACGGATTGTTACCAGAAGGTGGACGGACTGTTACCAGAAGGTAGACGGACTGTTACCAGAAGATGCACGGCTTATTCAGCATAATATAAGGGAAAATTATGAAGATAAAAAATGGTTAATCAAAAGCAGAGCCTCCTTGCTGGGTAGAAAGTGACGCCTTTTACAGCTCAACAGAACTGATAATGCTGTGGTGCATTAAGCCTTGGGAGTTTGCGTGGATCTACTGTCCTGGTCATGTCTATTGTCATCGAAGACATTCATGTGCAGATTTTGGATATATCTAGCACAGGTGATATTCTGATCTAGATCAATGACCGTCTCTTGAATTTTGGCAACTCAATATATAGATTGATGTTCGTCCATCACAGGTGATGAAGACCACTCTCTTGTTTCAGTCATGTGGGCAGTCTTTTATCTTTCTGTGTCCGATGCAATTGACCTGCGCGGTGATTTGGATTATAGTGTGCAAGAAATGCGCCTTTTGTCAACCTCACTCTATGATACTCAGCTACCTTTGGCCAGTGGCAAGATATTTATCGAGACAACTGGAGATAGCATAGGATGCAGATTTTGCTTCAGGGTTTACTCCCGAGGCCTTTCCCTTAAACAGCTATCCCGCAAAGCATTGGAGGGGGGATGATATCTAAGATTGTGTGTCGTACCTTTTTCATAACCACAAGACGTCGTAGGGACATCACTCAGTGTGTGAATAAGTCTGACATCTCTCCCCGGCTGTCATTAATTCATTATAGTAATGTCTACATTTCTCACACGCCAATTTCGTGAAGTTCAGCCGTGGAAATTAGGCCGTGAAATACGACACAGGTTTAAGCGTAATGTCATTTATATATATAGCCGAATATATTTAATATATAGATTAGCGATCCACCGACATATAGACTGGCAATCCTCAGACTAGAATTCTACACCTCAGTATTTAGACTGGCAATCCTCAGACTAGAAATGTACACCTCAATATATAGACTGGCAATCCTCAGACTAGAAATTTACACCTCAGAATATAGACTGGCAATCCTCAGACTAGAAATTTACACCTCAATATATAGACTGGCAATCTTCAGACTAGAAATTTACACCTCAGAATATAGACTGGCAATCCTCAGACTAGAAATGTACACCTCAATATATAGACTGGCAATCCTCAGACTAGAAATGTACACCTCAGTATATAGACTGGCAATCCTCAGACTAGAAATTTTCACCTCAATATACAGACTGGCAATCCTCAGACTAGAAAGTTACACCTCAGTATATAGACTGGCAATCCTCAGACTAGAAATCTACACCTCAGTATTTAGACTGGCAATCCTCAGACTAGAAATTTACACCACAATATATAGACTAGCAATCCTCAGACTAGAAATGTACACCTTAGTATTTAGACTGGCAATCCTCAGACTAGAAATGTACACCTCAATATTTAGACTGGCAATCCTCAGACTAGAAATTTGCACCTCAGCATATAGACTGGCAATCCTCAGACTACATAATTTTGAAACGTACAAATGTAGACTGGTGTCGTTGAGTGTTTTGTTGCGAGGACTTCTTGCTAAAGATATTTATAAAGAAATACTTTCTGTTTACAATGAGAAGCGTGTGTCTCTTATGACGGTACATAACTGACATCTTCTCAAGAACTATAATATTTGCTGAATATTCCCGACATGTAGGGAGATCGTCAGTCTATGAGATTGAATCAGAAGAACAGGTGTGGCGGGTCAAAGAGATATGAGATTACAGAAGAGTAAAAATAGTCAGCGTAGCAGCTGTAATCGGGCGCTCGCATGGTTTAGTCTACAGCTTAATGCATGATGCCACCTTGGCGGGAGACATCTCACGAATGACAAATAAGTTGAACGTGAAGAGAAAATGTGGCTGAGATAACAGACTAAAGCTTCTATTGTATGGGTGTTGCTGCACTGACAAAGAGATGTGAGAAGTGTGTCGATGTTAGTGTAAACTATGTTGAGAAATAATGGGGCAATGTCAATGTAATAATAGATGGTTTTCGTTCGTGTCTCACAAAATTTTGTTTTAAAATTGTGACTTACGGGATCAAGATGATGAGCAGCGCATGAGCTGCAGTGGTCAGCAACCCATAGCTGACTGCTAGCGTCAGGGCCGGAGAACCATAGCTGACTGTTAGCGTCAGGGCGGAGAACCATAGCTGACTGTTAGCGTCAGGGCCGGAGAACCATAGCTGACTGCTAGCGTCAGGGCCGGAGAACCATAGCTGACTGTTAGCGTCAGGGCGGAGAACCATAGCTGACTGCTAGCGTCAGGGCCGGAGAACCATAGCTGACTGTTAGCGTCAGGGCCGGAGAACCATAGCTGACTGTTAGCGTCAGGGCCGGAGAACCATAGCTGACTGTTAGCGTCAGGGCCGGAGAACCATAGCTGACTGTTAGCGTCAGGGCCGGAGAACCATAGCTGGCTGTTAGCGTCAGGGCCGGAGAACCATAGCTGACTGTTAGCGTCAGGGCCGGAGAACCATAGCTGACTGTTAGCGTCAGGGCCGGAGAACCATAGCTGACTGTTAGCGTCAGGGCCGGAGAACCATAGCTGACTGTTAGCGTCAGGGCCGGAGAACCATAGCTGACTGCTAGCTTCAGGGCCGGAGAACCATAGCTGACTGCTAGCGTCAGGGCCGGAGAACCATAGCTGACTGTTAGCGTCAGGGCCGGAGAACCATAGCTGACTGTTAGCATCAGGGCCGGAGAACCATAGCTGACTGCTAGCATCAGGGCCGGAGAACCATAGCTGCCAAGACCCTTCTACACCTCCACGCGGTGATCATGGATAACAGACTGCAACAGAGCAGACTGGCTAAGGAGAAGGGATCGTAGAGAGTATGCTAACTCGGTACTCAAAAATGCTTTATGAAGTCGGATATGTTGGACTGAAAGGTGCAAATATCGCAGTCAAGCTGTAAACTATGACACAACGCATTCCATTCTCTTGACAACATTCTGCTACTTAAGCCTTTTCAGGGTTTGGTAGCGGGAAATTGAGAACGAACGAAGCCAAGCCAAGCCAAAGTGTGACTTATTATCTGACATTCCCTTATGGATATCTCTCTCTCTCTCTCTCTCTCTCTCTCTCTCTCTCTCTCTCTCGCTGTCGATTCGTTATATACATATATAATACATATATCAACATATGCAGAAAAATTAGCAGGAATGTAAAGGCAAAGCCAATTTCTACAAACTTTGATCGTTTCACAATAGGAAGAACGAAGATACCGGAAATATGATATGCCGACAACACAGTTTATCTCTCTAACAGCGCCAAGGCCCTAGAACAAATAATTACATCAGTCTAGAAACATAGTGAAGCACAAAATCTCTACCTGAATACAAAGAAAACAAAGATAATGACAACTGATAAGACAAAACTCCAACCTCGAATCGAGATAGCTGGCGAAGAGATTGGAAATGTTTCACATTTTGAATATGTGTCATCAATAGTGAACAACAATGGAGACTGTACACACGAAATAAGAAGACGACTGAGGATGGTAATGCAGAAGGTAAGCATGCAGAACCTTTGCTATAATACAAACAAAGAACTAAAACTAAAGATCCTAAGAACATACATTTTTCCTGTGGCAACCTATGGATGTAAAACATGGACGATTACAAAAGTAATAAGAGCGAGAATCGATGCTTCTCAAAGACAGTGCTACAGAAGAGTACTGAAAATCCCGTGGACAAAGAAAGAAAGAAATCCATCTGGCAAGACCAGGATGTTGGGGAGAATTGGCTCATTAATGACGTAATGACCTGAAAACTGAGGTTTTTTGGACACATCAAACGACACAACGGAGAGAGTGGTTATGGAAGCCTTGGTCACTGGGAAGAGAGGCAGGGGAAGAGAGGTAGGGGAAGAGAGGCAGGGGAAGAGAGGTAGGGGAAGAGAGGCAGGGGAAGAGAGGTAGGGGAAGAGAGGCAGGGGAAGAGAGGTAGGGGAAGAGAGGCAGGGAAAGAGAGGTAGGGGAAGAGAGGTAGGGGAAGAGAGGTAGGGGAAGAGAGGTAGGGGAAGAGGAGTAGGGGAAGAGAGGCAGGGGAAGAGAGGTAGGGGAAGAGGGGTAGGGGAAGAGAGGCAGGGGAAGAGAGGTAGGGGAAGAGGAGTAGGGGAAGAGAGGCAGGGGAAGAGAGGTAGGGGAAGAGAGGTAGGGGAAGAGAGGTAGGGGAAGAGAGGTAGGGGCCGACCGAGAAGACGATGGACTCAGGACATCAAGGAAACGCTGGATTTGACCTTGGGGCAGGCCGAAAAACTGGCGAAAGATAAAGTTTCCTAAAGACAGGCTGTCATGAGAGCGACGTTCTGCAAAGGACATGCCACATGATGATGATATATATACCATGGTCAACTTCACAGAGGGTATTCCAACCCGATTATGGGGAACCTCTGGAAAGTGGGTACGCGGTTCAAATATCTGGGAGCAGAAATGAATGCGGAGAGGTCTAGAGCGGAGATCCAGTCAAGAACAGCGATGGACATGGTCGCCCTGACCAGACTGGAAAAACAAGAACATTAGACTTAAATCGAAGCTGACTTTAATTTATACAATGGCCACCTCGGTACACCTCTACGAGTGTGAGACTTGGACTCTGACGGCTGCACTAGTACGTAAGACTTACGCAATGGAAATGAGAGTTTTGGCATTTCATATCTGGATCGTGTTACAAACGAAAGTGTTCTTGAAATTGTGAGGAAGGAGTTAGGTTAATATAAAAACGATTGATTATAGTCAAAAAACGAAAATTGACATGGTATGGACATATATCACGATCGGTGGGGCTGACCAAGACCGCCCTGCAAGGTACTGTGCCTGGGAAGCGTGGGAGAGGGAGACCAAAAAAGAGATGGGAGGACAATATAAAAGAGTAGACGGGGAGGTCTGTAGCTGAAACTAATACCCTTGCAAAAAAATCGAGACGTATGGCGGGAACGGGTTCGACAAACTGTAATAACGGTGCCTCAACGACCTTCTAGGTTACAGGACTCATGATCATGTATATATTTATATATACGTCCCCGCTGTATACTTGGACACAAAGCCTTTTTCAGGAGATATGCCAGAAATAGTAAAAAAGAAATTAAGAAATTTGATAAATACGATAAACAGAGATAAATACGATAAACAGACATAATTCTCATTTAGCAAGAACCTGAGAGAGCCGTACCTGAGAAAAACTTACCTGAAGCTTACCTGAGAAAAACTTACCTGAAGCTTACCTGAGAAAAACTTACCTGAAGCTTACCTGAGAAAAACTTACCTGAAGCTTACCTGAGAAAAACTTACCTGAAGCTTACCTGAGAAAAACTTACCTGAAGCTTACCTGAGAGTAAGTTACCTAAAGCTTACCTGAGAGAAGCTTACCTCAATATTACACGCATGCTCTCGCCGCCATTCTTCAGCACCACCATAGCTTGAGACTTTGAGAACCTCTCCGAGTTACGGGCCGCGCTGGTATTGCCGCTGGTTGTCCTGGAGCAGCAGCAGGGAAATATGGTCTACAGATGAAAAACAGCTGCTGTCAATACGTGGCTGTTGATGGCGATGAAGATAAATTGATTAGCTAATGGAAGGCTTAGGCAATAGTGTCTCCAAATCTGTGTCTGGGGTCATGCTAATGACATACACTATTGTCACGATAGTTGTGGCGGTGTTAAATGCTCTTTGACCACACGAGTGGGTCCAAAGGTTAGCAGAGTAGAGCCACTGTTTCCTTACATTCATCATGTAGGGAGCGATAAAGAAAGAAAGTGTTTGAGGTTGGCAACCTCACCATGCAACCACTGCCACAGAACCACCTGCAAGTCGTTAGAATAAGGATTTCGTAATGGCTGTTATGGGCGTTAAGTCAACCATTTTCCGTGGCGGGAATTGAGGGCAAAGAGAGACCCCTCCTTTGTTAAGGGAGGCAAAGAGAGACCCCTCCTTTGTGAAGGGAGGCAAAGAGAGACCCCTCCTTTGTGAAGGGAGACAAAGAGAGACCCCTCCTTTGTGAAGAGAAATTATTAGTTTTCTGAAAAACCAATTGCAAGGATATATTTAGGAACTTGATGTACCAAGGTAGAGGGTGTGCTACTATTGTTCCTCCTTCACAAGTTAATCTATTTCGTCCTAGCTTTTTGTCCTGAAATGGGTGTTGTGGCGTTATGACGCAGTGTACAGCGAGGTTGCTATATCTGTGCTCTATGGCCCAACACAGGTGGTTTCAGCATGACATTTTTGGGACTAAGTGTGCCTTCTCTCTTTGTCGCTATTCGTTTAGCCAGATTACACGAGTGCAGCCTGCCTCCAGGCCACCACTTTCAGACGGAAAAAGCCTTGATCCGATATGGTTTGCCCACACCGTCGCATGTAGCCAACTACGAGCAGCTGGTGGCTGTCACATCATTCAGTATGTACGAAACTTAGCCAGATACAACATGGGCACTCATCAATGGTTATATCGCAAGTAGACACGTCAGGACAGGGAACGGAAGTGGCTGGTCAAGAACGTGTTCGATATGAGTAAGGTAGAAGGTCGGATAAACCAATCAAATGGAAAATTACTAGATGGGGATATATATACACATGACGCACTGAACTGGGACAACAAGAAGAGGAAAAGCGAATAAAGCCAGCGAGGAAATGTGAAAGAAGATACATTCTAGGTGGTAAAGGTGTGGACATTGTAAGTACAGTATGGCTGAAGACAATCCTTTTTGACTTACGTTAGAACAATGTTCGTCGATTGTAATCGATTAGGACCACTTTGTCAGCATTGACTGTTCGCGTGGGTTCTTCTTCTTCGTACGCAGTCAGACAGTAACCATTATTTTTTCGAAAAAAGTGGCGGTCATCCTGAGGCTGTCGCCACTGCCATAGAGCTTGTCTTGCAGTTCCACTGGTGATGGCCACATCTGCTCTCTCTGATCCTCGTATGTCGGGCAGTTCTGCAGCAGATGTTCAGCGGTCATCTTACCAGTACCGCACGGGCATTCGTCGGTACCACCTATCTTCAATTTGTTGAATAGGTGGTACCTCAGTCTATTGTGGCCAGTGCGAAGTCTTCTTCTTCTTCTTCTGCTTACGCAGTCAGACAGTAACCATTATTTTTTTCGAAAAAAGCGGCGGTCATCCTGAGGCTGGCGCCACTGCCATAGAGCTTGTCTTGCAGTTCCACTGGTGATGGCCATATCTGCTCTCTCTGATGCTCGTATGTCGGGCAGTTCTGCAGCAGATGTTCAGCGGTCATTTTACCAGTACCGCACGGGCATTCGTCGGTACACCCTATCTTCAATTTGTTGAATAGGTGGTACCTCAGTCTATTGTGGCCAGTGCGAAGTCTGAAGACAACGACCTGCTCTCTTCGGTTCAACTGGTAATAGGCATCGTTTTTGGTGTAACCAGTATGTTCGGTTTCCCATTTGGTCATGTATCTGGCTTTGATAAGCCGTTTTGACTCTTCGTACGTCTCGCGTGGGTTCGAAGATGGCTAGCCAATCAGAGCCCTGAATTGTATGTACAAGTTGTACAAGAAAATAGGACACCTCCTATCACCGGGGTTGAAGAACGGTTGATGTGAGCTCACTTGCGAAGTGATGTCTCTGGATGGCCTCATTTATTCTTGATGCCTCGTTTCTCCGAACACCCTCACCAATAGTGCTGCGCCAGTCTGTGCGATTGGTGGCTATTCTCCCCCACGTATCGTGGTTAATACAGAACTGGATCAAAGATGCCTTAAGTGTGTGCGTGTACCTTTTCCGCTGCCCACCGCTTCCTATTTTGCAAGTCAATATAGAGCAGCTCTTTTGTTAGAAGTTGATCCGACATGCGTATCACATGACCAGCCCATCCCAGCTGTGCTGCAGATATTGGGACTTTAAGAACAGGACCACTGAAAATTACTATGATGAGTTGGTGTACCTTCCTCCTGAGCAAGAGGACACGAGTTCCAAACTTTGTCAGGTTTAGTTTTAAAGAGCAGCAAAGATGGTGCTGTGCCGGCTGCGGGTAAAACATTGCTCTGGTGTTTTAGTTCATTATGAGCGCCGCCAGCCCACGGATGTGTCTGGAATTCATACTAGTCGACTACTTACACTTTTTTTCACGAAACCTGTCGCTCTGTTACATTTAAACTAGTTTTAAATTTTGTTTTTGTGTGTGTGTGTGTTCGCTTTATTTCTCTATTCGCCAAAGACGTTGTGCGTTGCACTGTGATTTTTATTTTGCGCATGTCGGCTCAGTGGATCCGATTTCAGCATGCATTTTATGTAAGGGTCTGCTTCGTCTTGCATTTTCTAAGGGTTTGCTTCCTCGGGGTAACGACCGGTGCTGTGATGGGGATCGAACCCAGTATTATCGTTGTGAGCCGGGCCACTTAATCACTAGCCCACGCCGTCCCCTTTTCGGACTAGTTATTCGTTTATTATTTGTGTTTTCTTCCCTCCGATTATCTAGGCATAGACGTCGCTCATATAAATTAGTACTAGGGTTAAATATGTACCCTATTTTCACGGTCTAGTGCACCCGGCTGGACTTGACGAGAATGGCACCCTTCGCTCTAGCTGCAGACACGCCGGATTTGGTGTGACTGAAATGTAGACACGTGACTATAATGAACTAGACCCTAGCTGCGATTATTGGGACCCCTGCCGTGATCATAGGGACCCTAGCTGCAATCAAAGGCCCCAAAGACCATACAGTCCTATTTGCCCCACCCCAACAACGTAAACATGTGTACGATCACGGAGTTTACATACGCGTGTCGTGAAGGACCACTTGGTATGGCTGTATATAAAAATACCACTTACTATGGCTGTTTATGAAAAAGCCACTTAGTATGGCTGTATATGAAAAAACCACTTGGTATGGCTGTATATGAAAGATCAATTTCTATGGCTGTAAATGAAGGACCACGTGGTATGGTTGTATATGAAAGACCAATTTCTATGGCTGTAAATGAAGGACCACTTGGTATGGCTGTATATGAAAGACGAATTTGAAAAAATGTTAAAATAATACTAAGAAGATGAAGAAGAAGAAGATGAAGAAGAAGCAGAAGAAGTAGACGAAGAAGAAGAAGAAGAAGAAGAAGAAGAAGAAGAAGAATAAGAAGAAGAAAAAATAGTAAGAAGAAAAATAAGAAGGAACAGCAAAGAAGTAAAATAAAAAGAAATAGAGTAAGAAGAACAAGAGGAACAAAAACAGGAAAAGAAAAGTATAGGGAAACAAAGAAGTAGGAAAAGGACAGGCGGATAATTATAATAAGAATATAAAACAACAAGAAAAAGCGATGATTAAGGATATAAATAAAAGGCGGTAACGGAAAAAGACGAATAATGTAATTAACTTGTAGTATGCAACCAGGCCGGACTCACCTGTCGGAATGCTGACCGATATCGCTTTGAGATAACATTATACAGTATGGGGTTGACTATAGAGCTCACGAAGTATAGAACACCTGTGGGAAAAGAGACGTATGTTTCACACTTCCTTGAGGGATAACAAGAGATATATCTTAGCAATACACGCCCCGCACTCCACATCCCCATGCATGTTTGTTTACACACGCTACCTACACAAATAACTGAAATATGTTCCATATGTTGACATGCACCAGCTATTTCACACTACATATTGTTCACACATACCACGAACTCTTACTTACACGTGGTATCTAAACGTCTTTATATTTAATTACAGAAGCTACCAAACCTTCACTACATATAGTTACACAAAACAAACATTCCCCGCTTATAGTTATTCAAACCAAACCTTCCCTACATATAGTTACGCAAACCACATATTCTTACCTACATATAGTTACATATACCAAACCTTCCATTCATACAGTTACATAAGCCACCAAACTTTCCATACAAAGAGTTACATTAACCAAACCTTCCGTACATATAGTTACATTAACCAAACCTTCCCTACATATAGTTACACAAACCAAACCTTCCGTACATATAGTTACACAAACCAAACCTTCCCTACATATAGTTATACAAACCAAACCTTCCCTACATATAGTTACACAAACCAAACCTTCCTTACATATAGTTACACAAACCAAACCTTCCCTACATATAGTTACACAAACCAAACCTTCCCTACATATAGTTACACAAACCAAACCTTCCCTACATATAGCCACACAAACCACACAATTTTTCCTACACATATTTACACATACCACTCAACATTCCCTATATATAGTTACACAAACGAAACCTTTCATATTTAGTGTTACTTAAACTACCAAATCGTCCCTACATATAGTTACATAAACCAAACCTTTCCTACATATAGTTACACAAACCGCCAAACCTTCCAAACATATAGTAATTAATTAAAGTTCCCTTACATAAAGGTACACAAATCAAACCTTTCTTACATATAATTGCATCAACAACCAAATTTGTCTCCAAATATAGTTCGAAAAACCACTCATCCTTCCCTGCATATAGTTACCCAAACCAAACCTTCCCTGCATATAGTTACATAAAACAAACCTCTACATATAGTTGCATAAACCAAACCTTCCCTACATATAGTTACACAAACAACAAAATTGTCCCTAGAAATAGTTCCACAAACGACTCAACCTTCCCTACATATACTCATACAAACCAAACCTTCCCTATATATAGTTGCATAAACCAAACCTTCCTTACATATATTTACACAAACCACTCAACCTTCCATACATTTAGTTACATAAACCAAACTTCCCTACATATAGTTATTTAAACTAAACTTTTCCTACATATACTACGCAAACCTAATGTTTCATACATATAGTTAGTTACACAAACTAAACCTTCCCTACATATAGTTACACAAACTAAACTTTCACTATATATAGTTACTTAAACCAAACCTTTCCTACATAAAGTTACATAAACCAAACCTTTCCTACATATAGTTAAATAAACCAAACCTTCCCTGCATATAGTTAAATAAACCAAACCTTTCATACACATAGTTACATAAACCAAACCTTCCCTGCAAATAGTTACATAAACCAAACCTTTCCTACATATAGTTACATAAACCAAACCTTTCCTACATATAGCTACATAAACCAAACCTTTCCTACATATAGTTACATAAACCAAACCTTCCCTACATATAGTTACATAAACCAAACCTTCCCTGCATATAGTTACACAAACTAAACCTTTCCTACATATAGTTAAATAAACCAAACCTTCCCTACATATAGTTACACAAACTAAACCTTTCCTACACATAGTTACACAAACCAAACCTTTCCTACATATATTTACACAAACTAAACCTTCCCTACATATAGTTACACAAACTAAACCTTTCCTACATATAGTTACACAAACTAAACCTTTCCTACATATAGTTACACAAACTAAACCTTTCCTACATATAGTTACACAAACCAAACCTTTCCTACATATAGTTACACAAACTAAACCTTCCCTACATATAGTTACACAAACTAAACCTTCCCTACATATAGTTACACAAACTAAACCTTTCCTACAAATAGTTACACAAACTAAACCTTCCCTACATATAGTTACACAAACTAAACCTTTCCTATATATAGTTACACAAACTAAACCTTCCCTACATATAGTTACACAATCAAACAAATCAAGTAAGAAGAATGCAGACATTGGACAAGAGTTTAGCATAGAGGAGAACTGATTTACAAATTCTATAATGAACATAAAATGGAAATACTTTATCCACATCAAACGACAGATCGGTTTTGAGAGAACGATAATGGAAGATATGGCGCCAAGCAAGATAGGCAGAGACAGACCAAGAAGGCAATGGTGCGAAGATATCTAGAGTGCTTTGGCATGATACTAGAACAAGCTGGAGATTTGACAGGAGATCGAGTGTCTTTCAGAAGGTCTATGATGTTCTGTAATCGACATGTCACATGATGATTATGATCTATTCGGTTGATTTTGATGTTTTTTTAAAGTTGTCTATCGAATCATTTGCTACTGTCATTTTAAAGCAAACACAAACGAGGCGGAGTCAGTGGTCACCAGGTAAGGTGTCTGCCTCGGGGTTGGGTGCTCAGTGGTCTCGAGGTAAGGTGTCCGCCTCGGGTGGGGGACTCAATGGTCTCCAGTTAATGTGTCCGCCTAGGATGGGGGACTCAGTGGTCTCCAACTAAAGTGTCCGCCTCGGGTTCATTGATGTTCGTGTTTTGTGGGATATATTACTTTTGGCATGGTTTTATTTTGTGATGTTTGTTTGTCTAAAGGTACCACTCTTTCACTTAACGTTTTTATACTAGTTTAGAAGACTATGCATAGTCTGAATACAACCAGTTTCAGTTACATGTCCTTGCTCTAAAAGCTATCCAATCTATTCTTAAATGCATTAATTATCTCTGCCTGCACTATTTCCCATAGCAATCCATTCCAGGCATTCACCACTCTCTGACTATAGAAATATTTCTTAATATCTAATCTGGACCTTTGTTTTGTTAATGTGTATCTGTGTCCTTTTGTTCTTCTAGGTGGTTGTATTTTGAAAAATATTGTTATAGTTTAATTTATCCTCTAGTGTGATGGGATCTCACCTGAAATGTAAAATAAATGGGACTGTATAAGATGTAGCTGTGGTGTCCAGTGGACCACATAGAGGACCATTAGGCGTTGGGCGTGGAACGGGGCCCAGCTAGCGATGAAGGCAACGGTCACAGCAACTGTGGACAGATGATGATGTTGTGAAATGCGTGTTTGTGAAGATGACGATAGTGATGATGAAGTTAATGTGAAGTGGAAGGGTGATGAAAGTATTGGTGATGGTGCGAACAAAGGGAGTAGTGGTGATGGTGCGAACAAAGGGAGTAGTGGTGATGGTGCGAACAAAGGGAGTAGTGGTGATGGTGCGAACAAAGGGAGTAGTGGGGATGGTGCGGACAAAGGGAGTAGTGGGGATGGTGCGGACAAAGGGAATAGTGGGGATGGTGCCAACAAAGGGAGTAGTGGGGATGGTGCAGACAAAGGAAGTAGTGGGGATGGTGCGGACAAAGAGAGTAGTGGGGATGGTGCCGATAAAGGGAGTAGTGAGGATGGTGCGGATAAAGGGAGTAGTGGGGATGGTGCGGACAAAGGGAGTAGTGGGGATGGTGCGGAAAAAGGGAGTAGTGGAGATGGTGCGGACAAAGGGAGTAGTGGGGATGGTGCGGACAAAGGGAGTTGTGGGGATGGTGAGGACAAAGGAAGTAGTGGTGATGGTGCGGACAAAGGGAGTAGTGGGGATGGTGCGGACAAAGGGAGTAGTGGGGATGGTGTGGACAAAGGGAGTAGTGGGGATGGTGCAGACAAAAGGAGTAGTGGGGATGGTGCGAACAAATGGAGTAGTGGGGATGGTGCGGACAAAGGGAGTAGTGGGGATGGTGCGGACAAAGGGAGTAGTGGGGATGGTGCGGACAAAGGGAGTAGTGGGGATGGTGCGGACAAAGGGAGTAGTGGCGATGGTGCGGACAAAGGGAGTAGTGGGGATGGTACGGACAAAGGAAGTAGTGGGGATGGTGCGGACAAAGGGAGTAGTGGGGATGGTGCGGACAAAGGGAGTAGTGGGGATGGTGCGGACAAATTGAGTAGTGGGGATGGTGCATACAAAGGAAGTAGTGGGCATGGTGCGGACAAAGGGAGTAGTGGGGATGGTGCGGACAAAGGGAGTAGTGGGGATGGTGCGGACAAATTGAGTAGTGGGGATGGTGCGGACAAAGGCAGTAGTGGGGAATGGTGCGGACAAATTGAGTAGTTGGGATGGTACGGACAAAGGGAGTAGTGGGGATGGTGCGGACAAAGGGAGTAGTGGGGATGGTGCAGACAAAGGGAGTAGTGGGGATGGTGTGGACAAAAAGAGTAGTGGGGATGGTGCGGAAAAAGGGAGTAGTGGGGATTGTGCGGACAAAGGGAGTAGGGGGGATGGTGTGGACAAAGGGAGTAGTGGGGATGGTGCGGACAAAGGGAGTAGTGGGGATGGTGCGGACAAAGGGAGTAGTGGGGATGGTGCGGACAAAGGGAGTAGTAGGGATGGTGCGGACAAAGGGAGTAGTGGGGATGGTGCGGACAAAGGAAGGGAGTAGTGGGGATAGTGCGGACAAAGGGAGTAGTGGGGATGGTGCAGACAAAGGGAGTAGTGGGGATGGTGCGAACAAATGGAGTAGTGGGGATGGTGCGGACAAAGGGAGTAGTGGAGATGGTTCGGACAAAGGGAGTAGTGGGGATGGTACGGACAAAGGAAGTAGTGGGGATGGTGCGGACAAAGGGAGTAGTGGGGATGGTGCGGACAAAGGGAGTTGTGGGGATGGTGCGGACAAAGGAAGTAGTGGGGAGGGTACGGACAAAAGGAGTAGTGGGGATGGTGCGGACAAAGGGAGTAGTGGGGATGGTGCGGACAAAGGGAGTAGTGGGGATGGTGCGGACAAATTGAGTAGTGGGGATGGTGCGGACAAAGGGAGTAGTGGGGAGGGTGCAGACAAAGGGAGTAGGGGGGATGGTGCGGACAAAGGGAGTAGTGGGGATGGTGCGGACAAAGGGAGTAGTGGGGATGGTGCGTACAAAGGGAGTAGTGGGGATGGTGCGAACAAAGGGAATAGTGGGGATGGTGCAGACAAAGAAAGTAGTGGGGATGGTGCGGACAAAGGGAGTAGTGGGGATGGTGTGGACAAAAAGAGTAGTGGGGATGGTGCGGACAAAGGGAGTAGTGGGGATTGTGCGGACAAAGGGAGTAGGGGGGATTGTGTGGACAAAGGGAGTGGTGGGGATGGTGCGGACAAAGGGAGTAGTGGGGATGGTGCGGACAAAGGGAGTAGTGGGGATGGTGCGGACAAAGGGAGTAGTAGGGATGGTTCGGACAAAGGGAGTAGTGGGGATGGTGCGGACAAAGGGAGTAGTGGGGATGGTGCGGACAAAGGGAGTAGTGGGGATGGTGCGGACAAATTGAGTAGTGGGGATGGTGCGGACAAAGGGAGTAGTGGGGATGGTGCGGACAAATTGAGTAGTGGGGATGGTACGGACAAAGGGAGTAGTGGGGATATTGCGGACAAAGGGAGTAGTGGGGATGGTGCGGACAAAGGGAGTAGTGGGGATGGTGTGGACAAAAAGAGTAGTGGGGATTGTGCGGACAAAGGGAGTAGTGGGGATGGTGCGGACAAAGGGAGTAGGGGGGATGGTGTGGACAAAGGGAGTAGTGGGGATGGTGTGGACAAAGGGAGTAGTGGGGATGGTGCGGACAAAGGGAGTAGTGGGGATGGTGCGGACAAAGGGAGTAGTGGGGATGGTGCGGACAAAGGGAGTAGTGGGGATGGTGCGGACAAAGGGAGTAGTGGGGATGGTGCGGACAAAGGGAGTAGTGGGGATGGTGCGGATAAAGGGAGTAGTGGGGATGGTGCGGACAAAGGAAGTAGTGCGGATGGTGCTGACAAAGGGAGTAGTGGGGATGGTGCAGACAAAGGGAGTAGTGGGGATGGTGCGGACAAAGGGAGTAGTGGGGATGGTGCGGACAAAGGGAGTAGTGGGGATGGTACGGACAAAGGAAGTAGTGGGGAGGGTGCGGACAAAGGGAGTAGGGGGGATGGTGCGGACAAAGGGAGTAGTGGGGATGGTGCGGACAAAGGGAGTAGTGGGGATGGTGCGGACAAAGGGAGTAGTGGGGATGGTGCGAACAAAGGGAATAGTGGGGATGGTGCAGACAAAGAAAGTAGTGGGGATGGTGCGGACAAAGGGAGTAGTGGGGATGGTGCGGATAAAGGGAATAGTGGGGATGGTGCGGACAAAGGGAGTAGTGGGGATGGTGCGGACAAAGGGAGTAGTGGGGATGGTGCGAACAAAGGGAGTAGTGGGGATGGTGCGGACAAAGGGAGTAGTGGGAATGGTGCGGACAAAGGGAGTTGTGGGGATGGTGAGGACAAAGGAAGTAGTGGTGATGGTGCGGACAAAGGGAGTAGTGGGGATGGTGCGGACAAAGGGAGTAGTGGGGATGGTGTGGACAAAGGGAGTAGTGGGGATGGTGCAGACAAAAGGAGTAGTGGGGATGGTGCGAACAAATGGAGTAGTGGGGATGGTGCGGACAAAGGGAGTAGTGGGGATGGTGCGGACAAAGGGAGTAGTGGGGATGGTGCGGACAAAGGGAGTAGTGGGGATGGTGCGGACAAAGGGAGTAGTGGCGATGGTGCGGACAAAGGGAGTAGTGGGGATGGTACGGACAAAGGAAGTAGTGGGGATGGTGCGGACAAAGGGAGTAGTGGGGATGGTGCGGACAAAGGGAGTAGTGGGGATGGTGCGGACAAATTGAGTAGTGGGGATGGTGCATACAAAGGAAGTAGTGGGCATGGTGCGGACAAAGGGAGTAGTGGGGATGGTGCGGACAAAGGGAGTAGTGGGGATGGTGCGGACAAATTGAGTAGTGGGGATGGTGCGGACAAAGGCAGTAGTGGGGAATGGTGCGGACAAATTGAGTAGTTGGGATGGTACGGACAAAGGGAGTAGTGGGGATGGTGCGGACAAAGGGAGTAGTGGGGATGGTGCAGACAAAGGGAGTAGTGGGGATGGTGTGGACAAAAAGAGTAGTGGGGATGGTGCGGAAAAAGGGAGTAGTGGGGATTGTGCGGACAAAGGGAGTAGGGGGGATGGTGTGGACAAAGGGAGTAGTGGGGATGGTGCGGACAAAGGGAGTAGTGGGGATGGTGCGAACAAAGGGAGTAGTGGGGATGGTGCGGACAAAGGGAGTAGTGGGGATGGTGCGGACAAAGGGAGTAGTGGGGATGGTGCGGACAAAGGGAGTAGTGGGGATGGTGCGGACAAAGGGAGTAGTGGGGATGGTGCGGACAAAGGGAGTAGTGGGGATGGTGCGGACAAAGGGAGTAGTGGGGATGGTGCTGACAAAGGGAGTAGTGGGGATTGTGCGGACAAAGGGAGTAGTGGGGATGGTGCGGACAAAGGGAGTAGGGGGGATGGTGTGGACAAAGGGAGTAGTGGGGATGGTGTGGACAAAGGGAGTAGTGGGAATGGTGCGGACAAAGGGAGTAGTGGGGATGGTGCGGACAAAGGGAGTAGTGGGGATGGTGCGGACAAAGGGAGTAGTGGGGATGGTGCGGACAAAGGGAGTAGTGGACATGGTGCGGACAAAGGGAGTAGTGGGGATGGTGCGGATAAAGGGAGTAGTGGGGATGGTGCGGACAAAGGAAGTAGTGCGGATGGTGCTGACAAAGGGAGTAGTGGGGATGGTGCAGACAAAGGGAGTAGTGGGGATGGTGCGGACAAAGGGAGTAGTGGGGATGGTGCGGACAAAGGGAGTAGTGGGGATGGTGTGGACAAAGGGAGTAGTGGGAATGGTGCGGACAAAGGGAGTAGTGGGGATGGTGCGGACAAAGGGAGTAGTGGGGATGGTGCGGACAAAGGGAGTAGTGGGGATGGTGCGGACAAAGGGAGTAGTGGGGATGGTGCGGACAAAGGGAGTAGTGGCGATGGTGCGGACAAAGGGAGTAGTGGGGATGGTACGGACAAAGGAAGTAGTGGGGATGGTGCGGACAAAGGGAGTAGTGGGGATGGTGCGGACAAAGGGAGTAGTGGGGATGGTGCGGACAAATTGAGTAGTGGGGATGGTGCATACAAAGGAAGTAGTGGGGATGGTGCGGACAAAGGGAGTAGTGGGGATGGTGCGGACAAAGGGAGTAGTGGGGATGGTGCGGACAAATTGAGTAGTGGGGATGGTGCGGACAAAGGCAGTAGTGGGGAATGGTGCGGACAAATTGAGTAGTTGGGAGGGTACGGACAAAGGGAGTAGTGGGGATGGTGCGGACAAAGGGAGTAGTGGGGATGGTGCAGACAAAGGGAGTAGTGGGGATGGTGTGGACAAAAAGAGTAGTGGGGATGGTGCGGAAAAAGGGAGTAGTGGGGATTGTGCGGACAAAGGGAGTAGGGGGGATGGTGTGGACAAAGGGAGTAGTGGGGATGGTGCGGACAAAGGGAGTAGTGGGGATGGTGCGGACAAAGGGAGTAGTGGGGATGGTGCGGACAAAGGGAGTAGTAGGGATGGTGCGGACAAAGGGAGTAGTGGGGATGGTGCGGACAAAGGAAGGGAGTAGTGGGGATAGTGCGGACAAAGGGAGTAGTGGGGATGGTGCAGACAAAGGGAGTAGTGGGGATGGTGCGAACAAATGGAGTAGTGGGGATGGTGCGGACAAAGGGAGTAGTGGAGATGGTTCGGACAAAGGGAGTAGTGGGGATGGTACGGACAAAGGAAGTAGTGGGGATGGTGCGGACAAAGGGAGTAGTGGGGATGGTGCGGACAAAGGGAGTTGTGGGGATGGTGCGGACAAAGGAAGTAGTGGGGAGGGTACGGACAAAAGGAGTAGTGGGGATGGTGCGGACAAAGGGAGTAGTGGGGATGGTGCGGACAAAGGGAGTAGTGGGGATGGTGCGGACAAATTGAGTAGTGGGGATGGTGCGGACAAAGGGAGTAGTGGGGAGGGTGCAGACAAAGGGAGTAGGGGGGATGGTGCGGACAAAGGGAGTAGTGGGGATGGTGCGGACAAAGGGAGTAGTGGGGATGGTGCGTACAAAGGGAGTAGTGGGGATGGTGCGAACAAAGGGAATAGTGGGGATGGTGCAGACAAAGAAAGTAGTGGGGATGGTGCGGACAAAGGGAGTAGTGGGGATGGTGTGGACAAAAAGAGTAGTGGGGATGGTGCGGACAAAGGGAGTAGTGGGGATTGTGCGGACAAAGGGAGTAGGGGGGATTGTGTGGACAAAGGGAGTAGTGGGGATGGTGCGGACAAAGGGAGTAGTGGGGATGGTGCGGACAAAGGGAGTAGTGGGGATGGTGCGGACAAAGGGAGTAGTAGGGATGGTTCGGACAAAGGGAGTAGTGGGGATGGTGCGGACAAAGGGAGTAGTGGGGATGGTGCGGACAAAGGGAGTAGTGGGGATGGTGCGGACAAATTGAGTAGTGGGGATGGTGCGGACAAAGGGAGTAGTGGGGATGGTGCGGACAAATTGAGTAGTGGGGATGGTACGGACAAAGGGAGTAGTGGGGATATTGCGGACAAAGGGAGTAGTGGGGATGGTGCGGACAAAGGGAGTAGTGGGGATGGTGTGGACAAAAAGAGTAGTGGGGATTGTGCGGACAAAGGGAGTAGTGGGGATGGTGCGGACAAAGGGAGTAGGGGGGATGGTGTGGACAAAGGGAGTAGTGGGGATGGTGTGGACAAAGGGAGTAGTGGGGATGGTGCGGACAAAGGGAGTAGTGGGGATGGTGCGGACAAAGGGAGTAGTGGGGATGGTGCGGACAAAGGGAGTAGTGGGGATGGTGCGGACAAAGGGAGTAGTGGGGATGGTGCGGACAAAGGGAGTAGTGGGGATGGTGCGGATAAAGGGAGTAGTGGGGATGGTGCGGACAAAGGAAGTAGTGCGGATGGTGCTGACAAAGGGAGTAGTGGGGATGGTGCAGACAAAGGGAGTAGTGGGGATGGTGCGGACAAAGGGAGTAGTGGGGATGGTGCGGACAAAGGGAGTAGTGGGGATGGTACGGACAAAGGAAGTAGTGGGGAGGGTGCGGACAAAGGGAGTAGGGGGGATGGTGCGGACAAAGGGAGTAGTGGGTATGGTGCGGACAAAGGGAGTAGTGGGGATGGTGCGGACAAAGGGAGTAGTGGGGATGGTGCGAACAAAGGGAATAGTGGGGATGGTGCAGACAAAGAAAGTAGTGGGGATGGTGCGGACAAAGGGAGTAGTGGGGATGGTGCGGATAAAGGGAATAGTGGGGATGGTGCGGACAAAGGGAGTAGTGGGGATGGTGCGGACAAAGGGAGTAGTGGGGATGGTGCGAACAAAGGGAGTAGTGGGGATGGTGCGGACAAAGGGAGTAGTGGGGATGGTGCGGACAAAGGGAGTTGTGGGGATGGTGAGGACAAAGGAAGTAGTGGTGATGGTGCGGACAAAGGGAGTAGTGGGGATGGTGCGGACAAAGGGAGTAGTGGGGATGGTGTGGACAAAGGGAGTAGTGGGGATGGTGCAGACAAAAGGAGTAGTGGGGATGGTGCGAACAAATGGAGTAGTGGGGATGGTGCGGACAAAGGGAGTAGTGGGGATGGTGCGGACAAAGGGAGTAGTGGGGATGGTGCGGACAAAGGGAGTAGTGGGGATGGTGCGGACAAAGGGAGTAGTGGCGATGGTGCGGACAAAGGGAGTAGTGGGGATGGTACGGACAAAGGAAGTAGTGGGGATGGTGCGGACAAAGGGAGTAGTGGGGATGGTGCGGACAAAGGGAGTAGTGGGGATGGTGCGGACAAATTGAGTAGTGGGGATGGTGCATACAAAGGAAGTAGTGGGGATGGTGCGGACAAAGGGAGTAGTGGGGATGGTGCGGACAAAGGGAGTAGTGGGGATGGTGCGGACAAATTGAGTAGTGGGGATGGTGCGGACAAAGGGAGTAGTGGGGAATGGTGCGGACAAATTGAGTAGTTGGGATGGTACGGACAAAGGGAGTAGTGGGGATGGTGCGGACAAAGGGAGTAGTGGGGATGGTGCAGACAAAGGGAGTAGTGGGGATGGTGTGGACAAAAAGAGTAGTGGGGATGGTGCGGAAAAAGGGAGTAGTGGGGATTGTGCGGACAAAGGGAGTAGGGGGGATGGTGTGGACAAAGGGAGTAGTGGGGATGGTGCGGACAAAGGGAGTAGTGGGGATGGTGCGAACAAAGGGAGTAGTGGGGATGGTGCGGACAAAGGGAGTAGTGGGGATGGTGCGGACAAAGGGAGTAGTGGGGATGGTGCGGACAAAGGGAGTAGTGGGGATGGTGCGGACAAAGGGAGTAGTGGGGATGGTGCGGACAAAGGGAGTAGTGGGGATGGTGCGGACAAAGGGAGTAGTGGGGATGGTGCTGACAAAGGGAGTAGTGGGGATTGTGCGGACAAAGGGAGTAGTGGGGATGGTGCGGACAAAGGGAGTAGGGGGGATGGTGTGGACAAAGGGAGTAGTGGGGATGGTGTGGACAAAGGGAGTAGTGGGAATGGTGCGGACAAAGGGAGTAGTGGGGATGGTGCGGACAAAGGGAGTAGTGGGGATGGTGCGGACAAAGGGAGTAGTGGGGATGGTGCGGACAAAGGGAGTAGTGGACATGGTGCGGACAAAGGGAGTAGTGGGGATGGTGCGGATAAAGGGAGTAGTGGGGATGGTGCGGACAAAGGAAGTAGTGCGGATGGTGCTGACAAAGGGAGTAGTGGGGATGGTGCAGACAAAGGGAGTAGTGGGGATGGTGCGGACAAAGGGAGTAGTGGGGATGGTGCGGACAAAGGGAGTAGTGGGGATGGTACGGACAAAGGAAGTAGTGGGGAGGGTGCGGACAAAGGGAGTAGGGGGGATGGTGCGGACAAAGGGAGTAGTGGGGATGGTGCGGACAAAGGGAGTAGTGGGGATGGTGCGGACAAAGGGAGTAGTGGGGATGGTGCGAACAAAGGGAATAGTGGGGATGGTGCAGACAAAGAAAGTAGTGGGGATGGTGCGGACAAAGGGAGTAGTGGGGATGGTGCGGATAAAGGGAATAGTGGGGATGGTGCGGACAAAGGGAGTAGTGGGGATGGTGCGGACAAAGGGAGTAGTGGGGATGGTGCGAACAAAGGGAGTAGTGGGGATGGTGCGGACAAAGGGAGTAGTGGGGATGGTGCGGACAAAGGGAGTTGTGGGGATGGTGAGGACAAAGGAAGTAGTGGTGATGGTGCGGACAAAGGGAGTAGTGGGGATGGTGCGGACAAAGGGAGTAGTGGGGATGGTGTGGACAAAGGGAGTAGTGGGGATGGTGCAGACAAAAGGAGTAGTGGGGATGGTGCGAACAAATGGAGTAGTGGGGATGGTGCGGACAAAGGGAGTAGTGGGGATGGTGCGGACAAAGGGAGTAGTGGGGATGGTGCGGACAAAGGGAGTAGTGGGGATGGTGCGGACAAAGGGAGTAGTGGCGATGGTGCGGACAAAGGGAGTAGTGGGGATGGTACGGACAAAGGAAGTAGTGGGGATGGTGCGGACAAAGGGAGTAGTGGGGATGGTGCGGACAAAGGGAGTAGTGGGGATGGTGCGGACAAATTGAGTAGTGGGGATGGTGCATACAAAGGAAGTAGTGGGGATGGTGCGGACAAAGGGAGTAGTGGGGATGGTGCGGACAAAGGGAGTAGTGGGGATAGTGCGGACAAATTGAGTAGTGGGGATGGTGCGGACAAAGGGAGTAGTGGGGAATGGTGCGGACAAATTGAGTAGTTGGGATGGTACGGACAAAGGGAGTAGTGGGGATGGTGCGGACAAAGGGAGTAGTGGGGATGGTGCAGACAAAGGGAGTAGTGGGGATGGTGTGGACAAAAAGAGTAGTGGGGATGGTGCGGAAAAAGGGAGTAGTGGGGATTGTGCGGACAAAGGGAGTAGGGGGGATGGTGTGGACAAAGGGAGTAGTGGGGATGGTGCGGACAAAGGGAGTAGTGGGGATGGTGCGGACAAAGGGAGTAGTGGGGATGGTGCGGACAAAGGGAGTAGTAGGGATGGTGCGGACAAAGGGAGTAGTGGGGATGGTGCGGACAAAGGAAGGGAGTAGTGGGGATAGTGCGGACAAAGGGAGTAGTGGGGATGGTGCAGACAAAGGGAGTAGTGGGGATGGTGCGAACAAATGGAGTAGTGGGGATGGTGCGGACAAAGGGAATAGTGGAGATGGTTCGGACAAAGGGAGTAGTGGGGATGGTACGGACAAAGGAAGTAGTGGGGATGGTGCGGACAAAGGGAGTAGTGGGGATGGTGCGGACAAAGGGAGTTGTGGGGATGGTGCGGACAAAGGAAGTAGTGGGGAGGGTACGGACAATAGGAGTAGTGGGGATGGTGCGGACAAAGGGAGTAGTGGGGATAGTGCGGACAAAGGGAGTAGTGGGGATGGTGCGGACAAATTGAGTAGTGGGGATGGTGCGGACAAAGGGAGTAGTGGGGAGGGTGCAGACAAAGGGAGTAGGGGGGATGGTGCGGACAAAGGGAGTAGTGGGGATGGTGCGGACAAAGGGAGTAGTGGGGATGGTGCGTACAAAGGGAGTAGTGGGGATGGTGCGAACAAAGGGAATAGTGGGGATGGTGCAGACAAAGAAAGTAGTGGGGATGGTGCGGACAAAGGGAGTAGTGGGGATGGTGCGGACAAAGGGAGTAGTAGGGATGGTTCGGACAAAGGGAGTAGTGGGGATGGTGCGGACAAAGGGAGTAGTGGGGATGGTGCGGACAAAGGGAGTAGTGGGGATGGTGCGGACAAATTGAGTAGTGGGGATGGTGCGGACAAAGGGAGTAGTGGGGATGGTGCGGACAAATTGAGTAGTGAGGATGGTACGGACAAAGGGAGTAGTGGGGATATTGCGGACAAAGGGAGTAGTGGGGATGGTGCGGACAAAGGGAGTAGTGGGGATGGTGTGGACAAAAAGAGTAGTGGGGATTGTGCGGACAAAGGGAGTAGTGGGGATGGTGCGGACAAAGGGAGTAGGGGGGATGGTGTGGACAAAGGGAGTAGTGGGGATGGTGTGGACAAAGGGAGTAGTGGGGATGGTGCGGACAAAGGGAGTAGTGGGGATGGTGCGGACAAAGGGAGTAGTGGGGATGGTGCGGACAAAGGGAGTAGTGGGGATGGTGCGGACAAAGGGAGTAGTGGGGATGGTGCGGACAAAGGGAGTAGTGGGGATGGTGCGGATAAAGGGAGTAGTGGGGATGGTGCGGACAAAGGAAGTAGTGCGGATGGTGCTGACAAAGGGAGTAGTGGGGATGGTGCAGACAAAGGGAGTAGTGGGGATGGTGCGGACAAAGGGAGTAGTGGGGATGGTGCGGACAAAGGGAGTAGTGGGGATGGTACGGACAAAGGAAGTAGTGTGGAGGGTGCGGACAAAGGGAGTAGGGGGGATGGTGCGGACAAAGGGAGTAGTGGGGATGGTGCGGACAAAGGGAGTAGTGGGGATGGTGCGGACAAAGGGAGTAGTGGGGATGGTGCGAACAAAGGGAATAGTGGGGATGGTGCAGACAAAGAAAGTAGTGGGGATGGTGCGGACAAAGGGAGTAGTGGGGATGGTGCGGATAAAGGGAATAGTGGGGATGGTGCGGACAAAGGGAGTAGTGGGGATGGTGCGGACAAAGGGAGTAGTGGGGATGGTGCGAACAAAGGGAGTAGTGGGGATGGTGCGGACAAAGGGAGTAGTGGGGATGGTGCGGACAAAGGGAGTTGTGGGGATGGTGAGGACAAAGGAAGTAGTGGTGATGGTGCGGACAAAGGGAGTAGTGGGGATGGTGCGGACAAAGGGAGTAGTGGGGATGGTGTGGACAAAGGGAGTAGTGGGGATGGTGCAGACAAAAGGAGTAGTGGGGATGGTGCGAACAAATGGAGTAGTGGGGATGGTGCGGACAAAGGGAGTAGTGGGGATGGTGCGGACAAAGGGAGTAGTGGGGATGGTGCGGACAAAGGGAGTAGTGGGGATGGTGCGGACAAAGGGAGTAGTGGCGATGGTGCGGACAAAGGGAGTAGTGGGGATGGTACGGACAAAGGAAGTAGTGGGGATGGTGCGGACAAAGGGAGTAGTGGGGATGGTGCGGACAAAGGGAGTAGTGGGGATGGTGCGGACAAATTGAGTAGTGGGGATGGTGCATACAAAGGAAGTAGTGGGGATGGTGCGGACAAAGGGAGTAGTGGGGATGGTGCGGACAAAGGGAGTAGTGGGGATGGTGCGGACAAATTGAGTAGTGGGGATGGTGCGGACAAAGGGAGTAGTGGGGAATGGTGCGGACAAATTGAGTAGTTGGGATGGTACGGACAAAGGGAGTAGTGGGGATGGTGCGGACAAAGGGAGTAGTGGGGATGGTGCAGACAAAGGGAGTAGTGGGGATGGTGTGGACAAAAAGAGTAGTGGGGATGGTGCGGAAAAAGGGAGTAGTGGGGATTGTGCGGACAAAGGGAGTAGGGGGGATGGTGTGGACAAAGGGAGTAGTGGGGATGGTGCGGACAAAGGGAGTAGTGGGGATGGTGCGGACAAAGGGAGTAGTGGGGATGGTGCGGACAAAGGGAGTAGTGGGGATGGTGCGGACAAAGGGAGTAGTGGGGATGGTGCGGACAAAGGGAGTAGTGGGGATGGTGCGGACAAAGGGAGTAGTGGGGATGGTGCGGACAAAGGGAGTAGTGGGGATGGTGCGGACAAAGGGAGTAGTGGGGATGGTGCGGACAAAGGGAGTAGTGGGGATGGTGCTGACAAAGGGAGTAGTGGGGATTGTGCGGACAAAGGGAGTAGTGGGGATGGTGCGGACAAAGGGAGTAGGGGGGATGGTGTGGACAAAGGGAGTAGTGGGGATGGTGTGGACAAAGGGAGTAGTGGCGATGGTGCGGACAAAGGGAGTAGTGGGGATGGTGCGGACAAAGGGAGTAGTGGGGATGGTGCGGACAAAGGGAGTAGTGGGGATGGTGCGGACAAAGGGAGTAGTGGGGATGGTGCGGACAAAGGGAGTAGTGGGGATGGTGCGGATAAAGGGAGTAGTGGGGATGGTGCGGACAAAGGAAGTAGTGCGCATGGTGCTGACAAAGGGAGTAGTGGGGATGGTGCAGACAAAGGGAGTAGTGGGGATGGTGCGGACAAAGGGAGTAGTGGGGATGGTGCGGACAAAGGGAGTAGTGGGGATGGTACGGACAATGGAAGTAGTTGGGAGGGTGCGGACAAAGGGAGTAGGGGGGATGGTGCGGACAAAGGGAGTAGTGGGGATGGTGCGGACAAAGGGAGTAGTGGGGATGGTGCGGACAAAGGGAGTAGTGGGGATGGTGCGAACAAAGGGAATAGTGGGGATGGTGCAGACAAAGAAAGTAGTGGGGATGGTGCGGACAAAGGGAGTAGTGGGGATGGTGCGGATAAAGGGAATAGTGGGGATGGTGCGGACAAAGGGAGTAGTGGGGATGGTGCTGACAAAGGGAGTAGTGGGGATGGTGCGAACAAAGGGAGTAGTGGGGATGGTGCGGACAAAGGGAGTAGTGGGGATGGTGCGGACAAAGGGAGTTGTGGGGATGGTGAGGACAAAGGAAGTAGTGGTGATGGTGCGGACAAAGGGAGTAGTGGGGATGGTGCGGACAAAGGGAGTAGTGGGGATGGTGTGGACAAAGGGAGTAGTGGGGATGGTGCAGACAAAAGGAGTAGTGGGGATGGTGCGAACAAATGGAGTAGTGGGGATGGTGCGGACAAAGGGAGTAGTGGGGATGGTGCGGACAAAGGGAGTAGTGGGGATGGTGCGGACAAAGGGAGTAGTGGGGATGGTGCGGACAAAGGGAGTAGTGGCGATGGTGCGGACAAAGGGAGTAGTGGGGATGGTACGGACAAAGGAAGTAGTGGGGATGGTGCGGACAAAGGGAGTAGTGGGGATGGTGCGGACAAAGGGAGTAGTGGGGATGGTGCGGACAAATTGAGTAGTGGGGATGGTGCATACAAAGGAAGTAGTGGGGATGGTGCGGACAAAGGGAGTAGTGGGGATGGTGCGGACAAAGGGAGTAGTGGGGATGGTGCGGACAAATTGAGTAGTGGGGATGGTGCGGACAAAGGGAGTAGTGGGGAATGGTGCGGACAAATTGAGTAGTTGGGATGGTACGGACAAAGGGAGTAGTGGGGATGGTGCGGACAAAGGGAGTAGTGGGGATGGTGCAGACAAAGGGAGTAGTGGGGATGGTGTGGACAAAAAAAGTAGTGGGGATGGTGCGGAAAAAGGGAGTAGTGGGGATTGTGCGGACAAAGGGAGTAGGGGGGATGGTGTGGACAAAGGGAGTAGTGGGGATGGTGCGGACAAAGGGAGTAGTGGGGATGGTGCGGACAAAGGGAGTAGTGGGGATGGTGCGGACAAAGGGAGTAGTAGGGATGGTGCGGACAAAGGGAGTAGTGGGGATGGTGCGGACAAAGGAAGGGAGTAGTGGGGATAGTGCGGACAAAGGGAGTAGTGGGGATGGTGCAGACAAAGGGAGTAGTGGGGATGGTGCGAACAAATGGAGTAGTGGGGATGGTGCAGACAAAGGGAGTAGTGGAGATGGTTCGGACAAAGGGAGTAGTGGGGATGGTACGGACAAAGGAAGTAGTGGGGATGGTGCGGACAAAGGGAGTAGTGGGGATGGTGCGGACAAAGGGAGTTGTGGGGATGGTGCGGACAAAGGAAGTAGTGGGGAGGGTACGGACAAAAGGAGTAGTGGGGATGGTGCGGACAAAGGGAGTAGTGGGGATGGTGCGGACAAAGGGAGTAGTGGGGATGGTGCGGAGAAATTGAGTAGTGGGGATGGTGCGGACAAAGGGAGTAGTGGGGAGGGTGCAGACAAAGGGAGTAGGGGGGATGGTGCGGACAAAGGGAGTAGTGGGGATGGTGCGGACAAAGGGAGTAGTGGGGATGGTGCGTACAAAGGGAGTAGTGGGGATGGTGCGAACAAAGGGAATAGTGGGGATGGTGCAGACAAAGAAAGTAGTGGGGATGGTGCGGACAAAGGGAGTAGTGGGGATGGTGTGGACAAAAAGAGTAGTGGGGATGGTGCGGACAAAGGGAGTAGTGGGGATTGTGCGGACAAAGGGAGTAGGGGGGATTGTGTGGACAAAGGGAGTAGTGGGGATGGTGCGGACAAAGGGAGTAGTGGGGATGGTGCGGACAAAGGGAGTAGTGGGGATGGTGCGGACAAAGGGAGTAGTAGGGATGGTTCGGACAAAGGGAGTAGTGGGGATGTTGCGGACAAAGGGAGTAGTGGGGATGGTGCGGACAAAGGGAGTAGTGGGGATGGTGCGGACAAATTGAGTAGTGGGGATGGTGCGGACAAAGGGAGTAGTGGGGATGGTGCGGACAAATTGAGTAGTTGGGATGGTACGGACAAAGGGAGTAGTGGGGATATTGCGGACAAAGGGAGTAGTGGGGATGGTGCGGACAAAGGGAGTAGTGGGGATGGTGTGGACAAAAAGAGTAGTGGGGATTGTGCGGACAAAGGGAGTAGTGGGGATGGTGCGGACAAAGGGAGTAGGGGGGATGGTGTGGACAAAGGGAGTAGTGGGGATGGTGTGGACAAAGGGAGTAGTGGGGATGGTGCGGACAAAGGGAGTAGTGGGGATGGTGCGGACAAAGGGAGTAGTGGGGATGGTGCGGACAAAGGGAGTAGTGGGGATGGTGCGGACAAAGGGAGTAGTGGGGATGGTGCGGACAAAGGGAGTAGTGGGGATGGTGCGGATAAAGGGAGTAGTGGGGATGGTGCGGACAAAGGAAGTAGTGCGGATGGTGCTGACAAAGGGAGTAGTGGGGATGGTGCAGACAAAGGGAGTAGTGGAGATGGTGCGGACAAAGGGAGTAGTGGGGATGGTGCGGACAAAGGGAGTAGTGGGGATGGTACGGACAAAGGAAGTAGTGGGGAGGGTGCGGACAAAGGGAGTAGGGGGGATGGTGCGGACAAAGGGAGTAGTGGGGATGGTGCGGACAAAGGGAGTAGTGGGGATGGTGCGGACAAAGGGAGTAGTGGGGATGGTGCGAACAAAGGGAATAGTGGGGATGGTGCAGACAAAGAAAGTAGTGGGGATGGTGCGGACAAAGGGAGTAGTGGGGATGGTGCGGATAAAGGGAATAGTGGGGATGGTGCGGACAAAGGGAGTAGTGGGGATGGTGCGGACAAAGGGAGTAGTGGGGATGGTGCGGACAAAGGGAGTAGTGGGGATGGTGCGGACAAAGGGAGTAGTGGGGATGGTGCAAACAAAGGGAGTAGTGGGGATGGTGCGGGCAAAGGGAGTAGTGGTGATGATTTTTGTTGATGATGATGAAGGTGATGATAATTGTGATGGGGTGGAGGTGACTGGGGTAGTACTGGCTATTATTGTGATCATGGTCAGAAAACATATACACCAGCCAATAGAACAGATATACAACAGAAAACATATACACCAGACAACAGAAAACATATACAACAGAACAGATATACACCAGACAACAGAACAGATATACACTAGACAACAGAAAACATATACACCAGACAACAGAAAACATATACACCAGACAACAGAATAGATATACACTAGACAACAGAAAACATATACACCAGACAACAGAAAACATTTACACCAGACAACAGAACAGATATACACCAGACAACAGACCAGATATACACTAGACAACAGACCAGATATACAACAGACAACAGAACATATACACCAGACAATAGAAAACATTTACACGAGACAACAGACCAGATATACACCAGACAACAGACCAGATATACACTAGACAACAGACCAGATATACAACAGACCAGATATACACTAGACAACAGAAAACGTATACACCAGACAACAGAAAATATATACACCAGACAACAGACCAGAAATACACCAGACAACAGACCAGATATACACTAGACAACAGAAAACATTTACACCAGACAACAGACCAGACATACACTAGACAACAGACCAGATATACAACAGACCATATATACACTAGACAACAGACCAGATATACACTAGACAACAGAAAACATAGACACCAAACAACAGAAAACATACACCAGACAACAGACCAGAAATACACCTGACAACAGACCAGATATACACTAGACAACAGAAAACATTTACACCAGACAACAGACCAGATATACACTAGACAATAGACCAGATATACACCAGACAACATAAAACATATACACCAGACAACAGATCAGATATACACCAGACAACAGAAAACATATACACCAGACAACAGACCAGATATACACCAGACATCAGAAAACATATACACCAGACAACAGACCAGATATACACCAGACAACAGAAAACATATACACCAGACAACAGAAAACATATACACCAGACAACAGACCAGATATACACCAGACAACAGAACAGATATACACCAGACAACAGAACAGATATACACTAGACAACAGACCAGATATACATCAGACAACAGAACAGATATACACCAGACAACAGAAAACATATACACCAGACAACAGAAAAAATATACACCAGACAACAGAAAACATATACACCAGACAACAGAAAACATATACCAGACAACAGAAAACATATACACCAGACAATATTAAACATACACCAGACAACAGAAAACAGAAAACATATACACCAGACAGTAGAAAACGTACACAACATATAACAGAAAGGAAAGAAAAGAAATAGACCATCGAGATTGTAACCATGGACTTCTTCTGGATGACGAATACGTCTAGCTGTAGAGAAGGACGTGAGATCCATTATTAAGTTAACTTGACACTTCAAAATTAGGAATGGTTTCTCTGCTAGAGAGAGGCTCGGTTGTTGCCGAACGAAGCGAGGCATACAATACAATAACCTCCAGTTTGAAAATACTGACTCTGACCTCAGCTCTATGGTGAATATCTGAGTCCTTTTTAAACAAAAGAAGTAATCATATCAGATTGTGAATATTTTTTGTTCGGAAAGTACAGAAGGAATGGGTAAGGTATGAGTGGATAGCTGCTGTAGAGGCCTCAGTCCTCCAGGGGCTGGTGTGGATCACTGCTCTGGTCATGATATGGTTCCCAGTAAAGAAAGAGTTGACATCCTCGCTTCGTGAGTACTCGAATGTGCATATTGGATATGGTGATGTTTGTGACATCTTGAAGTCTACCAATGACCGCCTGTTGGATAACGGCATTGCTAAAGATGAATTAGCAACATACACGTATCAGTACTTTGAGTTCAAACTTGGTTTCCTTGTCTAATGTGAGAACGGGCCGGGAGTGTGCACAACCAGCGAGATGCAGGAACCTTCAGCCTACACATCCTTCGCCATTTGCTGAGATAGACTGAGCACCTATGGGGCCGGAAGTGCAGTGAAGTTGATTCTTAAGAACAGAGCAGAACAGACACCCCCTTGTGGTCTGACGTACATGTTTTCTGAGTGCTTACAATAATGTATTATTTACTTGAAGTGCCCATTAGCTTTGTTATTTATTACATTATATTGAGTAAGGTGTAGTTAACTTCCTGAAATTTGAAATTCATATAGTCCGTCAATATATGGTTCCAAGTAAGTACGTCCGAGTTATTGCTTTCATGTTTAGGAATTCCTCTGTAATGTATTACGAGTGGCAATCAACTCTGTCACCGATGTATAACATTACAGTGAGTTGTGAAACTTGATCAAGAGATACGGCTTGACATGTCCAGGCTATGTATCGTTAATCACTCATCATATTGTACAATTTTAAGGGACTTAATAGCCACCAAGTCATGAGGTGACAAGTTTATTTAAGATCTAAGCGCCAGATGACAAATATAGGTGCCAGACTTTGTGATGAATGAAATGTTATTAGGGTTGTGCAAAATGGAGAAGAGTATGGGTGAATTGTTCTCGAAAATCGCATGTACAAATTGACAAATATGAGCTTATTTTCAAAGAAATTCTTTCCAATTTCCTCCATTTCATATTTCTGTTACGCAGTAGATCTTGCGTAACATGCTGCCGGCTGTCTGACCTTGAGAGTCGGCCCCAGAAGAAGGGAATTACGTGGGGAAAATACGTTATTTTGTGTTCCTTAAAACTCAAGAAGAATACACGCGATGGGGAAATTGTGCGAGTAATTGTGACACCGGTCTTGCAGTGTTATGGTGGCGCCACATAAACATTGCTAGGATTCACGGTGACCTAGCACCGGGAATTTGTGGTGCCCTTCTATACGTGGGGGTGATGGCTGTGGTAACCAAAACATTAGATGATGAGTTTCAATTTTGGGAGTGTTTGCACTAAATTTGTACTTTAGTCTTACTTACGTTCGTCTGACTGTATTCTTACTTTAGTCTTACTTACTTTAGTCTTATTTGATTATTAATTACTTACGTCTTACTTTAGTCTTACTTACTTTAGTCTTATATGAGTATTAATTACTTACTTCTTACTTTAGTCTTACTGTAGTCTTCCTTACTTTAGTCTTATTTCCTTTAGTCTTACTTGAGTAGTAATTACGAATGTCTTACTTTAGTCTTACTTTAGTCTTACTTACTTTAGTCTTACTTACTTTAGTCCTACTTTAGTTTTACTTCAGTCTTACAATAGTCTTACTTACTTTAGTCTTACTTTAGTCTTACTCACTTTAATCTTACTTTAGTTTTACTTACATTAGTTTTACAATTAGTCTTACTTACCTATGACTTACTATCCTTGCGTCTTACTTTTCTACAACTTAAGTCTTACTTTAGTTCTATTTCTGTCTTATTTACTTACTTTAGTCTTACTTTAGTCTCAGTTTAGTCTTAGTTTAGTTCTACATTTGTTTTATTTATTTACTTTAGTCTTACTTTAGTCTTGCATTAGATTTAATTAGTCAAATTTTATTCTTACTGTAGTTTTACTTTAGTCTTAATTTAGTCTTATATTAGTTCTACTTTATTTTTACGTCAGCCTTACATTATTTTAACTTTAGTCTAACTTTAGTCTTACTAACTTAGTCGTCCTTTTGTGTTACTTACTTCAGTACTACTTTAGTCTTACATGGTAGCGCGTTTGTTACAATTAATTTTGCCTCAGCTTTCTCTCCCTCCTTCCCTCCACATCAAAAACAATACAAAATGGCTGACAACGCTTTGATAACCTTTCTGTGCTGAATCTATTTAAAGAAGTATTATCTGTAGTCCGTTTGTCCTACCCCAAAAAATAACGACACATTTAACTCTAAGCCCCAAAGGTAGAAAAGAGGAGTGATTAAGCAAGTAAAGAAAAACCTAGGTTACAGCTCCATTGTTTGAGACGATCCAGTCTATCTAGATTAAAATGGATTCATGACTAACAGGTATATTTGGCTAGTCGACGAGAAAGGACAATCTCAGAAAAATCGGATGATTAGTAAAATACAGTATCTAACACTGCAATCATGAATGATAATTTTATATTAAAAATACAACAATCTTCATTATGGACAAAATAAAGTTTAGTTGAAACAAAATTCAGAGAACAAAAGTAAAAATCAACCGGTATATACCGAGCTACCTTCAACTTAACGGTGTCTGTCTGAGACCTCATTAATTCGAGCAGACATCGAGTAGTACTCTCAAGGATTGAAAGTCTTTCTCGAGGTTAACGAACACAGTAGACGCATGGACCAGTGGTTCTAAAATAATTCAGTTTTGCGACCCCCTGCGCAGAATTCGATCACTTGCTGCAGGAGGAGAAATTAAAAATTTACATTTCTGAAACATTCATACCTCGACTTACGTCTTTTCAATTTATTTCGCTTTGCATTTTCATACACTTTTACAAAACCACGTAACACCGCTGTTGCGTTATTTAATTCAAAGTTACGGATATCTATAATAATGTGACCACCACCTGTAATGAGTTATTTTATTTACAAACACCGCACGACTGCCATTTACTTAATTCTATGTTTTTCTCTCAGATTAAATTAATAGTAAATATTAATTTTAAAAAACTAAATATATGTGTCTGGTTGTCCGTCTTACAAAATCTCTCAAACAGTGAGCTCTAGGGACGTAAAATTTGTACAGCTCATTCTGTCAGGAATTTATAGGTCAACGCAACTATTTCACCTCACTGCATCGTGCCCTTCTAGACTTATTTAACATCAGAGATGTACACATATTTAAAACAAATGTATTCTTTTGGTACACCATAGTTTGTTTTTTTAGATTGGCTGCTCAAGGTCAGATGTCTGCAGCCACAGGACCAGTCCATGTTTGGATCTGATAAGTATAAGGGGAGTATAATGCTCAAGTTTGGACGTGTTTCAGTTTCGTAACCTTCGTTCTTTCATTTCTGTGTTGCTCTGACGGAGTCTTCTTTGTTAAGTGAATATTTGGGATAGATGTTTATAGCGATTCTGCTGATTCATATTCAAATTACATTTTTTTAAACTCGAAAACAAGCGAAGCCGTCGCTTTAAACGCAGCTTATTTCAAGTCGCGTGTCAACTTTAACGGAACTACCAAAGTGTGTGCTAAAATTATGTTATTTTCTGCGCAAAGTTGAGCGATAAATTTCGTTTAATGGTTTTGTTCTTGTTATTCAAACACTTTCACCACCCCAGGAACCTGTAGATCCGGGCATGCTTGTATAATAACCAATTAAATTATAATAACAAATATTATCATCACGGTGTCTGTAGCCCGTGCTGAGGTCAGAGGAGAGGATTTATAAAGCTGAGTAAACGTCGCTTGCCCGTGCAGTCGTCACGCAATGTATGAGCTAGGTTTATATTGTACATTCGATAGGTAAAACGTGTGTTTCTGAGGTTTTGTACATATGTCCTTGAGGTCAAAAGACCAGCAACATAATTTGTATAATTTAATCGAACAAAGAAATTCAGATGTTAAAGAATGTAAGTACCTGGTAATTGGTATAATATGTAAAAATATTTTTGTTTTTTTTGTTTTCGTCTTATTTCTCTAATCCCCAAGGTGATGTGCGTTGCACTGTGGTTTTTATTTTGCGCCTGTCGGCCCAGTGCATCCGACTTGAGCATGCATTTTATGTAAGGGTCTGCTTCCTCCTGCATTTTCTAAGGGTTTGCTTCCCCGGGATAACGGCCGGTGCTGAGATGGGGATCGAACCCAGCAGCTTCTGGTTGTGAGCCGTGTCACTTACCCACTAGCCCACGCCGTCCCCTGTAAAAAGAATGAATTGTTGCTTCGTTGATTTTGGTGATGTTGTTGTAATTTGTAATGTAGTTTTTGATTTTGTTGCAGTTTTGTTGTTTCTGTTACAGCTTTCTGTCGCTTTTGTTGTTGTTGTTGTTTCTCCTGTTGTTGTTGATGTTGCAGTTTTGATGTTTTGTCACACCTGCTGCAGCTGTTATTGTTGTTTTTATGTTGTAATTTGTATCGTTGTTGTTTTCGATTGTTGTTGTTGTTGTTGTTTCTCCTGTTGTTGTTCATATTGCAGTTTTGTTGTTTTTATTATTGTGTTGTAGATTTTGTTGTAGTAGCTCTATTTCTTGTTTTCATTGTTGTTTATGTTGTGTTTTCCCTGCTGTGTTTGTTTTTTATGTTATTGTTTTATTGTTGTTTTTGTTGTTCTTTCTTGTTTTGATGATGATGTTTTTTGTTGTTTATGTTGTTGTTCCCGTTGTTAATGTGGTTTTTGGTGTTGTCTCTGTTTATGTTATTGTTTTGATGTTGATGTTGCGGTTTGTTTTGTGATTCATTTGTTTTTATTTATGATATTCTTTGTTGTTACTTTCGTTGTTTTATTACGAGAAGAAAACCTTAAAAGGGGGATACAAATGATAAGAACCATGTCTTTGTATTGTCACTTGTTAATATGGTTGCTAAGGATGTCAAGATTGTCCTGTAGATGCCATAATGTTGCAGACGAACAACATGACTTCATCATTGCATTTAAATAGGACTCACACGAAAGAGGAGCCGCGCTCTGTTACCCTTTGTTTAGCAGCGAAGCTGTGAGACCTATAGAAATTCTTCGGCGAATGAAGGTTCAGTATGGTCATGCATGACTTTCACTCCAGCAAATGTAATTCACAATCAATTGGCGATTTTCCTTTTTGATGCGGTCAATAGCTGAAATCGACTTTGGGTCACTACTTCGTTTGCCTGACCTGGTCGTGAACAGTTTTTCACAGAACTCACACCGTTTTGGAACTTCCTACTCCACTCATATACTTGCTGGAGTGAAAGGCATGCATCATCGTAATGGACCTTGGCTGCTAAAAAAACGGATAACAGGATCATTCTCTTCTTTCGCGCATGTCAATCGTAGGGCGGCCATATTTTATCTGCACTTATGACGACATGTTGTTTGTCTGCACTGGGATCGCAGGTACAGGACACTCTTGGTATCCTTAGCAACCATATTAACAAGTGACAATACAAAGGAATGGCTTTTCTAACGTTTATCCCACTTTTAAGGTTTTCATTTGAAGTCTTATCGCATTGTTGTTGGTTTTGCTGTTTATAGTTTGGATGCTGTGGTTGTTGTTGGCTTTCTTCTTCATCTACTGCTGTTACTTTAGTTGTTGTTATTGTTGTTGGATTCATAGTTGCTTTTGTTTCTTTTTAATTTTTCTAAATCTACTAGTACTGACTTTTGTGTAGGGTTTGTTTTCTAGCAGATGGTTTGTTGCAGCTCTTCCTATATCCCAGAGCGTACTGAATAATTTGGACTTTCATCCTCTTGGCTGTAATGCACTAAAGACTTCTCAATAGACTCAATACTACAGAGACTACAATACCGTTCCCCACTTGCTCATCAGGCTGATGTATGATAGCTTGTGTCCAGGTGTGCGGCTTGAGGTAAGGATTGATAATTCTCTCCCTCATGTTTTCCTGACATAAACGAATGCTTGGTAACCATTTACAGCTGTGTAATGAGACATCCACATAAATACATTTCAACTGTTAGAAATAATAATGACAGCAACAAAAAACAAGGAAATATTAATTAGATAAGGACAAACTAAGCGGGAAGCAAATATCTCGTAGCTAGAAACAGGCATACAGTAGATAATATCTTGACACAATGAGCAGAACAGAAAAAAAACACAACACTGGGGAATATCATGTTCAAGGTCTATTACGAAGAATATCAAATATCAAAGTGGGTTAAAATATTTGAGATATCGGTGCTTGGTAATGGATTGCCTCTCAAATATCGTTGATTCCGAATATCGGTCAAATTTAGACTCTTGTTGATAGAAGAATAGACTAAGATTGATCGATTATTACAGATATTCCGTTAGGAGAACAATATATAAAGTGATTGTAATAATTGTAAAGAAAATGTTGATAACAGTTGAACAACAACATGAACAACAACAACAACAACAAGAACAACAACAACAACAAAAACAACAACAACAAGAACAACAACAAGAACAACAACAAGAACAAGAACAGCAACAAGAACAACAATAACAAGAGCAAGAACAACAAAAACAACAACAACAACAAGAACAACAACAAGAACAAGAACAAAAACAACAACAACAACAACAACAACAAGAACAACAACAACAACAAGAACAACAACAACAACAACAACAAGAACAACAACAAGAAGAACAACAACAACAAGAACAACAACAACAAGAATAAGAACAACAACAAGAACAAGAACAGCAACAAGAACAACTAAACAAGAACAAGAACAACAAGAACAACAACAACAACAAGAACAACAACAACAACAAGAACAACAACAACAACACGAACAACAACAACAACAAGAACAACAACAACAAGAACAACAACAACAACAACAACAACAACAAGAACAACAACAACAACAAGAACAACAAGAACAACAACAACAACAACAAGAACAACAACAACAACAAGAACAACAACAACAACAACAACAAGAACAACAACAACAACAACAAGAACAACAACAAGAACAAGAACAGCAACAAGAACAACAATAACAAGAACAACAACAACAAGAACAACAACAACAACAAGAACAACAACAACAACAAGAACAACAACAACAACAAGAACAACAACAACAACAAGAACAACAACAAGAACAACAACAACAACAACAACAAAAAAACAACAAAATTTACAACAACAAAAACAAGAGGATTTACAACAACAAAATGGACAACAACAAAAACAACAAGATGGACCAGAACAATAAGATGCACAACAACAAGATGTTCAACAACAAAAACAAGATGGACAACAACAAGAACAACAAGATGGACACCAACAAGAACAACAAGATGGACAACAACAAGAACAACAAGATGGACAACAACAAGATGGACAACAACAAGAACAACATGATGGACAACAACAAGAACAACAAGATGGACAACAACAAGATGGACAACAACAAGAACAACAAGATGGACAACAACAAGATGAACACCAACAAGATGGACAACAACAAGAACAACAAGATGGACAACAACAAGATCAACAAGATGGACAACAACAAGAACAACAAGATGGACAACAACAAGAACAACAAGATGGACAACAACAAGATGGACAACAACAAGAACAACAAGTTGGACAACAACAAGATGGACAACAACAAGATCAACAAGATGGACAACAACAAGAACAACAAGATGGACAACAACAAGAACAACAAGATGGACAACAACAAGAACAACAAGATGGACAACAACAAGATAGACAACAACAAGAACAACAAGATGGACAACAACAAGAACAACAAGATGGACAACAACAAGATGGACAACAACAAGATCAACAAGATGGACAACAACAAGAACAACAAGATGGACAACAACAAGAACAACAAGATGGACAACAACAAGAACAACAAGATGGACAACAACAAGATGGACAACAACAAGAACTACAAGATTGACAACAACAAGATGGACAACAACAAGAACTACAAGATGGACAACAACAAGAAAAACAAGATGGACAACAACAAGAACAACAAGACAAATAGCAACAAGGTAAAATGCAGGAACACCACCAAAAAAACCTCACTCAGCATGCGTATCACCACTCGCCGCGGCTGCTGCTGCTGGTGATGATGATGATGCTGTGGTGTTGATGGGGAGCTCTTCATACCGCCGTAGCTAGCCTCATCCGACGTCCGACGACCAAGAGGTGACCGACGAAGCGCGACTCCGATAAGGATGTAAAGAATGATGATGATGCTGACAGGACCGACGAAGAAGAAGAAGGTCGACACCTGGAACATGTAGTACATGAAGCCGCTGAGGTAGTAGGCGGGGATGCTGCATACCAAGGAGTCTGGAACGGGCATGTTGTTTTGTGCGATGACCACCGCGTTGTAGATACGGGTGTGGATTGAGTACGGCAAGGCGGCAAGCAGGGAGATTATCCATATGGATATTATTATCTTGACAGCTCTGAGGAGGAGAGATGGACACGCTGATGGATTTGATAATAAAATTGATCTACTGAATGATGGAATGCTAAATCGCTATGCTTTAGTGGGCGAGGAGAAAAATCGATAGATGGATTCATGAGGTGACGTAAATTGAAGAACATGCAAGGAAAATAGAATTCATGATGAAACAGAATACAGTGGTTCTTAAGCGATGAATCGAGAAATACCACAACATTATAAGAATGTTCAATTTGAATCATTCAATAAATCAATCAAAACCAGTCGATTCTATCGTGGCAAAGGTCATTGGCCATATCCCACCAGCATGAACGGTCCTGTGCTGTTCTTTCTGCCTTGCTCCAGGTGTTATCATTTAATACAGTTCCTCGTCACATTCTCTTAATGTATTTGTGGGTCTACCTCTCTCTCTCTCTTTCTTCCCTTCAAGATTCCATGTAATAGCCTGTCTGGCTATGTCCGATTGTGCACTCTGAACCGCATGTCCTATGCAGTCCCATTTTCTTCGCTTAATTTATAGTTCCAGCCGATGTTGCTGGCTTCTTTCCCACAGGTTTTCCTTGTTCACCATGCCCTACCACTTTATGACATTTATCATTCGTAGGCATCTGTGAATTAAGGACTGGAGTTTTTGTTGTATGGCGTTAATTGTTCTCCATGTCTCCGCTTTCTACAGCAGCTTTGACTTAGCACTGGAGTTGGAATATTCTAACTTTGGTGTGAATCTTGATGTCTCTAGATCTATATTTGTTGTTTAGGGTCAGGGAATGTCCATCTTGCTTTTCCAGTTTTGGTCCGTGTATCTGTATCTTCAATTTACTGGGAATTTATGTTCTGTTCTACATAAACATTCAACTGCAACTATTCTCCGTTTCTCTGATTTTGAGTGCTTCTAATTTTGATCTATCCATCACACGCTTTTCCATTCACATACACTGATCACCACGTCAGACCTTTCTGTGTCCTGCGCACCACGTCAGACCTTTCTGTGTCCTGGGCACCACGTCAGACCTTTCTGTGTCCTGGGCTCCACGTCATACTTTCCTGTGTCATGGGCTCTACATCAAACCTTTCTGTGACCTTGGCTCCAAGTCAGACCTTTCTGTGTTCTGGGCTCTACGTCAAACCTTTCTGTGACCTTTGCTCCAAGTCAAACCTTCCTGTGTCATGGGCTCTACATCAAACCTTTCTGTGACCTTGTCTCCAAGTCAGACCTTTCTGTGTTCTGGGCTCCACGTCATACTTTCCTGTGTCCTGGGCATCACGTCAGACCTTTCTGTGTCAAAGGCCCCAAGAACTAAACGTTTTTGTGTCCTTGGCTCCAAGTAAAGACCTTTCTGTGTCCTGGGCACCACGTCAGACCTTTCTGTGTCCTGGGCACCACGTCAGACCTTTCTGTGACTTGGGCTCCAAGTCAGACCTTTCTGTGACCTTGGCTCCAAGTCAGACCTTTCTGTGTTCTGGGCTCTACGTCAAACCTTTCTGTGACCTTTGCTCCAAGTCAAACCTTCCTGTGTCATGGGCTCTACATCAAACCTTTCTGTGACCTTGTCTCCAAGTCAGACCTTTCTGTGTTCTGGGCACCACGTCAGACATGTTTCCAATGTTCAATCACTTGGATTGCCTTGTCTTTCCCCCTTAACATGTTATCCATATTGCATGTTTCCAGAAGGTTTGGGAAGATCATCAGGTGGTCTGCGTGTTGCATTTCTTCAAGGTCGTACGTCTCATCATCTCTGTATCCCCCATCCCTATAAGTTCAACCTGCATCGTGATTCACCAGTTCGAAGTCTATTTAATGACGTTCGTGTTGAGAGGTTTTTTGATGTACTGGTAAAGCTCTAGCTTTTCATGGCAAAGATACGGAGTTCAAATCCAACCTCTTGCAGCTCAGTCGATCCAGTCAATTGGATGCCTAACTAACGGCTAGGGAAGGATAAATGCAGAGAAGAAGAGAACTGGCCACCCCCCCCCTCACAAAGATGAGGCTTTGTACAATAAAGTCTCTAACACTTCATCCCCAACAACAGTATATACTATAGGAATGCTTATATCTATATAGAAGATATATCTATATATGGGGATTCCGTGGCGAAGGGGGTTAAGCCGTCGGCCTCGTGATCAGGTGGTGTGGGTTCGACTCCGGACTCCGCCGTCTTTTTCACGGATGCTTGATGCGGAGTCCCCTTGCATCTCGTAGTCGCCCACTAGTCGTCTTGTTCTTGACTTGCCACTGAGGTCGGGCGGCACAAGACGAGAGAGTGAGGATAAACAGTAGCGCAGTTAATCCTTACTAAATATAGCGCTAGCAAAATAAAGTATGCCATCATCGTCTGCGATGTACGGTGGCCGTTGCCTTCGCTATATAGATGAGGCAAGCGGTGTCCAGGCACAAGTGTATCCCTCAGTTTGATCCAAGGGACATGCGCCAGTTCGTTCCATGACTAGTCTGCGCGGTCTAGGTTGACTGCAACAACCCTTCGTCTAGATTTCTGTCTATGTGAGAAACTTTCAGAGTCATTTGAATTTCTGCATAACAAGTGTTGTAGCAGTGACACAATCTTGGATGCACCGTCCTAGAATAGAGTATTTACTTAGGGGGTCGAGGTTCCAAACAGTATGGGAGTCACTGACGCTGAATGTGCGGATAGGGTGACGTTGTAACGTCTGTATGAACATTGGCAACACGTTTCACACACGGTATTTCAGAGCAAATAACTGAAGTGTTCAACTGAATGAGCACATGACCTTCATGTGTTATCAGAACCCGTATCTGAATGAGCATATGTCCTTTATGTGTTATCAGAGCCCGTAACTGAATAAGCACATGTCCTTCATGAGTTATCAGAGCCCGTAACTGAATAAGCACATGTCCTTCATGTGTTATCAGAGCCGGTAACTGAATGAGCATATGTCCTTCATGTGTTATCAGAGCCCGTAACTGAATGAGCTTATGTTCTTCATGTGTTATCAGAGCCCGTAACTGAATGAGCACATGTCCTTCATGTGTTATCAGAGCCCGTAACTGAATGAGCACATGTCCTTAATGTGTTATCAGAGCCCGTAACTGAATGAGCACATGTCCTTCACATGTTATCAGAGCCCGTAACTGAATAGGCATATGTCCTTCATGTGTTATCAGAGCCCGTAACTGAATGAGCATATGTCCTTCATGTGTTATCAGAACCCGAAACTCAATGAGCAAATGTCCTTCGTGTGTTATCAGAACCCGTAACTGAATGAGCATATGTCCTTCATGTGTTATCAGAGCCCGTAACTGAATGAGCACATGTCCTTCATGTGTTATCAGAGCCCGTAACTGAATGAGCACATGTCCTTCATGTGTTATCAGATCCCGAAACTGAATGAGCATATGTCCTTCATGTGTTATCAGAGCCCGTAACTGAATGAGCTTATGTTCTTCATGTGTTATCAGAGCCCGTAACTGAATGAGCACATGTCCTTCATGTGTTATCAGAGCCCGTAACTGAATGAGCACATGTCCTTAATGTGTTATCAGAGCCCGTAACTGAATGAGCACATGTCCTTCACATGTTACCAGAGCCCGTAACTGAATAGGCATATGTCTTTCATGTGTTATCAGAGCCCGTAACTGAATGAGCATATGTCCTTCATGTGTTATCAGAACCCGAAACTCAATGAGCAAATGTCCTTCGTGTGTTATCAGAACCCGTAACTGAATGAGCATATGTCCTTCATGTGTTATCAGAGCCCGTAACTGAATGAGCACATGTCCTTCATGTGTTATCAGAGCCCGTAACTGAATGAGCACATGTCCTTCATGTGTTATCAGATCCCGTAACTGAATGAGCACATGTCCTTCATGTGTTATCAGAGCCCGTAACTAAATGAGCACATGTCCTTCATGTGTTATCAGAACCCGTAACTGAATGAGCATATGTCCTTCATGTGTTATCAGAGCCCGTAACTGAATGAGCATATGTCCTTCATGTGTTATCAGAGCCCGTAACTGAATGAGCACATGTCCTTAATGTGTTATCAGAGCCCGTAACTGAATGAGCATATGTCCTTCATGTGTTATCAGAACCCGTAACTGAATGAGCACATGTCCTTCATGTGTTATCAGAACCCGTAACTGAAATGAGCACATGTCCTTCGTGTGTTATCAGAGCCCGTAAATGAATGAGCACATGTCCTTCATGTGTTATCAGAACCCGTAACTGAATGAGCACATGTCCTTCATGTGTTATCAGAGCCCGTAACTGAATGAGCACATGTCCTTCATGTGTTATCAGAACCCGTAACTGAATGAGCATATGTCCTTCATGTGTTATCAGAGCCCGTAACTGAATGAGCATATGTCCTTCATGTGTTATCAGAGCCCGTAACTGAATGAGCACATGTCCTTAATGTGTTATCAGAGCCCGTAACTGAATGAGCATATGTCCTTCATGTGTTATCAGAACCCGTAACTGAATGAGCACATGTCCTTCATGTGTTATCAGAACCCGTAACTGAAATGAGCACATGTCCTTCGTGTGTTATCAGAGCCCGTAAATGAATGAGCACATGTCCTTCATGTGTTATCAGAACCCGTAACTGAATGAGCACATGTCCATAATGTGTTATCAGAGCCCGTAACTGAATGAGCACATGTCCTTCATGTGTTATCAGAACCCGTAACTGAATGAGCATATGTCCTTCATGTGTTATCAGAGCCCGTAACTGAACGAGCACATGTCCTTCATGTGTTATCAGATCCCGTAAGTGAATGAGTACATTTCCTTCATTTGTGAACAGACTCCGTAAGTGGAGCAAAAAATAAAAACACTCTAGTCTGCTCGATACATCGTAGAAGGCAACTATAGTTGGTTGAGCATGGGACCGGTCAACTCGCTCTGCAAATGATATTAGACACAAGAAATTAAAAAATCCTCTTGTCTCTCCCTACTCACCTCCCCCCCCCCCCCCCCAACCCCACCAAAAAAACAAAAAACAAAACAATACCCGAGATTGAATAGGAACGACTAAAAATAGTCAATAACGAATATTTGCATGCTTGTATACATTAATATGCCAATCTAAAATTTGCAATAAAATAAATTCATTTTTGCAACTCTTTTCAATCCAGCATGTTTCCTTTACGTTTTACCTCTATGCTTGTAAAATGCTTCAAATATTTGGATCGTTCCCTGAAATATATTTGCAACCGGCCTACTCTCGTTATCTAATAATAGCTATTACGTCATTCATTACTACCCTAAATAGGGCATGTGATCAATTAGAAACATCCAGCTATAGACTTACAGTATCCTTTGATCGCTCAGTAATTTAAGTCGATATCTCAGTAGTGGTCGTCGTGAGTTAACGTAAATATTCCATTAATGACCATTATTAGTTGAAGTAGACATTTCATTAATAAACTTTACTATTTGAAGTTTACATTCCAATAATGAGCATTATTAATACACGAAGATATTCCATTAAGATGAGCAATATTAATTCTAGTATATATTCTATTAATGAACGCTATTAGTTAAAGTAGCCTATGTTTAAGTAGTCAATGAGCGCCATTTTATTGAAAGAGACATTCTATTAATTAGCGGCATAATTTGAAGTGTTACTAATTGAGCGACATTAATTGAAGTAGATATTCAATTGAAAGGGGTCATTAATTTTAGTATGTATTTCATCATAGATCGTCATTTATTTGTAGTATATATTTCATCATAGATCGTAATTTATTTGTAGTATATATTTCATCACCGAACGTCATGTATTTGTAGTATATATTTCATCATAAATCGTAATTTATTTGTAGTATATATTTCATCATAGATCGTCATTTATTTGTGGTACATATTTCATCATAGATCGTAATTTATTTGTAGTAGATATTTCATCATAAATCGTCATGTATTTGTAGTATATATTTCATCATAGATCGTCATTTATTTGTGGTACATATTTCATCATAGATCGTAATTTATTTGTAGTATATATTTCATCATAAATCGTCATGTATTTGTAGTATATATTTCATCATAGATCGTCATTTATTTGTGGTATATATTTCATCATAGATCGTCATGCATTTGTAGTATATATTTCATCATAGATCGTCATTTATTTGTGGTACATATTTCATCATAGATCGTAATTTATTTGTAGTATATATTTCATCATAAATCGTCATGTATTTGTAGTATATATTTCATCATAGATCGTCATTTATTTGTGGTACAGATTTCATCATAGATCGTAATTTATTTGTAGTATATATTTCATCATAAATCGTCATGTATTTGTAGTATATATTTCATCATAGATCGTCATTTATTTGTGGTACATATTTCATAATAGATCGTAATTTATTTGTAGTATATATTTCATCATAAATCGTCATGTATTTGTAGTATATATTTCATCATAGATCGTCATTTATTTGTGGTACATATTTCATCATAGATCGTAATTTATTTGTAGTATATATTTCATCATAAATCGTCATGTATTTGTAGTATATATTTCATCATAGATTGTCATTTATTTGTGGTACATATTTCATCATAGATCGTAATTTATTTGTAGTATATATTTCATCATAAATCGTCATGTATTTGTAGTATATATTTCATCATAGATCGTCATTTATTTGTGGTACATATTTCATCATAGATCGTAATTTATTTGTAGTATATATTTCATCATAAATCGTCATGTATTTGTAGTATATATTTCATCATAGATCGTCATTTATTTGTGGTACATATTTCATCATAGATCGTAATTTATTTGTAGTATATATTTCATCATAAATCGTCATGTATTTGTAGTATATATTTCAACATAGATCGTCATTTATTTGTAGTATATATTTCATCATAGATCGTCATTTATTTGTGGTACATATTTCATCATAGATCGTAATTTATTTGTAGTATATATTTCATCATAAATCGTCATGTATTTGTGGTATATATTTCATCATAGATCGTCATTTATTTGTGGTACATATTTCATCATAGATCGTAATTTATTTGTAGTATATATTTCATCATAAATCGTCATGTATTTGTAGTATATATTTCATCATAGATCGTCATTTATTTGTGGTACATATTTCATCATAGATCGTAATTTATTTGTAGTATATATTTCATCATAAATCGTCATGTATTTGTAGTATATATTTCATCATAAATCGTCATGTATTTGTAGTATATATTTCATCATAAATCGTCATGTATTTGTAGTATATATTTCATCATAGATCGTCATTTATTTGTGGTACATATTTCATCATAGATCGTAATTTATTTGTAGTATATATTTCATCATAAATCGTCATTTATTTGTGGTACATATTTCATCATAGATCGTAATTTATTTGTAGTATATATTTCATCATAAATCGTCATGTATTTGTAGTATATATTTCATCATAAATCGTCATGTATTTGTAGTATATATTTCATCATAAATCGTCATGTATTTGTAGTATATATTTCATCATAGATCGTCATGTATTTGTAGTATATATTTCATCATAGATCGTCATGTATTTGTAGTATATATTTCATCATAAATCGTCATGTATTTGTAGTATATATTTCATCATAGATCGTCATTTATTTGTGGTACATATTTCATCAATGAGCGTCATTTATTGAACTGAATGTTGTATAAATGTGCGTCATTAACTGAAGTAGATATTTTATCGATGAGAGTTATTACATGAAGTAGATATTTCATTAATGAGAGTTATTATTTGAAATAGATGTCTCATCAATCAATTTAAACAAACATAGAACTGATTGCATGGTGGCTGATTTTGACAGCATTTACTTTAGCAACAGTTTCTATGGTAACAGTTACTTTGACAGGTTTCTTTGGTAATAGTTACCTTGACAAAGCTGAGATCTTGTGTGCCAAGAGAGGGTGACATATTGCCAGGTATCTCTCAAAGGTGAAGGCCGTTATAGTGAGAACAGAGGCGTATGACGTTGCCTCGAGCATGCTTTGGCGCAGGTAGCAGAAGACTTCGCCTAAGCGCCATGGATAGGCCTCCCATATAGAGTAAAGTTCTGGGGGAAGACCTGAGGATGGAACAGTCAAATTAGTATGTTGTTGCAGTTGTTGTTGTTGTCGTTGTTGTTGTCGTCGTTGTGGTGGTTGTTGTTGTCTTTGTCGTAGTCGTCATTGTCGTTGTCGTCGTTGTTGTCGTTGTCGTTGTCGTCGTCGTCGTTGTGGTGGTTGTTGTTTTGTAATTGTTGTCGTAGTCGTCATTGTCGTTGTCGTAGTCGTCATTGTCGTTGTCGTCGTTGTTGATTTGTTATTGTTGTCGTCGTTGTTGTTTTGTTATTGTTGTCGTCGTTGTTGTTTTGTTATTGTTGTCGTCGTTGTTGTTTTGTTATTGTTGTCGTCGTTGTTGTTGTTGTTGTTGTAGTCGTCATTGTCGTTCTCGTCGTCGTAGTCGTAGTCGTCGTCGTCGTCGTTGTTGTTGCTGTTGTCGTCGTCGTTGTTGTTGTCGGTGTTGTTGTTGGTGTTGGTGTTGTTGTTGTTGTTGTTGTTGTCGTTGTTGTTGTTGTTGTTGTTGTCGTTGTTGTTGTTGGTGTTGTTGTTTTTGGTGTTGTTGTTAGTGTTGTTGTTAGTGTTGGTGTTGGTGTTGTTGTTAGTGTTGGTGTTGTTGTTAGTGTTTTTGTTGGTGTTGGTGTTGTTGTTGTTGTTATCGTTGATGTTAGTGTTGGTGTTGGTGTTGTTGTTGTTGGTGTTGGTGTTGTTGTTGGTGTTGTTGTTGTTGGTGTTGGTGTTGTTGTTGTTGGTGTTGTCATTGTTGGTGTTGTTGTCGTTGTTGTGGTTGTTGGTGTTGTTGTTGTTGAATATCCACAACGAGTATGTGTATCCGTTTGTTTATCCTGAAAAGCGTATCAAGTGGCAGGTTGCAGTAACTTTACTCACATACCTAGTGTGTTGACCGTGTCCCCCAGACTGTAACGTTTTATTGTATTCTGAACCAGCGTGCCACTCACCACTGCGGGGACCATGTCTATCCCCACTTGGTTAGCCATACTGTCATGAAACAACACGTATTCAGGTAGAAATGGGGTCAGCCTGTGGCATGTCCTTTGTAGATCGTCGCTCCCATCACAGTCTGTCTGAAAGAAACTCGTTCTCTTGCCAAAACTCCAGCCTACGCCACAGTCATGCTCAGGCATTCCTGGATATCTTTGTGCAATCGTCTTCTTGGTCTACCCCTTCCTCTTCGAGCACAGAAGTGTGTACGGGATAGTACCTCACGGTGAGAGCTGGGGTGGGGGTGGCATATTGGTCAGTACGTTTCACCTGAACCTTTCTAAAATAGTCTGATCAGTATGTTTTGCCTGACTAACATAGTCTAATCAGTTACTTAGTATGATGACCTGACCCTTCCTAACATAGTCTGATCAGTATGTTTTGCCTGACTAACATAGTCTAATCTGTAAATTAGTATGATCACCTGACCCTGACTAACATAGTCTGATAAGTATGTTTGCCTGACTTACATAGTCTAATCAGTTAATTAGTATAATCACCTGACCCTGACTAACATAGTCTGATCAGTATGTTTTGCCTGACTTACATAGTCTACTCAGTTAATTAGTATGATCACCTGACCCTGACTAACAGAGTCTGATCAGTATGTTTTGTCTGACCAGATATTAATCTCATCTCCCCTAGTTTGTGGCAGTTGGTTGATACAGAAACCATTTGTACTAAAAAGCCGTAAACTCTCTCAGTTTTCACAATCCCAACATTCCGGGTTCGATTCCCACTGGTGTCCAGTTTGGCAGACACTGGTTTTTTTTTCTCCGGCGAATGCTCCTCCACGTACGGAAAGTAATGACAAACCTACCGTGCCGCACACTTGCCAAGAAACTTAAAACAGCCAAATAGGTTGCGGTTGTAAGTAGCTCAAACACACTGACAAAGATCCCACCTCTCATCCACGGCATTCATTTTCAAACGGAGTACGTTGCAGCAGCCTGACTAACGCGGTAGAGGCGGTGCATGGTGTGATTTTCTTACTGATCAGACTGCTGAGGAGTCTTCGATTGCACTACAGAGAGGTACACCCACATTCACCTTCAACATGACTCAACAGGGTGCACGCGGCTATTGACATTTCGTGAAGAGTGAAGAACTCAGTAGATTTTGTTGTTGTTGTTGTTTCTGTTGATATTTGTGAATGCCCACAATTAGTAGGCTACTCTTTTGTGCCCCCTGAAAAGGACGTTAAGTGACGGGTTGCTGCAGCTTTCCTAACATCCGGAGCATGCTGATGAAGGTGGACCAGGGTCCTACATGAGGTTGTGCTTTGCTTGGCTTCATCTGCGTGTCGCTCACTACTACGGGGATCACTTCAAACCTCACTTTGTTAACTAGACTTTTGTCGTGGACAACAGCCCGTTTCCAGGACGACCAACGAGGAGGTCAGCTGAGGGTCTTGGCTAGTATATTTCTCCTGACCCTGGCTAACATTGTTTGACCAGACGAAAGCCCCATCGTCACAACTCAGTAGATAGAAGGTTTCACTTGACCCTGACCCTATTCCTGGTTCCCAGAAAGGGCGTATTAGCGTGTATGACCTTGCTGGGGTGCACATAGGAGAAGATGTAACGCTGAATAAAAGTAATTTGACCTACCTGGCCCCACACGTGTACACATAAGGTTCTTATTTCTATTTTTCCCCACCCCGCCCCACCCTTATGTAAATAAGACCTTACTGTTTACATAGCTTCGAATGCATGTCTCAAGATTAACAGGTCGATAACCTGGGCCACATGTTCACAACGACACTTAAAGTCAGACACGTATTTACAGTTGAGTAGACTAGAGCGTATCGTAATTGAAAATCAATCGAACCCTAATTAAGTACAAGTTTCTTATATCTGTGCCTGTACGAGGTGTCTTTACATTAATTAGGTTCCGTCCCGCTGTTTATAATTACTACAATCAATCAATCAAACACATATTCAGCTCCCCGAGGAACATAGGTCTTCCTACAAATACATGCCAAGTCATAAAACGTTGACCAGGCAAATACACTCGTAAGTTTTTACTGGATGGGGTAGCCAGCACTATTCCGAACACTCTTTCTTCACCTTTTATTCTCCTTACATATTACAGTGGTACTATTCTTTACTTCCTTTCGGACCCAGGTAACACTCAGAAGCGTATTTATTTACTTAACAAACTTGTGCTGTCAAACCGACGTGGTGTACGTTGCCTGTCTCTGGCAGAATATCTTGCGTCGTTCATTGTGACCCCATTTTTACAAGATTTCTTATATCGCGTTTTGATAACAGGAATATGAGTCAAACTATCCTGTAGTGATCTATCGTTGTATCCTGACTGTTGTAGATAGGCACTCTTTGATAAGTTGTATCCTGACTGTTGTAGATAGGCACTCTTTGATAAGTTGTATCCTGACTGTTGTAGATAGGCACTCTTTGATAAGTTGTATCCTGACTGTTGTAGATAGGCACTCTTTAATAAGTTGTATCCTGACTGTTGTAGATAGGCACTCTTTGATAAGTTGTATCCTAACTGTTGTAGATAGGCACTCTTTGATAAGTTGTATCCTAACTGTTGTAGAAAGGCACGCTTTGATAAATTCTTTGATACATTTTCAGATGAGTTGTTGTTGTTACGGATTCAGCAGCATCCTGGCTCTCGCCCTTCAGCTCAATGCCATGTAATGGTATATGCACGATTTCAACAGCTGTTGTCTAGTGCCATACAATGTGTTTCATGTACCTGGCCACGGAGGAAGAAGCATTGTCCTAAAATCATTGAGCGCTGAGCACTCAAAGAGATGATGATGAACGGTTTCATATGGGTGTGTACACAGCTGGTACTCACGAGTGTGTTATGGTTGGATTCTGTTCAGCTGCTTGTTAAGATGGATGTTGGGATGTTATTGATTCGCAGACAGAAAATGATGCTCTGATCTTTCCTTGGGAGTTGATTTACCATGCCATTTGGACTGCGACTTTCCATATGTCGCAAGAAACCTTCCGCGTATTTCCCATATCCCATCTGTTCAGCCAAGTTTTTCTGTTTGATGTTACTATGAGCTGTTTGGCTGTTCTTATTTTGATCCCTCCTTTGCTAGTCTGTCTGCCTGGTCATTGCCAGGTGTACTTGAGTGTCCAGGGATCCACTGCAAAACTATTTTGGTTAATGGATATTTGGATAAGATCAGGTCTACAAAGACCTGCAACTTCTAATGCTTGGATAACTGACAATGAATTTGGGAAAATAACAATGGTTTGGGCTATTGAAGGAAAGACATCAAAAGCTGTCCTCAGATAGTACAAAGCCGCTTCAAGATCAGTGATTTCAGCTTCATAGTTGGAGCTAACCTCCAGGCAAGCATAAGACACTTCATCAGAGGATTCAGATGGGTACACCAGAGAGGATCGATACTAGAAAGCGAACATGATATCTTTGTCTTAAGAAACATTTGCGATAGCCACTATGTCACTCTGATGTCTCTCCACTTATGCTGTTAAACGACCTAGGAAGTTTAAGCCTTTTGTGATGTGAAAAGTGCGGAACATCGATCTGTATGAGCCCGTGTCGTTGCGCAATCACTGTAATGGCATATATCCATCTGTGCTGCGGTCGTCTTCTTCCCTTGTAGCCAGATCTACCAGCGTTGTTTCTTCCCTTGTAGCCAGATCTACCAGCGTTGTTTCTTCCCTTGTAGCCAGATCTACCAGCGTTGTAAGACATCAGAGAAGTTGATAAGGGTACATTCTCATGAGATGCCCGAATCAGGGTATTTTGTGCCTGAAATGTATTCTGCAAAAAACGTGTCGATCATATATCAAATATCTTTGTTTCGCATTCTGTCTTTTCTAGTAACACCGATGATCTTTCTCAAACACTTCATTTCACACGTCGAAATTCTGCACCCACGCGCCTTGGACAGATAACATGTTTGAATCAGAAAGATTGCTAGTGCTACGGTGGATAGCATCACACAGTGGCATACCAGGAAATGAGACAGCAGCCAGGTCGGCAAAGGAGGGAGCAACACAAGAACAAAACGAAAAAACAATCACCTTCCAATAATAAAAGACACTTATCCAAGCAATAAGGAAACGACCAAACGAAAGACAACTATCACTGTCTTGATCAAGCAGAACAAATGATTCTGCTACAATTGGCTCCATCACCGATGTGAGGGCAGGCAGCACAGATATTCCAACATATCCTGCCAGACTGTTAAATCCTGAGCCAATTGCGTACTCAGCACTGGCCCACGGAGATGGATATCCACACAAAGCTGTTTGGAAGCCCCGAAGAGCTCTCCAATACAGCAACCTTTATCCAGAGAACCGGCCTTCACGTGTGACGTAACAGGAAAAAACATGGGGAACGGGAAGAAGATCAGCTGTTGGTTACCAAACTAAGTCTCCGGTACCTAAGCAGTGGCGACAACTGATAAGTCGCAGTAGATGCTTTCTCACATCTATTTCCTATTTCTCCGTCGAATCTGCCGTCTGTTGATAAAATGCTGCCCAAATACTGTCACTCAAAATAATACTTAGCTAATTATTTTAAAACATGGCGGTCAATTGGTTGCAGAGGAGGTGAGAATAGAGTCATTGTAATGTGCAATGTATATCGCAACAGACTAATATCAACGTGTAAAAGAAAATTCCTAGAGAAGTAGATTTTGCAGATACATACAGACTGCTTTGACGATTTATTAATGAAGAAAACAGCACAAGACAGAAACTTGAAAACATCAAATAATGCAAATATTACCATACACTTTGTGGTCCTTAAAGATACACTTTGTGGTCCTTAACGATACACTTTGTGGTCCTTAACGATACACCATGTGGTCTTTAATGATACACCTGTTGTCCTTAACTATACACGTTGTGGTCCTTAACGATACGCCTGTTGTCCTTAACTATACACTTTGTGGTCCTTAATGATAAACTTTGTGGTCCTTAATGATAAACTTTGTGGTCCTTAATGATAAACTTTGTGGTCCTTAACGATACACTTTGTGGTCCTTAACGATACACTTTGTGGTCCTTAACAATACGCCTGTTGTCCTTAACGATACACTTTGTGGTCCTTAACAATACGCCTGTTGTCCTTAACAATACACTTTGTGGTCCTTAACAATACGCCTGTTGTCCTTAACGATACACTTTGTGGTCCTTAACAATACGCCTGTTGTCCTTAACGATACACTTTGTGGTCCTTAACAATACGCCTGTTGTCCTTAACGATACACTTTGTGGTCCTACAATTCACGTTGTGGTCCTTCACGACCTATTTTGTGGTCCTACACGAGACAATTTCTGAACCATTTGTCTTAACTCACAAAATAAGAATGCGTTTTATCTTTTCAGATAAAATTGACATGTTATCGATATCTCTTTACGTCCTTTCATGTTACTGCCAATGATTATCAAGGTTAAAAAAAAGGAAAAAAAGATAATATACGCTCACATAAGAAAGAATTAGGAAGACGTCACAATTTCTAATAAGATTTCAGAACTGAGTAGAATATTGGACTTCAGAACTACTTATTACGACTAGATCTGAACTCAGCAAAACTAAAATGCGCACTTTCATTTGACATAGACATTAATGCGGATTACTTCAGAATATTACAAAAATGTCTGCTACGTAATTGCATATTTTAGTTTATAACAAAATAATATGTAAAGGACCAATTCATTTGTGTCTGAATTTTCAAACACATTTTTGGGTGCTGCATTGTATAATATTTTTTGCCTCAAATGTTTGTTTGTTTGAGATGAAAGAGAATGCCTGTTTAGGTTTTTTTTGCATGTGTGTATTTTGGGTATTGGCGCAAAATTGATTTAGATTAACAGTTTGATGTATGAATGTTCTGTTAAATAATATTTGAAGCATTGGGTGTGCTGGTAGGCTAATTGCATTTTGTTTCATATCGAAGTCCTCTATTCCTCTCTCTATTTCGCTCTCTTTTTCTCTGCACCCTCCTATCTGTGACTTTCGTTTACTCTCCATTTTGTATTATATCCAAAACACGTCCTGATCAATATCTGATGTTAGACAAAATTCAATACGTTTCTTTTTCTATATTCTCAACCGCTTGCGCTATTATTCTCTCTTTTCCCCCGTCTCTCTGATTCTGTCATTCTCTCTCTCTCTCTCTTTCTATCTCTGCGAGCAATGTTCTTTTCTCTCATTCTGTCACACTTTCTCTTTCTCATTTTTGTTTTTATATCTCTGTCTTTCGCTCTCATGCTCTCCCTTTTCTCTCTCACTCTTTCTCTCTTTCTCTCTCTTTCACTTTCGCTCGTTCTCTACTTTCTATCACTCTCAGTGTACCTTCCACTCTGTTACTATTCTATACTCTCCTGGTTCAAGTATCTATCCCAGACGCGTGTTTCCAATATATGATTATTTGTCTAGGATGTACATAATTGTTCCTTTTCAGCACATTCTCTAACTCTCTCTCTCTCTCTTTCTCTCTCTCTCTATCTTTCTTTCACTTACTCTCGTTGTCTGTATATGTACCTCCCTCTCTGTTACTCTGCTAAATGAAGAACAAAAACAAAACTCTTATCCTTCTAGATCTAATATCTACTTTAAGATTGGATGCAATGTCGTCCCTGTCGTTGTCACATCTTCATGTAATGTTATGTTCAATCGTGAAGATTGATTGATTTATATTTATATATATACACACACGAGCCGTGTTCGAATGAAACTGGATCTTACTGCAGCAAGTGAACATACGTACTATGTGCATCATGACGTCACTTCTAGTGTAAACAACAAATACCAACTGTCAAGTTTGACAAATTTAATTATCCTTCGACGCATAGTTTCCTCAGCAGACCGTTCAAAACATGGCGGGTGTGATACGGAATCCGTCCAGAGATGATCAGCGACCGGAGATCTGGCTTATAACAGCTGAAGGATGTCGACCAGCTGACAGTCATCGCAGAATGCAGGCAGTGTATGGGGATAAAAGTGTGTCGAAGACAACAGTAAAGAACTGGACAACGATGTTTAATGAAGGACGTGAGTTAACGCAACAATATGCGCTTGACCTGGTCTCGGAAGATCTTTCGTTAACTCACGTCCTTCTTTAAACATCGTTGGCCAGTTCTTCACTGTTGTCTTCGACACACTTTTATCACCATACACTGCCTTCATTCTGCGATGAATGTCAACTGGTCGACATCCTTCAGCTGTTACAAACCGAATCACCGCATCGCGGATCAACTCTGGACGGATTCCGTATCACACCCGCCATGTTGTCAACGGTCTGCTGTGGAAACTATGAGTCAGAGGAGGAAAATGACATTTTGCAAACTTTACAGTTGGTATGCGCTGTTAACACCCGAAGTGACTTCATAATGCGCTTCGAAGGCACGCTCACTTAACGCAGTTAGGTCCGATTTCATTTGAACACGCCTGGTATATATCCCTCACAACACTTTCAAACACTGCTGTGTTCTATCTTCAACAGTCTTCAGCATGTACTGTACATCAATTGTTGCTGATGATTGACGTGGAGTGATGATGCTGGCATGCATATCAAGTACGTGATGCAAGGCCAGCTGCTCAATCATGTCTGAATCTTACACCAGTTTGAAAGAAGGCACCATTATGATCTCCGCTTTGCTGACGATTTCTCGGAACAAGATATACAGTCCGCCATGATGACATTTTTTAACGGTGTACACGAATTTCAGGTCTTGCAAACAACACTAAAAACAGATGTGCTCTCCTGTCTGCTCCTGGAAAGCCGTACAGCGAATAAAAAATCCCTAAACACAACTGACTGACATCCCCTACGCAGTTCCTAGCTTTCCATAACCAGGCAGTAACCTTTTTTCTGGGAAGCCAGTAACGACTCAGATCAAGAATATGATTACAAAAGCAAGCCCTGCGTTTGAGAGATTGCAAGCGAACGTCTGAAGACGGGCACTCATCAGTGTCGCTGCCATTGTAAATGTGTATCGTGGTAACCACTCTTCTGTATGCCTGTGAAACATGGACAGTGTGTAACAGACATTGCAGACTTCTAAATCATTTTAAAATAAACGCTTACGATAGGCTGCTGCGAAATTGTGACAGGAAAAATTCCCAATATGGCAAACATGTGCATTCATACGCTTCTGCAAAAAAGCCCAAACTAATTGGCCAGGAAATGTTGCAAGCATCGCTAATCAGCGCCTCTTCAAGCAGCTGCTGCCTGATAAGCTCAGAGCAGACTGACGCCAGTCAGTGAGTGATAAGCTCAGAGCAGACTGACGCTAGTCAGTAAGTGATAAGCTCAGAGCAGACTGACTCTAGTCAGGGAGACAAGAATCAATACAGAGACTCCTAAACATATCTCTTGAGGACCTTCAACATTGATGTCACTTCCTGAAAAATTCTGACACAGAACCTTTCCGCCGGACGCGATATCATCCCACAAGGTGCTCAGATTGCATAGCAAAACATTTTCGCTGAGGCTCAGAGAAAGCAAGCTGCCCGAAAGAACGTACGGCGTGTCCTAAGTGTGGCAGAGTCTGCCACGCCGGGATTGAACGTTGTAGTCACACAAGTTCAGATATCGAAGCACAAACCTAACAATTCTGCCATCTTCGCTTGCGATGGATACCTAAAATGATGGTTCGCCTGTTCTGCTGCAAGTAAATCATATGACCACCCCTAAAGCTGGATTAGTTCCATGTAGCCTGTATCCACAAATTTTAAGCGGTTGTTTCAATAGTTCGTTTTTCATGACGAGGATGCTAGTCCCATGCAGAACGCTCTTTGGTGGCCATTTATGATATGATTAGAAAGTTACAGCCGACATGTTATTTCTTACATCGGGCTGTGCAGTTTCATAGAATAAGGAGCTATCTGCCCTAAACGAATTTTTTAACACAGATAGTCACATGTTACGATATGATATCAGTGTGACAGTGGTACTGTTCAAATCTCTAATACACGTTCCCAGAAACCACCCAGCATAACAATTAATGTGAAAAAAACTGTCCTTCGCTACAAGCTTTTATTTATAATATTACTTTGTGGACTGATCAGTGGCCCACATTTAAAATATGTAATGTCGTTTGAATATTACTGCCCCTAATTATTTCCAGGTGGTTGTCTAGTTAATCAGTTGTGTCTTTGAGTGAAGGTTATTTCTCGGCTCCGGCTGTTTATTTGGAATTAAGGAAGCTAAGTTACTTTCATTTATGATGGTGTGTATGTGTATATATATATATATATATATATATATATATATATATATATATATATATATATATATATACGAAAGTACTGCCTCATATTGTATTATGTCTCACGACGTCGGAAGTGAATCTTAGTAGTATGGTAGTAAAATTTTGGCCTTTTCGCCAATATCCGTAAAATGTTATTTCCGTCCAACAGGTGCCAGTGGAGGAGCAGTCTGACAAAATGACTTATATCATTGAATTGCGTTATAAACAGAGGTGCGTTATTGAATTCCTCTATGTGTAAAATGGTGCACCTATTGACATGCATCAACGCTTCCTTAAAGTTTACGGAGACCAAAACAGTTGATGTTAGCAAGTCAGGTGGTGGGTGGTGGGTTGCAGCAGTGGCAAAAGCGATATAAAGGACAAGCCATGTTCAAGACGGCCATGCACAGCTGTCATACCACGCAATGAAGAAAGTCTTGATCAGCTCATCCGCGCAAATCGAGGGATTACGACAGAGGACAGGTTTACGGAGCTGTATATCGGCTTCAATGCGCTGGAAAAGATGGTGGCAAAGTTGGAATATCGCAAAGTTTGCACCACGCTGGTCCAACGAATGCTCATACACGAAAAGGAAGAACGTCACATGCAAGTTTGTCAAGACTTTTTGAGCCATTACGAAGATGAAGATGACAGTTTTCTGGATCGCACTGGTGATGTGACATGGGGGCCAACACTACAATCCTGAGTAAAAACAGTAGCCCATTAAGTAGCAACATGTGAATTCCCGATCGAGAAAAATAGTTCAAGACGCAGCCCTAAGTATGTAAAGTTATGTGCATTGTCTTTTGGGAGAGGAAAATGGTAATCCTTCCTGATTTCCTGGTACCTGGACAAACCACTAACACGGACCGGAACATTGCGACGCTGACTAAGGTGAAGGCTGGAATTTGCAGGGTCAGGCCAGACAACAGCTTCAAGACCGTTCAACATATTATTTGTCTTGACTGCACTGTTCTATCACACCCACCGCATTGTCCGGATTTGGCGCCTTATTACTTCCATCTATTCGGACCAATGAAAGATGAACTGCGTGGGCAATATTTTGGTATCAATAATGCCGCCATAGCAGCTGTGAAACAGTGGGTCATCTCTCCTGGTGTAGAAATTACGAGCGTGGCATGTATGCTCTTGTTCATCGTTGGAGAAAATGTATAGCCAAGGGAGGTGACTATTTTGAAAAATAGGTTTTTGAAGTCAAGACATTCCTTTATCAAATAGTGTTATTGTGCTCTTTGAATTTGATTGGATTTTCATGGAATAAAATGTGAGGCATTACTTTCGTTATATGTATCAATGTAGTTCTTAGTTCCTAGTCGACCTGTACTTCTACAGGGACAGATGCCCATGTGCAGGTCCCAGCTCTGGTATGAGCTAGTTATAGTTGGGAGACTGATTTTCTGCTTAGCAGGCTAGGCTTGAGGAGATTATTACTCCGCTGTGCGAGTTCAACTTTATAGAGTCAAACACTAGAGCAATTTAGACCCGCAGCCTGTTAGGCGCCATCTATGCTGCTATAAACAAACCACCTAACCATGCCAGCGTTTGACGGTGTCACACAGCTAGTCGCCTCTTGCGACATGCTCTCTGTAAGGCAGTGGTACTATTATTGTCCTTATCATTCACAAAGACCCCGGCAGACCACTCTCCGAACATTTATAAATGATGTTTTTGTTTGTAATAGGCTGCCACAATTTCAATCAAAGTAAATATTAAAAAACTACATTTCGGGGTAAAAGTGTCTGAACTACTTGCCCAGGATCCGTCGAAATGTGGTAAGTCACGCTAGAGGAGGCTGTGCGCCAAATGGCAGCTCCAAAGGTTATGCTGATGGTAATTAGAATAAGAGAAACAGGAGTGCACGCAAACAGGCAAATTGTCAAGTTCACTAACAAAGCTTTTAAAAAGGCATGATAATCATAAAGTGAATAATTAAAACGCGGATTTTGTGTAATATGGAAGTCGCCTACAGTTACTGACTGACGACAGACGCGTCTCTTCACAAACAAAGCACAAATGGCTGCTGGTTAATCTGTCTCGACCTTTGTTCGCTTCTACGAAAAGTTCAACTCCTTCTTACGTTGGCTATAAGCCAGAAGGAAAAGTTGCTAGTGGAAAACGCTGAGAAATCCTGTAAGCCAGCACTGGAAATGTGTGGCCTATATAACACACACTTAACTGCTGTACATTCAAGCTTCCTCCAATGCTGTTTCTCATTTTTCTGTTGTTTATTTAATGGTTTTGTTTCTTTTTGTAGTTTTCTAATTAATTTATCGTTTTGTTTTTTATTTCATTTTGTGATTTGTTTTTGTTGCTCTTCATCAATGTCACGTGGAGAGAGAGAATTGGAAGCGATAGCTTTATGTGGGAGTTACTTTCTGTGCTGAATTATTGACATACAAGAAAATAAATTAGTTCTGCCAACTCATAGAAATTAAATACTAGGGTTGGTAAAATATGGTTAGCTCTTTCAGGATGTAGCAAGATGTCCTTGTTTTGAGCAGCGCATTTTCCATCCATCTAAGATGTGCATTTAGTGTTATAGTTAAAGTGTCACTTTTATATCTTCTTATTATGTGTCTGTGGCATATATGTATTTATAGGGGATTGCATGACCAATAAGAAAATATAACTTATATCAATATATCTCCAATCTTAAAATCCGAGTAGTCCTGGACTCATTCCCTAGTTGAGGTGGAAATGTTTTTTTCAAACCACACCGGATCCCGGGTCGACACAGCCTTAAATGGGTACCGGCTCAGTCCTGGAAGTAACTGCTGCTGGCGTGATGCTGACCACATCATCCACGGGCGGCACGAGACGAGAGAGTGGGGATAAAAAGTAGCGCAGTTAATCATTACTAATAATAGCGCTATTAAAATTAATTATGCCATCATCGTCTACGATGGACGGCGGCCTCGGTCTTTGCCTTTGCCATCCACTAAGTGGGGTGGGTTACAAAATAATATGGGCCTAACACTATATTTCCTATCTGCCGCATGGCGTGGCGAGATTTTTTTCTGCCATTCATAAAATATTAAAGAAGAAAGAAACGTGAAATAACTTTTTTTTAAACTTAGCGGAAAAAAAACAAATTGACATGTCAGATTTATTCAATATTAACTTCTCATTTAAATTGTTTGTCGTTTATGAAAAAAAATATATATGTATCATAAAAAGTATCATTTTAAAGTTCCAGGTCACTGACAATCCCTCCCGTCCAGAACGACACGAAGAAACGTCCCTGGGAGTTGCCTCTCGTTCTGAATGAGTTAATGTACATCAAACTACGAGGCGTGTTCAAATGAAACCGGACCATACTGCAACAAGTGAACATACGTACAATGCGCATAATGACGTCATTTCTGGTGTAAAGAGCACATACCAACCGTCGAGTTTGCAAAATGTAATTTTCCTCCTACTCATAATTTCCTCCGCAGACCGTTGAAAACATGGCCGGTGTGATACGGAATCCGTCCAGAGTTGATCAGCGAGCGGTGATTCGGTTTCTAAGAGCTAAAGGATGTCGACCAGCTGACATTTATCGCAGAATGCAGGCTGTGTATGTTGACAAAAGTGTGTAGAAGACAACAGTGAAGAACTGGACAACGATGTTTAAAGAAGGACGTGAGTTAACGAAAGATCTTCCGATACCAGGTCAGGCGCATATTGTTGTGTTAATTCATGTCCTTCTTAAAACATCGTTGTCCAGTTCTTCAGTGTTGTTCCCTACACAGGGTTGTCACCCTACACACCTTCATCATGCGATGAATGTCAACTGGTCGACATCCTTCAGCTGTTAGAAACCGAATCACCGCTCGCGGATCAACGCTGGGCGGATTCTGTATCACACCCACCATGTTTTCAACGGTCTGCTGTGGAAACTATGAGTCGGAGGGGGATAATGACATTTTGCAAACTTGACGGTTGGTATGTGCTGGTTTGCACCATAAATGACGCCATAATGCGCATCGTACGTATGTTCACTTGTTGCAGTTTGGTCCGGTTTCATTTGAACACGTCTTTTACTTCCGATGTTTGAAAGCCACATGTTACACCGACCTTTTGGCTTTTACATCGTGTTACAATAATTTTATATAAAAAGTTTTCTATAACCCCCGGACTCAAATCTAAGATTAAAATTAGTATTGAAATGCTAATACATTTCCTCAGCATAAAAAATTAAGCTTTGTTGTTAATTCGGCGAGCTCTATTTTTTTATATCCGGAAAAAAAATTATACAGCTTGAAAATTGTTCTGTTTTATCTGTAATATTATTAATTGTGATACAAATTGAAACTAAGGTAACATTATCGCGAGCCGTACAATAAAGGTCAAAGAGCCGAGCGCAGGTCGTGGGCGGCGGTTTAGTAACATCTGTTGGATAAGCTACGAAAGCGTTCATTTAACACAATAAGACTAGGTTACTTAGTGTGAGGAGGATCATGAGTTAGATGGATAGAATATATAACATAAACCCAACTACACAAGGCTTAGAACAGCCACGGCTGCAAACTTTGCCTAAGAGGGATTTGAAGTTAAATGTTATGGCACGCAGCTTTTTAGATGTTCAGACACGCAGCTTTCAGTGTAATATAAGAGTTAAATTGGTTATATCAAGGCAGTAGGGAGAGGAGATTAACATCTGATCAAGCAAAATATACTGATCAGACATGTTAGTTAGGGCCAGGTAAAACATACTAATCGGACATGCTAGTTAGGGCCAGGTAAAACATACTAATCGGACATGTTAGTTAGGGCCAGGTAAAACATACTAATCGGACATGCTAGTTAGGGCCAGGTAAAACATACTAATCGGACATGCTAGTTAGGGCCAGGTAAAACATACTAATCGGACATGCTAGTTAGGGCCAGGTAAAACATACTAATCGGACATGCTAGTTAGGGCCAGGTAAAACATACTGATCAGACATGTCAGTTAAGGCCAGGTAAAACATACTAATCGGACATGCTAGTTAGGGCCAGGTAAAACATACTAATCAGACATGTTAGTTAGGGCCAGGTAAAACATACTAATCGGACATGCTAGTTAGGGCCAGGTAAAACATACTAATCGGACATGCTAGTTAGGGCCAGGTAAAACATACTAATCGGACATGCTAGTTAGGGCCAGGTTTCACATATATATGTGTTCTCTTCTGAGTTTCATTCACTCACGACACAGGATATTTCTCACTTGCTCATCGCTTTCCCATCTTTCACATTCATTTATTTTTCACTCGATCACCTCAATCCTTTATTCATGATTTATTCGAAATGCATATGTTCACACACATATGAAGCTCTTTCTCTATCTCCCAATGATCAAAGTTTCGCATAGCTCACTAACTCATTCCCCTACTCCCTTCCTCATTAACTCATCTCTATCTTACTAACTCATGACTCACTAAGTTATCACTGACTCACTAATCCACCACCGACTCACTAACTCATTCTTGAGTCACTAATTCTTCACTAACTCACTAACGCATTACTGACCCACAAATACATCACTGACCCACAAATACATCACTGACCTAGAAATACATCACTGACCCACAAATACATTACTCAATACACTAGCTAATAACTGCACTCACTAATTTAATTACTGTATATTCTTTCTATTTCTCTCATTTAGTGACAGCCATTTTACTCATTTACTCACTCAATCATTCTATCGCTATTATATAATGTGATAGATGTTTATCATCTCTCTCTCTCTTGCTCTCTCTCTCTCTATATATATATATATATATATATATATATATATATATATATATATCTTTCTTTCTCAGACTAATCATTCTTTGAACCATTCACAAAATAATTATTTAAATTACTAATTCGCTCATGCGCTCAGTCACTCATTCATTCACTCACCCTCTCAGTCATTCATTCACTCACTCACCCACTCAGTCACTCATTAATTTACTAACCCACTCAGTCATTCATTCATTCACTCACCCACTCAGTCGTTCATTCATTCACTCACCCACTCAGTCACTCATTCATTCACTCACCCACTCAGTCACTCATTCATTGACTTGCCCCCTCAGTCACTCATTCATTCACTTGCCCACTCAGTTATTCTTCGTCCACGTATCTGCTGCTTCCTTCTATAATGTCTCTCTCTCTCTCTATCTCTCTCTCTCTCTCTCTCTCTATCTCTATCTATCTCTTATTCTCTGTTTCTTTCTCTTATCACCCTCTTGTCATCGACATCTGCCATTTCTTATCGTTGATGTCTTTTTCCTCTATTGGCATTAATTCTATTATCTCTTTATCAGATCTGGAAATTTCTCGCCTTGTTTCACCAACTGTTCCCTGTACTCGTTCCTCCGTCTGGCCTATTACAGAAATCTAGAAGACCCATTCTTAAGCTGTGCAAATATCTAGTTCACTTAGACTGTTCTTTTTTGACCATATCAAGGTGTTTTTTGGTGTGTTTTGGGTAAAAGGTTTGCCTCTCTGTATTCTACTGGCGGATGTACGTCTCTTTCCGCCCGAACCGTAGTCTTCTAGGCGATATCAGAATCTAATAACCAGTGCTTGGATCTGTGTGTTTCTGTATGTACCTATGACAGTTTGGGCGATCTCAGTGGTCAACCCCCGACTAAAGTGCAATGGAAGGGTCTCACCCTGAGTACGTGTGTTAGGGTGTCTGTGTGTGTGTGTGTTAGTGTGTGTGTGTGTTAGTGTGTGTGTGTGTTAGTGTGTGTGTATGTGTATGTGTATGTGTATGTGTTAGTGTATGTGTTAGTGTGTGTTAGTGTATGTGTATGTGTATGTATGTGTATGTGTTAGTGTATATGTATGTGTTAGTGTATGTGTATATGTATGTGTATGTGTATGTGTTAGTGTATGTGTATGTGTTAGTGTATGTGTGTGTATGTGTTAGTGTATGTGTATGTGTTAGTGTATGTGTTAGTGTATGTGTTAGTGTATGTGTATGTGTTAGCGTATGTGTTAGTGAATGTGTTAGTGTATGCGTATGTGTATATGTTAGTGTATGTGTATTTGTATGTGTATGTGTATGTGGTAGTGTGTGTATGGGTATGGGTATGTGTTAGTGTATGTTTATGTGTTAGTGTGTGTATGTATATGTGTATATGCATGTGTTAGTGTATGTGTATGTATTAGTGTATGTGTTAGTGTGTGTATGTATGTGTATGTGTATGTGTTAGTGTATGTGTATGTGTTAGTGTATGTGTATGAAAGGTTATAAACCGTCATGGTTGATTGAAGGTGTTATGGAAGGGAAGGTGTAATAAACGAAGAAAACCAGGTAGTAGGTAGAAATAATGGCTTCAAAAATGCAAAGAACAAACGAGATTCAAACTTGGAAACCATTTATTGTTGCATTTACACTGTCCCTTATTTCTCAACCTAACTTCCACCAAGACTAATGGACTTTTACCATGGTTTGATCAGTGCACACATACCTGCAGCATGGATGTCTCTGGTTTCGGCCGCATTTGTACTTCACACCCAATCTCTGCATCATTTGCGAAACGTCTACCGCGAATGTGGGATCATGGATTATGCTGTAGGCTAAACCATGCAAACACAGTATTGCAGTTGCTATACTGTCTATAGTTATCCGCCTGTTGGCTCTAATAATACCCGTCACTGACTGCACAGATCTTCATGTTCCTATCTGAATCGACGACCAGGTCGGGCTTCATCAGCGATTTTTCTATCGCCCTTGACAAAATGTATCGACCCAGTTATGTCCCGCTTTACGAGACAAACCACTTTTCATCGTAAACAAGAAACATTTTCTTATGAATTTTCGTTTGCTTCTTGTACATCGGGAATGTATCTGCACTTGGTTGGCACTTCAAACGAAAAATAGACAAGAAATTGAAGTAACAATGTAACCGGGAATGAGTGTCTAGTTCATATCTATCTTTGTGACAATATCTTTTCGTCACCTGGAGGTACGGGGTTCGAGTCCGAGCGCCTGGAGGACAGGTGCCACCAGCCCCAACCAGGCTCGTCCATAGCTGGTGGATGGTGGAACGATCAAAGATGTAGTGGGTCAGCTGTGCTCTAAGCTAATTATAGCTGGATGAATAAGCAGTCGTGGACCAAACGGCTATGAATTTCAGTAGGTCGGGAAATGCCCTAAACGTCCAGTGACTCGTTCACTCTAGCGAGCAAGAGCTGCGGGAAAGGAAACTGGAAACAAACTAACCTACTGCATTGAAGTCCCCTCCGGGAAATGGAAATGCTATGGGAGACTTCCCAGAATACATAACACAGCCCGGTCTGCGGAAGACACCATGAAAAATTAAGACACACTAGGATCCATGTTGTTGTTTCTTAGATGTTTGCCTCACTAGTATCTACTGGCCGAGGCGCGCCATTTTCCACCCCAGACCGTAGTCCATTGGGCGATATCAGGACGCATAAACCAGTGCTTGGATGCATGTATGCGTCTGTATGTACCTATGCTAGGTTTGTGCGCTGTCATAAGCTAGCCCAACCAAAGAGCAATGGAACGCCTTTACCACGAGGGCGCGTGTGAAAGTTGTGCAAGGGTGTGACTGTAGTACAGAGTCAAATGAAACAGAGTAAGGTAAGAAGAGAAGAGAAGAGAAGAGAGAGAAGAGAAGAGAGAGAAGGGAAGAGAGAGAAGGGAAGAGTCTCCCCCAGGGTAGAAGACCCTAGGGTCTACATGCAATTCATATATGCAAAAGAAGAAGAAGAGGGCCGAGCTGTTTCATGGGCGTTCCTCCTGAAATGGATAAGGATGCTGTGATGTTGTGTCGTAGTTTACAGATAGGCCGCAATATCTGCGCCTTTCAGCCGGATACGTCCGTTTTCAGCAAAGCATTTTGGGGATTGAGTTTACCTTCCCACTTCGTTTTCTTTTCTTCAGGGAATGAATATCATTTACCACATTAGTTATGTCCCCTGACTAGAGTTATCTCCCATTTTCCCTTTAAAATCTTGCACATAATTCAAAGCCCCGAAATGCCATTTTTTGTTCAGCTTATCAAAATAACATAATTTCAATAATAAATACTACTTTCTTGGAAGGTTCTGGGAAAGACGTGACAATGTTTCATAATCTGCGATAGTTATTCTACGATTTTTTTCTACTTTTAATAACACGCAGCAAAAATGAATGATTGTGTTTTCTTGTATGAAAATTAGCTTCATTTGAATCATAAATTATGGTCTCAGTGTGATACAATAGATATCCTTTCGCCCATTTATATATCTTTCAATATCCTTTTATAGTGTTCTGACTTTTATTAATGATTTGCATGTAATTTGGTTTCTGTTTTGCGTTATCTTGTTCGAGCGTCTGAGTGGCTGAGTGGTGGAGTACTTCCGTCTCATGAAATGGTATTAGATTCGATCCGAATTGTCAACAACATCGAATTGAATCAGCTCTTAATGGGTACCGGACTTGCAGTTGGGAAAGAAGCGTTAACGTGGAATAAAACTGGCCACCGAACCTAGTAAAAAGATGTCGCCTCGTACAATGAAGTCTTTAACACTTCATCCTGACCAGCAATGCAGCTATGGGACTTCATTTACCATGCAAACAAAAACAATTATTGCAGGGATTGTATCCATTGTTGGTTTCCGCAGGTAGAGTCTGACTTTAGAGGGCTTAGGAACACACGCCGCGTATCCTTGTTGTCGCTTCGGAAAGTGCAGATAAGGATTAAATTTAACTCTACTAAGGAGAGAAACTAGACCATACCGGGGGTTTAAACCTAGCCAACTTGGTTAGGAGGCTGGCTTCCAAATCGTTTGGTCACTAGTAATGTTCTTGGTAAATGCCTGGCTAACCTCTTTACCCTTACATTATTTGTTCGTCCATCACAAGTGCTGAGGAAACCACTATCTTTGTTCAGCCTCGTGGACAGTTTTTTCCTCTTGCTATATCCATGAAATGAATCACCTGTGCGGTGATTTGGATTAAAGTGAGGAAGAACTGCGTCTTTTGTCAACCTCACTCTCTGGTCCTGCCCTACATTTAGCAAGTGACAAGATATTTATCGTGACCATTGGAGATAGCTTAGGATGCAGATTTTTCTTCAGGGTTTATTCCCGAAGCCTTTCCCGTGAAGAGGTATCCCGCAAGGCAGCGGAGGGAGGAATGACATCTAACGGCGTGTGTCGCCTTTTCAATAACCATAAGAGGTCGTAGAGACATCACTCGGCGTGCGAATAAGTCTGGCATCTCTCCCCGGCTGTGTTCAGTCCCTTATAGTAGTGTCTAAATTTCTCTCACTTCAATTTCGTGAAGTTCGGCTGCATGAACTAGGCCGTGAAATAGGACACATGTTTAAGCGTTGTGCAATTCATATAGCCGATGTCCATACCAGGATAATCGGACGGAAAAAATCACAAAAAACATACGAATTAACCAGTCAAAACGGAAAACATCACCACATTTACAAGTCATCCACTAACCCGCAGCCAGTTACGGGGCCTTCTTTACATATATGACCATTAAAAAGCATAAAGAATTATAATAACGCAATTGTTATCTGTCACTTTACCGGCCAGTAAATTCCATATTTTCATTATGACACAAAACTTTCGATAGAAACAGTTCGGCCCATTATCTTACGTATAGATCCATTCTTTCCTTTTGAGTTCGAAACGTTTAAAAAAGTAGTCGATCACTTATGACACGTAAACAAAGGATATCTGTTCGTGACAACATTCAGAAGATAAGTATTTACTAGCACTCAGAAAGCATATCACGAACAAGAGAAAAGGAAGTGCAGTAATAGGCTGCACGGTATTCAAACACCGGACGGACGCGCCTTCCACAAGACATACAAATATTATATATATATTAATACTTCAACCCAAAATAGAGATCGCTGGTGAAGAGATTGAAAATGTGGCACATTTTGAATATTTGAGATCAATACTAAACAACAATGGAGACTACAAAGGAAGTAAGAAGACGATTGACTATAGCAATGCAGAGGCAAAGGAGTATGCAGAACCTATGGTATAATACAAACAAGGAACTAAGATTCTAAGAACATGCATTTTGCCTGTGGCAAAATATGGTCGTGAAACATGACGTTTACAAAAGCAACGAAGATCGGTGCTTTTGAGACACAGTGATACAGAAGAGTCTAAAAAATCCTGTAGACAAAGAACAAAAAACAAATCCATCGGGCAAGACCTGAATGGGGAAGAGAATTGGCTCATAAATGACCCGAGAACTGAGGTTTTATGGACACGTCAAACGTCACAGCGGACTCAGTACATCAAGGAGACGCTGGTTTTGACCTAGGAGCAAGCCGGACGACTGGCAGAAGACAGTTTCCTACAGAGAAGCTGTCATGAGAGCGATGTTCTGCAAAGGATATGCTACATGCTATATATATATATATATATATATATATATATATATATGAGCTAACGTTCTAGACCAGCGGGACACCCCAGAAAATGTGTCACAACTGCTCAGGCTTGTCACACCACAACATTTAGGACTATCATATTTAGACCGACTTCGACCGACATATTATATAGACTCAATTACTTGCTAACTTTCTAATCATCAAAAACAAACTGCATGCCTTTATCATCGACAGCTGTCCCCTATGTATATGATTCTAAAATAGTTTAAAACAAGTAATCCGTCCATTTATCACCTGTATGGGTCAATTCTTTCCTTTTGATTTATAATTTTTGTGAAATAGGTAGTTCACGACCTTCTTTTTCCTACAGATTCATTCCGTATTTTTTAATTCGAAGATTTCCAAAGAGTTTCAAAGGACCCACCTTTGCTTTATGATTTCGAAATGGGCCAGTCACAGATGATTAAAATAACTGACACTATATTACAATCATTCCAATAGATGGGATTCAATGGGATGATTTATGGGGCTCATGATTGTAGGACTTTATTCTCAGCGCCAGGATACCCAACAAAGATGAGGAGCGTGCGATAGACTATTGCGCAATATTATGTAATAAACCCGTGCAGGTGCTAAGACAGTCCGCGATTGGGATAATTTAGAGTATTCACGTCTCAACGTCGCGTGATAACTGCGAACTGATATCAGCTCGCGCACAATGCCTTATCTCTCTGACAGATGACGAGTGAGTGAATGGCCAGCGCATTATATCAAATTACCATTTTGATGATGAATTAAGCATGTCATATAAATAGGGTGTGCGTTTGCGTGAGTTATCCTAATACAGCCACAAAAAAGGTTATGTGTACTGTTCCAAGTATTCTTTCTGATTGGCTCCAACTGAAGTCTGGACCCAGCATGTTTACGTTAAAGAAATTATTTATTTCACATTTAAATGCTTCAGAAGATTGTCTGTCATGTTTAACTTTGTTATTGATAACTTATTGAATTTATAAGGGCCAAGGAGACGAGGCGATCGTCTGGTGAGGAACAAACGAAAGCACTTAGCGGCTAGCGTTCGAAACCCGCGAGTGTAAATCGACTTTTGATCTCACGAGATGGGAGATCAACCGCCTAGTCCTATCGGAGGCGAGATATGATCTCGGAGATATGTGTAGAGGCTGTGCACATAAAAGGACCCTTGACAGCTGAATGTCGAGATAATAATATGCTGTTCAAAGCTATTTGGGCAAATATTTCGAAAAATAACGACATTTCTGCCGTCCGGCAGACTCTACGTTACCTGACCTGACCTGACCTAATCTGCCAACCCTAGTTTACCTGACCTGATCTGACCTAACCTGCCAACGCTAGCTTACTTGACCTGACCTTACCTGCCAACCCTAGTTTATCTGACCTGACATGATCTAACCTACCAACCCTATTTTACCTGACCTGATCTGCCAACCCTAGTCTATCTGATCTACCTAACCTGTTAACCCTTGTTTATCTGACCTGACCTGACCTAACCTGCAAACACCAATTTTCTTGACCTGACCTGCCAACCCTAGTTTATCTGACCTAACTTGCCAATCAAGTTTATCTGTCCTGACCTGCCAACGCTAGTTTACCTGATCTGACCTGTCAACCCTAATTTACCTGACCTGACCTGTCAACCCTAGTTTATCTGCCCTGACCTCACCTGCGAACCCTAATTTCCTGACTTGACCTTTCAACCCCAGTTTAACTGATCTACCTAACCTGCCAATCCTAGTTTAACTGACCTTACCTGTCAACTCTAGTTTACCTGACCTGACTTGCCAACCCTAGTTTATCTGACCTGACTTGCCAACCCTAGTTTATCTGACCTGTCCTAACTTGCCAACTCTAGTGTATCTGACATAATCTGACAGCACCTAGTTTAGCTTACCTGACCTGCCAGCACCTAGTTTACTTGACCTGACCTGACAACCCTAATGTACCTGACCTGACTGGACCTACCAACCCTAGTGTACCTGACCTGACCTGACCTACCAAACCTAGTGTACCTGACCTGACAGAACCTACCAACTCTAGTGTACCTGACCTGACTGGACCTACCAACCCTAGTTTACCTGACCTGACCTAATCTGACAGGAGCTACCAACTATAGTTTACCTGACCTGATCTAATCTGACCGGACCTACCAAATATAGTTTACCTGACCTAATCTACTAGCCCTAGTTTACCTGACCGGACCTATCAACCCTAGTTTACCTGACCTGACTTGACAACCCTAGCTTACCTGACCTGACCTACCAATCCTAGTTTACCTGACCTCACCTTATCTGAGTTACCAACAATAGTTTACCTGAGCTGACCTGACCTACCAACCCTAGTTTACCTGACCTGACCTACCAACCCTAGTTTACCTGACCTGACCTGACCTACCAACCATAATTTACCTGACCTGACCTACCAACCCTAGTTTACCTGACCTGACCTGACCTACCAACCCTAGTTTACCTGACCTGACCTGACCTACCAACCCTAGTTTACCTGACCTGACCTGACCTACCAACCCTAGTTTACCTGACCTGACCTACCAACCCTAGTTTACCTGACCTGACCTGACCCACCAACCATAATTTACCTGACCTGACCTTACCTACCAACCCTAGTTTACCTGACCTGACCTGACCTACCAACCCTAGTTTACCTGACCTGACCTACCAACCCTAGTTTACCTGACCTGACCTGACCTACCAACCCTAGTTTACCTGACCTGACCTGACCTACCAACCCTAGTTTACCTGACCTGACCTGACCTACCAACCCTAGTTTAACTGATCTGACCTGACCTACCAACCCTAGTTTACCTGACTTGACCTGACAGTTCTAGTGAGCTGCATTAAATAAAGATCATTAATAAGGTACAAGAATGTAGGTGTTAGGAAACTGCATTTATGGAAGATGGCAAACTCAATGGGAAGATAGAGAATTCTTCTTCTTCTTCATCGTACGCAGTCAGACATCAACCTTTATTTTTTTCGAAAAATGCAGCGGTCATCCTGAGGCTGTCGACACTGCCATAGACCTTGTCTAGTGTTGCCACTGGTGATGGCCACATCTGCTCTCTCTGATCCTCGTATGTCGAGCAGTTTTGCAACAAATGCTCAGCGGTCATTTTCCCGGTACCACACGGGCATTCGTCAGTGCCACCTATCTTCAATTTGTTGATTAGGTGGTACCTCAGTCTATTGGATAGAGACGAGAGCAGAGGAAAACTGTTGTCACCTACCAGTTGTCTCCACTACTAAGACACCCAAATATTTCACTAAAGAAAAAAAAACATGATAAATAATATCTTTATTCAAACCTTTGCTACCAGTGCGAGACATGGATATCGATTAGGGCCCAGAAACTGCGAAATGCGGTGCCTACGACAGGCCACTAACAATACCAGAAGAGACAAAATCACAAATATGAATATTTGGGGAAAAGTTGGAACAATTCCCTGCCTATAGCGTATCGAGCAAGAGGGAATAAATTGGCTTGGCGACATTGTGAGAATGTAACCATCTGCAGGAGAACACCAGGACAAAGGACGAGAAGTAGACCGAGAAAAATGTGGATGAACAGCGTGAAAGGGACCATGGGGTAAAAGGTTACTCGTGCCACGAGAGAGGCGAAAGACAAATACATACCCCAACACTGGGCTACAACCACAAAGTGAGACGAAAAAACACAAAGAAGAAAAGAACCTACAACTGATAGATTCGGCTACCAGGCAGTAGGAATGCACATGCGTGTTTGAATACCACCTTTTCAAGTGTTTGATTTCCAAAGTGGTTCTCAGTGAATCAAAGCGCGTCGCTCTTCTCGGTGGTTTGGCAATTGAGAACATCCCTTCAGCATACACGGTCATGAGCTGCTCTGTCTCTCTCATAAACCATTGACAATATCCCTTCAGCATACACGGTCCTGAGCTGCTCTCTCTCATAAACCATTGACAATATCCCTTCAGCATACACGGTCCTGAGCTGCTCTCTCTCATAAACCATTGACAATATCCCTTCAGCATACACGGTCCTAAGCAGCTCTGTCTCTCTCATAAACCATTGACAATATCCCTTCAGCATACACGGTCCTGAGCTGCTCTGTCTCTCTCATAAACCATTGACAATATCCCTTCAGCATACACGGTCCTGAGCTGCCCTTTCTGCCTCTCTCATAAACCATTGAGAACATCCCTTCAGCATACACGGCCCTGGGCTTCTCTGCCTCTCTCATAAACCATCGACAACATCCCCTCAGATTACACGGTCCTGTGTTGTTCTGCCTCTCTCATAAACCATCGACAACATCCCCTTCAGCATACACGGTCCGGCGCTGCCCTTTCTGCTTCTCTTCAGATGTACATATGTAATTTTAGTTTCTTCTCACGGTCTCTTCTCCGTGAATTTCTGGGTCTACATCTATCTCTCTTCGCTTGAGGACTCCATGTTAGAGCCTGTATGGATATGTGAGACGGTGCATTGCTCGAAATACTTGAGGTGTAAACGTAGTTTAGACAGCGGCCCAAAGACGTATGTGCTGCAAGTTTTGATGGACATGTTAAAATGGCGTAAAAATTGTGTCAATGTTGGTGAAGATTATTTGGCTAAATAAGGATAAATGTAAGGGAAACAATAAATGTTTTTCAAGTTCGAATATCCTTTTGTTATTTTATTATTATTATAACCATTTGTGACAGATATACTGACTTACATATGCATATATTGATCAACCAGAAAGAGCGAAAAAAGTGGAGGCAATTGAATTTACTTTGCACGCTCCAACGGCGACAAAGAAAAAAACACTCCTTACCAGCAGAAGAGACCTGTACCAATTTATAAGCACAGAACATGGCTCACAAGTCGAAGGTGCTGGGTTCGCTCCCCATTATAGCACCCCGGGGAAGCAAACTCTTAGAAAATGTCGGACGCATTGGGCCGAAAGACGCAAAATATAAACAAAGTGCAACGCACGCCGCCTTGGAGAATAGAAGAAAAAGGGGAACGCAGGAGCGAAAACAACAACAGTTTCAGCAACTGCCGTTCATATCCTTATAATCCAAAACACAACTACAAGGTCGTTCTGACAAACTACAGGGATCGTACTAAAAGTCATATCAAGCCCAAAACAAGATAGACTCACACGAAATAAAATTGAACATGGGTTGCTGTCCCCAAACAAACAGCAGATTTAGTTATTCGGAGGATTCATGCCCACTCTGGGATCCTTGGGAAATAGAAGGCAGATGAGCTCGGACAAGCCGGAAGTGGTGGCACGCAGACTTGCCATCCACAGAGTTATAAAGAAGCAAAGATGCTCATCAAACGATCCATGAGTACGGAACGACAAAGAATACAAGTAAGAAAATGGCAGCATAAATAAAATTGGCAGAGATGGGCAGACAAAGATCTTTAGATTCAGAATGGGACATTGCAGACTCAAGGTACACCTCCAAAGAATGGGTCTCATTCAAAGTTATTGTGCGACTGTGGAGCATTCAAGGAAACACCAGACCATATTCTTGAAGACTGTCCTACTTATGCAAAACAAAGAAAGGCAGTTTTGCTCGAAAAGCTGTAGAGGACCACCGAAGACCTGTTCCTTTGTTAACCTGACCAGGCCAGAAGCATAGCTTCAGTTGATCAGAGACGAACAACTGACTAACTCTCGTATTATGGAGCGCAAGCAATAAACCAATTAGCAACGACGGGTGTTTCCAGATCTCAATCAGTACATCATTTTTAAAATCCACATTTGTTTTTCAAAAAATCATACAACTTTGAAACAAATGAAAAAGTTTCTACTGCCAACTGAGCTATCACGTCTACTACAACTATTTATGTTTAGTGTATATAATTGAACAACTCTTTTTAATTGTCATATTTTTATTATTTGTTTCTCTGCTGAGGGCAAAATAGAGGTGGACCATGTCCTACATTAGATAGGCTGTCGGACTCATCTGGGAAAATACCCATGAAACGTCACGTTCTTAGGCCAACTAAATTACATAACTAATCAGAACTGATATGCTAAAGTTTATAATCATTCATCATCCACACACAGAAATAAAACAAATTCATGGTACAAAAAAACAACAAATCGCTATTGAGAGTGATCCTTTCTCATAATTCTGCCCTGAAACAAACTGAATATCCATCTTCTTTTCAATCTGCCTGAAAGAAACTCTTTTCCCTTGCCAAAACTCTAGCCTCCGCCACAGTCATGCCCAGGAATTCCTAGATACCTTGGTGCCCTCGTCTTAATGGTCTACCCCGGCCTCTTTTACCTGGCATTATACCTCCCATCACTGTTCTCTCAAGACAGTTGTGTCTCTTGATGTGACAAAAGTATGTAAATGTTCTGCCAAAATGAAATTGATAAACCGGTTCTTCTCTATGCTCAAATCTTACCGAATGAGTGTATTGTTTATTTCTCCGTCCTGTGTATTATGAGGATCTTTCTGTAACATTTTGACTCGAAGGATTCGATTCTTTGTCTAGAAGTTTTAGTAAACGTCCATGATTCACAGCCATATGCTGCCATTAGAAAGAAAAGAGTTTCAAGACGTTCACTGTTGTTGTTTTGTTGGTGTTTTGTTATATTTTCTGCAGGCTGTTCAGCCTCTGAATTTTCATGGCTAGTCTTCGTCTGATTTCTTTGGATCTATCAGACCTGCGTTCTTTGCACTCTCATGTATGAAAGCGAGACTTGGAGCACTTACACTAAACAAGAACGGCGGCTGAACACCTTTGACTTAAGGGCATACGGCGTATATTGGGGATTGGGTGGCAATCGAGCGTGTCACATAATACGCTCTTACAGAGAGCAAATACTCACAGCATGTACTAGATGTTGAGTCAGCGACGTCTACAGTGGTTGGGACATGTTAACTGCATGGAAGAGGAGAGGCGGTCAAAGGATGTCCTTTGTGGACAGCAAGCCATTGAAGTTAGAATAATCGCCGCCCCACACTGCAATTCAAGGTCATATGCAAGAAGGACATGAAGTCATGTGACATCCCCTTCGAGGGCTGGGAAGAAATTGCTCAGCATCGAGATATCTGGAGACAGTCAGTTGGAGGGGGCATATTGGCTGCTGACTAGTCCTGTAGACGTCTTCTGGCTGCACATATCAAAGAGATCAAGGAACAGCCAGGCAAGCCAGCCTCATCAGAATGGCTGTACGATCTGGGACAGGGACTGTCGTGGAACGGCCTTTACAGCCATAGCAGACAGTGTCGAAATACAGGACTCAACTTTCAGGGCGCCACGCGCATGGTCTATAGAGGCTGAGACGCATATGATGGTGTTGATCAACATTCATTGTCGACTTTAATCTTTGAAAATAAACATCTTCTATGTCGATTCCTTTATCTGTGTCATCTTCAATGTTTACTTTTGGTAGTTAGTGATTTTCCAACTCAATGAACGCGTGATCCTGTTCGAATGTAACTTGAAGTCGTTCATCTCTCTGCCGATACAAGTAAATATAAATAAACGTTTTCCTGTACAGGCGTTTGTCCATGATCCGTCACAATTTGATAGATTAACATGTCGCCCTATAGTCCGTCCTTTCATTCAGATCCGAAGCAAATTTCTACAAACTGCATGTCATTTCCAAATGATTTTTTCCATGTGGCTTTGAAATTTCCATGATGCTAAAACATTGATATTATTTAGTCCTTAGATGTTCACAATTTTGCACATTAGCGAATTCCTTTGATCTTTTAGGACCATTGCAAAGAAATGGCATTACATTTATGTTAATTTATAGTCGTATTTTGTTCATAGGCGTATATCCTTTTTGTCTTAATAGATCAATTGATTGTTTGTGTTGCCATTGATGTACAATCGTAAAACTGGTACCGATAAGCTACAGTTAGTACAGCCCTTCGGTCACCATTACACCCCAAGGTTGTATCAACTGCGTAGGGAGTAATGTGTAGCTTAAAGCATTTGAATTTTGAAAATATTTGCTGTCATTGTATGTACACTTAATTGTTTTGATAAACATACGCTAATTCATCCAAGTCTGCTAATCAGTATGTCCACAAAGGATGATATCAATCATACCGAGTCTGTCGATTCAAAGTGATCGATAATTGTTACTGGCTGGACAAATTCTAATCCATCTTTTTGCCAGTACTGTTCTTCAATCCACGTCTTCCATAACATAAGCTCTATAGGATTCAGATGCGCTTGATAGACAGGTAGTCGCAGAAAAGTGTGACCGTACTCTTCAAAGATTTTGTCAATATGATACACATTTGTCTCATTTTTCTTCCTCACAAGCTGTAACAACTCTGGCTTCAAATAACGTGTTGTAGAAATTATCTTTTTCCTTAGCTAGCCGTGTTCTAATTTGAGCTTTGGTATTTGATGCAGCTGGTACTTTGTCTTCCTCTGATACTGCATTATTATAGGATGCATTACCCATTACTAGGCATGACGGTCTATCCAGTATTGGAAGCAGATCATTCCTCATACAGTGCCTGAAAACTTGCCCATTCATTTCAATGTCGGTACTTTTTTTAATGGAAAATAAGTTCAGCGTCATGGACAAGTCCTTTTTCACTGCCTGCGGCATACATTAGTATAATGTGCTGCCCTTTACAGCTTGGAATTTGTCTTTTCTGTTCACCGTTTACTGATTGCTATTTTTACCATAGGCGTGGTGAGCCAGGATTCATCCAAGTTTACATTATCATAGCCTTGCATACGCCGTTCACTTATCTGCCTCGGCTATTTGCTTTACGCAGCAATCAAATGGGACTTTTCACATATATTATTCCTGCCGACTGAAGTTTTCCTGAATGTAAAGCTGGCGGATTTTACAATTTTCCAAAAAGGACTTTTGGAAATTTCAATACTGCAGTCGCATTGCAATGTTAATTTTATTTGCCTAAGAGTAACAAGTTGATTTTTCGTCCACAGTTTCAAAATCTCCCTTTTCCTGACATCTCTGTTGAAATCGTCAAATTTCCTTTTTCTACCTTGCTTGATATGAGTGCACTTTGAGTCCCGTCCAATCCAACGGTTAAAAGATGATCTATCCTGACCAAGCATCTATTGAGTTCGTTTCTCTGGGTCATGAATATCGCAATATAAATACCCATCTTAGATTCCCTGCGGAAAGACTTGTTATAAATGTACACGTCAACCTCATTTTGTAATTTATATCAAAAGCAACTACATGTCACAATAACCACACCACATACTATAATATCGAGATAAGGTTATAACATGAATGACCTTGGTTGTTTTTCGCACTTGACAAAGTGTCAAATTGGTGCACGAGAAATCAGGAAGCTGTTTTTTTCAGCGTATTTGAACGCCAAAACATATATTTCTAAAACAGCCCTTCGTGTCTCTTATACATGTTAAAATCATGTCAAACTAAGTGAGGTTGATTTTAATATAGCCCATGCATACACCGACGGTTCTGTAACAAACACAACACAGAACGGAGGGGCAGGAGCATTCCTGAACCTACCAAATGGCAGAAAAATAACACTGCCATTCGCTACTGTTAAGTACACAAGCAATTTCAGAGCGGAGACAGAGGCACTGAGGGCGGCAGTGGAAGAAATAGTGACACACAGTGAAAATGAGAGCCATATAGTCCTGCTGACAGATGCTCTCGCCGTAGTCACAGCGCTAAAAAGCCAGAAAAACACTGAGCTTAACGACTTAAGAGCAGCACTCTGCAAACTGTGCCAGCAGTCCGCACCAAAAAGGGTAGTGGTACAGTGGGTCCCGTCACACTGTAACATCCAAGGCAACGAGGAGGCAGACAGACTGGCAAAAGAAGGTGCAAGACTACCACAAACAGATACCAGTATGACGTACGAAGAGTCAAAACGGCTTATCAAAGCCAGATACATGACCAAATGGGAAACCGAACATACTGGTTACACCAAAAACGATGCCTATTACCAGTTGAACCGAAGAGAGCAGGTCGTTGTCTTCAGACTTCGCACTGGCCACAATAGACTGAGGTACCACCTATTCAACAAATTGAAGATAGGGTGTACCGACGAATGCCCGTGCGGTACTGGTAAAATGACCGCTGAACATCTGCTGCAGAACTGCCCGACATACGAGGATCAGAGAGAGCAGATGTGGCCATTACCATTGGAACTGCAAGACAAGCTCTATGGCAGTGGCGACAGCCTCAGGATGACCGCCGCTTTTTTCGAAAAAATAATGGTTACTGTCTGACTGCGTACGCAGAAGAAGAAGAAGATTTTAATATAGCCTACTGAATACTTTTTTTTTTCAAAATACATTAAATTTCATAAGAAAAAATCATTTGGATCTGACATGCAGTTTTGTAGAAAATTGCTTCGGACCTTGTTTATGAATTAAAAGACGAACTATAGTAAAGGATGCGTACATAATTTCATCCCTCTAGGTTAAGGCAAGTTAGTTAAAATATGAGAAATAGAAGTCCAAGCAAACGGACAACCCTCATGCAGGTAAACGGGCATCGGTCGTGTAGGAAAACGGACAACCCTCATGCAGTTAAACGGGCAACGGTCGTTTAGGCAAACGGACATCGGTCCTGTCACGTTAAATAAAAACTAGTAAACATAGGAAAAGTCAAGATCCTGTTTACACGCCGTGTGTTATACTGGATTTATGTCCGCATTTACTTGACCAGTGGTAGCATACGGGTGAAAGAGTCAGTGTGACTCTTGTCTCCTTTACTTGACCAGTGCCTGATGGAGTCAGTATACTTTGTTTGCCTTTACTTGACCAGTAGCAGGCTAGGGATAAGGCGGTCACTATCACCAATATCGCCTTAACTTCCAATACCTGCTCAGACACCCACATTTTGATTGAGGCTAGGTCTAATCCGGAGTCGTTTGCAATCGAAAAAATTATCCGGCGTCCAATGCACTAGCGACTGCGCTGCGGTATATAGGAACAGTACACAAGTTATAGTATTTACACCCCATTATTTTCTTCACATATCATTTTCAACCCACTTTGTGTTGTACAGTTCACGGACTCAAAAAAAATATGACAGTGTAAAATATTCAGTAAAAAGAAACTGAATTCTAAAATTGAAAATGTAATTGTACGTCTTCTATAAGGATTTTTACAATAATGTAGAAAAAGAAAATAGAAAAGGTTATCTTCATAGAACTTGGAATCAATTTTATGTTTTTTTAATCCAACTATTCGGATTCGATACAGCGACCTAAGCATCTATAAATCTCCCAAGACAAATACTATGGGAATAATGATAGGAGTGGATGCTGAGAATCACGTGGTACTGTGACAGTCACAACGCGATGACAAACTGCCAGAATTATGAGATTAGATCTTGTTCGGAATCACCTTTTGTAACTTCTGTCTTATGTACGATTTCGATTTTTTTCTTTAAAACTCTACATCACATTTCAAACACTTCAACTTTGACGGCAGTGTTAACTGTAAAACTACTTTCTCGGTTGTTGTTTTTTTTTTAATTACACTTTTTCTATCTGTCCAACTTTTTTTATTTCTCTATCTACGTGTCTGTCTCTCCCACTCCCCCACGCATCTTTATCTTTCTGTCTCTTTGCCCTCTCTCTTTCTTTCTCCCTTTCTCTCCCTATCTCTCTGTCTGTCTATTTCAATCTCACTATTGTCTTTCGCTCCGACTGTCTTTCTCTCTCTCCTAATTCCAATGTCTGTACAAGTTCAGTTCTCAGGATGAACCGACAGAAATAGACAGTACATGTTGATATGAGCTGACACAGACGAATGAACCGTTGGTGCTTGGCCGATCAAACCTTACCATTATTAGAATAGCTTTAATTACCGAGGAGCCACAAGGGGGAGCCGAGTAAGTCCATATGTGCTTTCACGTGTTGAGTTATCCACCGGAAGTCGGATCCAGGCCAGCGGGATTTCTATTTTCGTACTTGTAAGTTGGCCCTTGGAGTTTCATTTAGCGTGGTCATGTGTCACTTAGAAATTGTCAGGGGCTACCGGCTGTCAACTCAAAGATAACGAAACCCCACTCGAGGGACTGCCAAACTGAATAAGTCACCCATGTTTGGAATGCACAATCTCGCGGGAGATGTCACAATGGCAGACGAGCATTGAGCTTCAGTTAACAAATATGTCAGTTTCGTCTACTAAAGACATATGTCTTGCTCGCGAAGATGTTCTCATGATTTTAGCGAGATATGACACATTCATCAACAGTTCTTTTTGTTATATCAGAGCTGGTGTCGGATAACGCGTGTGTGATATTCGACATGGCCGGATCGCAGCTGATTTCATTATGTTGGTAAAGGGTAGGTAGGTAGATAGGCATGCAGGTAGGTAGGTAAGTAGGTAGGCAGGTGTGTAAGCAGGTAGGTTGGTAGATAGGTAAGCAGGTAGGTAGGTAAGTAGGCATGCAGGTAGGTAGGTAAGTAGGTAGGCAGGTAGGTAGGTAGGTAAGCAGGTAGGTAGGTAGGTAAGCAGGTAGGTAGGTAGGGAGATAGGGGGGGGATGGAGGTAGGTAGGTAGGTAGTTAGGAAGAAATGTCGGTAGGTAGGTGGGTAGGCAGGGATGGATGGAGGTAGATAGGCATGTAGGTACGGAGGGAGAGAGGGAGGGCGAGAGGGAGGGAGGGAGGTAGGAAGAAATGGAGGTAAGAGGAAGGGAGGTAGGTAGGCAGATTTAAGTGACAAGGGCCAGTCGTGCCTACCTTACATGGGCATATTGAATTGGCTTATCCCAGGCCGCATGCGAGGAGGAAGATGTATTTATAATTTGACCTAATAAGGTAGTGCGTGGCATATGTGGAGGCGAGACCATGACGGAGTAGGTCACATTCAACCATTGATGAAAATGGTTTACGCTTAGTGTTGATGGGAGGGGAAACTCTAGTTAAGGCGGACCATACGTCCAAAAGGGGTCAAACGGCGACGGTTTAGTATGGTGACGTGCTCTCGTGGCCTGTTCATTGAGCGACTTTTTACCATCACAATCGGTCACACCAGTGGATTGCAAGAATTCACCTCTGACTGCGCTTGTTGAAGAATTCGGTGTGCTTGTGATTGCCCTGAAGATATTTCAAGGTCTCGAGTCCGTACGGTAGGGCTGGGACGAACCAGTTTATGTAAATCCGTAGTTTGTTTTCAGGGAAGGACTCTACTGGCTCTAGTCTCGATGCAGGGCGTTCAAAGAGGAGACAACAGTGGCTTGACGTATGGCTTCGTGTGGGGAGTTTTGTTTACTGCCTAGGTAAATGCAATTATTAGTTGAGTTTGACGCCACTTCAGTTAACAATAATCTTTGTTATTGTAGGATTGCAGTAAAGGTTTTGTATCTTGACCAGGTGTCTATTTCGTCTCCAAACGGCGGACGTGGAAAAGGGCGCCACACTGGATTAGTCTGGCTAAGATAACAGCGATTGCATAAGGAAGGCAAACTCGGTACCCAACAAAATTACATCTGAAACCCGACATGACGGGCAGATAGACGCATATATCGCAGCCTCGCTGTAAACTACGATACAACGTCCTCTTCAGGACGAACGCCGAAGAAGGAAAAGAAAATAAGAAGCGGTAATTTACAGAGGAAAATATGTTTTATTTATTTATGTAACTTATCTGCAGTCTTCTGTTAGGAAGGCTTCACTGTGTTTCATTCGTGGAGGTCTAATTTGGTGCACAGTTTTATAAGTGCTCCAATGATTTTATCGGTGTCTGAGGTTGGGAACTGATAGCAATACTTCATCTGCGTAGTCGAGTACGGCCACTCGGATTATACATTTTCAGCTTACCTAAGATCCGGAGCATGGCGCGTCGAACAGTGCCGAAGCGAAGACACATCCCTGACGGACAGCGAGATGGTGACCCAGGCGGATTATTGCTTCAGTATTGCTGTGTAGCTGCTCGGTCAGCTTTGTAGCGTGCTGGGAACTCCAACTTAGTTTAAGGCTCGCACAGGACAGATGAGTTTACATGCGCCATGTTTGCCTGCATTGCACTTTCTGTGTACAGCGTCTGATTAAAGTAGTGTTAGATCACTTGCGTTCCACGGCAACGTTTTAGAGTTCTACTTCCGTTTCTGGTGCGTAGAAGTCAACTCAAATGCAAGTGGGTACGTGAGGAAGGTGACTGCCCCCCCTCCCCCCCACCCCACTTCGTAAACAAGCTCTGGCATCGTTCTTCTTCTTCTTCTTCTTCTTCGTCCTCTTCTTTTTTTTCTTCTTTTTCTTCATCGTACGCAGTCAGACAGTAATCTGTATTTTTTTTTTAAAAGCAGCGGTCATCCTGAGGCTGTCGACACTGCCATAGAGCGTGTCTAGTGTTGCCACTGGTGATGGACACATCTGCTCTCTCTGATCCTCGTATGTCGGGCAGTTTTGCAGCAAATGCTCAGCGGTCATTTTCCCGGTACTACACGAGCATTCGTCAGTGCCACCTATCTTCAATTTGTTGAATAGGTGGTACCTCAGTCTATTGTGGCCAGTGCGAAGTCTGAAGACCACGACCTGCTCTCTTCTGTTCAACTGATAATAGGCATCGTTTTTTATGTATGGCATCGTTCAATAAAGTTTCTAACACTTCATCCTCCACAGCAGGATCTGCTATGAGACTACCCTTACCTTTGCATGTAGATAAAATATATTTTGCTTACAAACTATGCTACCAGTGCCAACATGGCCTCTATCCAGGGCCAGTGAGAGCAGAATTTCGAGCTGTGATATGAAGTGTTTGAAGCAAGTGTTATAAGGAAATGAAAAAATGTCAAACAACAACATTCTCAGTATGGTCGACGCTTTGCCTTATGCAGAATACATTTTCAGGCACAAATCACGTTGGTTTGTCATCTTATGAGAATGCACCCTCATCAACCCCCACTGATGTCTTACGAAGCTTGTAGATCTGGTTTTAGGTAAGGGGGCGACCGCGGGGAAGGTAGATAGATGTCATTAGAGTGATTATGCAGTAACACAGGCTCACATTGACCGACGCAACGCACTTGGCGCAGTACAGACAACTGAAGCTCACCATGCCGCTTAGCGACATAAGGAAGAAGAATACTAACTATTTCTACGAAAACCAGAAAAAGTTAAAATACAGTTTTAGATTAGAGCTATAAAGACGGTTTTAGTGTAGCAGATCCCACTGTTTGCCTTGGCCGTGATCTAACTTAGAACATTCTCACACTCATCCACATCATCATGACCATACTCAGTAAATGACGTATCAAACAGCAGGTGGCATATTTATTATATCATACTCATATCATACAACGAGTAGAGAAATTACAAACACAATATAATACATATCTTAACTAAACATTCTACTAAAACGGGAATTATAAGCATTAGCTATTGATGGAATTCCCAACTAACTAAAAACCCAGTTCTATTGCCTTGCAATTACATCACACACACATCGCCTTAACTGCGTCTTCAACACACCTTATCAAATACTCTTCCTCACTGAAATCCCCTCAGGCGGGCGATCTCGACATAACTCGTTCACAATGTGTCCTTGCTTACAAACACATGTTCAGATTATCTATTAATGCAAAACTCACACACCTATTTGAGCGATCCTGTTCTATCACTAAACATTCGTCCAACCGTCAATCAATCGCTCCTCTATCTAAGTCGGTGAGTTAAACATACTATCCACATTCAGTCTCTCTCTCTCCCATACAGCCACTCTCTCTCTCCAGCCTGTCTCTCTCTCCAGCCTCTCATCCAGCCTGTCGAGCTAAACTTTGTCTCGAGTTATATATCCTCAAGCAAGACCAGAGCTTGACCAATCGATCTCAGGTATGGTCATCTTCAATTCCAATTGGAACGAAACACTTTGCACACCTGTCACTATTTCTCTCGCAGCAAGCCCCGTTGCCAATTTCGTCTGTCAATCAATCTCCCCCTACCAAAATCGGAAGGCCAGTGGTCAGTTTCTACCTGTCCACATTCCTTAACCCAACTCTGTTCTCCTTTGCTGAGACAGTGAGTGACCTTGACATGCATTCATGTAGCTTTAAGCTTTAACATGTTCAGGCATCCTAAACTCCCCTTGCTCCGGCGGGAACTGTTACATTACCTCCCTAAACTACAGACCGAAACATGGATGGTCATTTTTTTCATCTGGCAAATGACCACCATTTTCGTCTCTACTATCCAAAATGTAAACACTACTCCTGTTTACAACTTCACCCACATCGTACATGCATAAAAAGACATGTCATTTGATACATATAAACTTTTTGTAATACATACACAATCAATACAAGCAGAAGAAAAACACTGTGGCTGGGCGTTTTTACAACACAAACCAACACTTTTACATCGTTTTACAGTCAAATTCACCTAAGTCTGTCCCTGCGGGACCTTTAACTCATCAAAACAGAAACACCTTAAGGAATTCTCCTTACTCATTGAGGTCAATATACCTCGACCTGTTCCCGTGCCTTCCTCTAAGGACACGAACCTTCATTGTTACACACGACCAGTTCAGGTCAATTTTCTCAGGCGGTCTCATTACACGCCTGGCCGACGATTCACTTCATACTAACTCATGTGAGGCCACGAACTTACGTGGGTTATCCTCAGGCTAGTTATCATTGTCTCTCTTGACAGCTATCCCCTCTCAAAGAAAACAGCAAAATTCTTTATGTTTCCCACAAAAACGATATTTGACAACATATGTCATAGTCAATATTAAAACTTCTGATCAATGTAGTCTTCTCTGCAAAGACTCCACATACATGTGATTCTGGAACTCGTGGTGACTTGTGCTTGCGGAGGCCTACAGTCTGGATGAGATATACTGCTCTGTAGATCACCTAAATAACCTGTATCAAATACCTGTAAACATGATGATTCAACAACAACAAAAAAACAACAACAAAACACAAGACAAATGCATTGCATACAATGTCGAAACCCAAACAATAAATACAAATGTCAAAATATTTGCACGCATACTTATGATATCAATATTTCAGTCAGCAAGTATAACACGTTGATACTGTCAGGATATGTAATCATGTTTAAACAACAAAACAACAACAAAATAAAGAAAAATTCAATGCATACTATATCGACCATACAACCCACTTAAAATGCAAGTAATACCATTAGTCAAAACCCAAACACCAAATACAAATGTCAAAATATTTGCACGCATACTCATGACCAAGTGCCATCAACCTTCACTCCTGCTCGTGCCCCACAGATGAGCACCTGTTAATGCCCCCTTTATAAGATACTAAACTACGACTAAGTTCTAACTTAATCAGGTACTAAACTATGTCCCTAAACTATGACTAAGTTGTAACTTAATCAGATACTAAACTATGTCTGAGTCAAAAGTCAAAAACCGAATCGTCCACCTGTCGAATTACGTCATGCTGTAACCCTACTAGTCCAGGTGCAGTCTTTGTCCCGAGGAATCAAAACCGAGTGTTGTGATCTAACTATTTCACCGTTGTTTCCCCAAATTCCCCGCATCAAAGCTACCTGGTCAGATATTAACCGAAGCATCGCGTCCACGTGTTACCTTGCGTCACGTAATCATTACCTGGCGCATCCAGCTATCCTGCGTCTCTCGTTCGTTCTGTCCGTTTCTCTGGTCGGAAATGTCCCTTTGATCTCGGTCAGTCTAGCTTCAGACTGACCGTCCGTGGTACGCTCATTGTCTGGCGTTTACTTGAGACAACGAATTCAAAGGAATTTTTTAACATCTGGTCATTCCTCCTTCTCTATACCCTACCCCCTAATTATCCAAATCTCCGTTTCCCAAGGATAACGGTAGATGAAACAAATTGTATGCAAATGCATACATCAACTGGAGTTTCACATGATAGCCCATGTGTGTAAGTACTCCACACGACTTTACCTAATTCCATTTCTGAATTCCATGTTTTTGGCTAGTGTCAGTAAACATTGCATCAACCGTTCCTTATCACTACTGCTTATTTTAACCAGACTATGCGCTGCCCCATCAGCTGTCTCTGATTGCTGCGCGATTTCCTCCTGTAAAACGCCCATCGTCTGGTCTGTTTGTTTCACAGCTGTTTGGTTCGTACCCACCGGTTCTCTGGTAGTGTTACGTACACTTACATCGTCCGCTACTTCAGCCTTCCGTCCATCTGTATTCACTATTTGTGGGAAAGACCTTTCACACTGTTCGTTTGACTGTTGGCTTATCTCGAACTGAGATCTTTTCATCTTTGCTTCGATGACTGGTTCGCTGTCCTGGCTGTGGTTAACCTGTCTTTCCCTTTTCTTCGTTTTCCTTAGAAACTCTGTTCCTCCTTTGTTGGCTGCTGTTGGTGCGTCCGTTTCGCATTCCAACTGTGCGTCATTTCCACTTCCTTCCTCGGTGGCCGAAGGGTTGTCCCTTCTTTCGGTCTGTTCAACCACTTCTCCCGCATGGCTAGAACCTGGCTTGGGTGGGCACGAAACCATAGCTGGTCCTGCCACCATTCCTCCTCCTCTCCTTTCTTCTTTATCTGACGAATCTCTGACTATTTCCTTGTTCGATTCTTCGTCGACTTTAACTAATTTTCTACCAGGCTTGACCACAAGTTCCTGGTAAACTTGGCCCCTTTCAGCACGCCCGACCATGTTAATCGACGTAATACCCTCTTCCTGAATTCTCGGCCTACACTGTCCGATGCGGTAACATTTTATCTGGACCTCTGAGCGAACGTTTGTCTCGGTTGCATTGCGTAACCTGCCCTCCGTCCCTAACTTTTCTGGATACACAAAACCTGTATCTCTTTCTTTCTGTCCATCCGCCTCGTGCTCAAAGTCTCTTTGATAGCTCCTGTTCTGCCTCTCCATCTGTAACCGTGCAAAAGGCCTCTTGTGGGCTAAGAATCTGCCCGATTCAAACTTCTGCCCAACCATTCCTCCTCCTCTCATTTGACTTGGCCTCTGCACCTGGGTCAAACTCCAACCCTTTTCGCAACCTCTTTCCAGTCGTCCACACACGTCCGTCCTGAGATTTCCACCTCTGTCCCTCCACGGATCGGAATGTGGAAGTAGTACGGGCTTCCTACTCACTTTCCTACCACTCTGTCCCCTTCCACAATACTGGACCGTGTTTACTTCTGTGATTTCTTGATTTCTTCTCTCCTTCCTAGCTGGTGTGAAAGCTCCCTTTTCAAACTGTTGCAACAGCTGTCGCAGCTTCCATTGGTGACCTTTTTCCTGTCTTTCCAGCCGAATGACTCTGCCTGTTAGTTCTCTTAGCTGGTTTTGTAGTTGACTTTTGTCCTCCCACTTATCGCTGACTGTAGCTCGTGCCATGAAAGGCTTGTTTTTGACAAACAGTCCTCTTCTCCAGGAACTGTTAATATTCCGAAGAATATTAGGGCATCCGATAGACAAATGTCCAAAAGCTAGACAATGATAACATTGTTTAACATTGTCCAACCTCGACATACTGAATTAACCCGTCTGGACCCCACAAAAAAAATTTACAAGACTGTCAAGTACGCACAAAGTCTTGTCAATAATACAACAATGGGTGGAAGAAAAATGTCACACTTACCAGTCAGATGATTGGAAAAGCTGTCTATGGTACTAACACTCTAACCACTAGCTACTCCTCTATTCCTAACTACACACACAAGTTATATATAACTGCGACACTTGTGTTAAACGTGCAAATCAAGATCTATAGCTACACACGCACTATATTTATAAATCTACCACGACTATCCGTGGTCAACAGGCACCAAAATAATAATAACGTGTAGCAGATCCCACTGTTTGCCTTGGCCGTGATCTAACTTAGAACATTCTCACACTCATCCACATCATCATGACCATACTCAGTAAATGACGTATCAAACAGCAGGTGGCATATTTATTATATCATACTCATATCATACAACGAGTAGAGAAATTACAAACACAATATAATACATATCTTAACTAAACATTCTACTAAAACGGGAATTATAAGCATTAGCTATTGATGGAATTCCCAACTAACTAAAAACCCAGTTCTATTGCCTTGCAATTACATCACACACACATCGCCTTAACTGCGTCTTCAACACACCTTATCAAATACTCTTCCTCACTGAAATCCCCTCAGGCGGGCGATCTCGACATAACTCGTTCACAATGTGTCCTTGCTTACAAACACATGTTCAGATTATCTATTAATGCAAAACTCACACACCTATTTGAGCGATCCTGTTCTATCACTAAACATTCGTCCAACCGTCAATCAATCGCTCCTCTATCTAAGTCGGTGAGTTAAACATACTATCCACATTCAGTCTCTCTCTCTCCCATACAGCCACTCTCTCTCTCCAGCCTGTCTCTCTCTCCAGCCTCTCATCCAGCCTGTCGAGCTAAACTTTGTCTCGAGTTATATATCCTCAAGCAAGACCAGAGCTTGACCAATCGATCTCAGGTATGGTCATCTTCAATTCCAATTGGAACGAAACACTTTGCACACCTGTCACTATTTCTCTCGCAGCAAGCCCCGTTGCCAATTTCGTCTGTCAATCAATCTCCCCCTACCAAAATCGGAAGGCCAGTGGTCAGTTTCTACCTGTCCACATTCCTTAACCCAACTCTGTTCTCCTTTGCTGAGACAGTGAGTGACCTTGACATGCATTCATGTAGCTTTAAGCTTTAACATGTTCAGGCATCCTAAACTCCCCTTGCTCCGGCGGGAACTGTTACATTAGATAAGAACTGTGAAGACGGTTTTAGATAAGAATTATAAAGACGGTTTTAGATAAGAACTGTGAAGACAGTTTTAGATAAGAATTATAAAGACGGTTTTAGATAAGAACTGTGAAGACAGTTTTATATAAGAATTGTGAAGACGGTTTTAGATGTTTCGATCTATTAAGCGTTTCATCAGAAAAGAACTTACTAACATTCTTTTCTACAAAGATAAATCTAGAACAGTTGAATCGTCTTCTTCTTCTTTTCTTTTTCTTCTTTTTCTTCTCGCTTTTCTTTGTGGGCTATCAGTCGTCGACTTGAATTTGTTTTAAACAAGCAGCGGTCAATCTTAGTCGACACTGTCATTGAGCTTGTCTACTGTTGACACTGGTAATGGCTACATGTGCTTTCTCTGGTCCTCGTATGTTGGCCTATTATGCAGGTATGTTCAGGGGTCATTTTCCTTGTATTACAATAGCATTCATCAGTAACTGTTTGGCTCAAATGACCATCAGATCGTCCGTTGGGATATAATTGCAGGGAAAGAAGTAAACATAAACACGCGAACATACGACAACTGTAAGGCAGACGTTAAGAAGATGAAAGAGGCAGCGAGCCATATATTCTAGAAAGCTATTGTTGGAGGAACAGATGTTAAACAAGAGTGGGAGAGTTTTAAAACAGTTCTAGAAAACCTAAAAGAGGAATGTGTTCCACGTAGGGAAGTAAACCCCAAGCGTAAAAAGTGGATAACTAGATTTGTTGTTAAATGTAAAAGAGATACAAATAAATAATGGAAAAAATATATAGAGGCAGGTAAATCAAAATAAACATATTTAAAATATTTGGACAAGCAGAACATATCTCAGAAAGTGAATAAAACAGCAAAAATAGTCTTGCTTAGAGCATCAAGACTGATATTAAAAGCTTCTTCTCTTATGTTAGAAATAAACAAAGAACGAAAGACACAGTATGCCCTCTCATAGACAGTACAGGGAAAATAATAAGTGTGAATAGGGAGGCGGCTAATCTATTCAATCAGTCTACACAAAAGAGGACTGCTCCAAGATCCCAGAGCCTATAGATATTTTTCAAAGAGACAAGGACACAGCGGAATTAAGATCAATCTGTATTACAGAGGAAATGGTTTCTAATATATTGGAGGAGTTGAAAGTGGACATATATCTAGGTCAAGATGGTATTCATTCAAAATTGCAATTTCAAATTAGAGACCAACTAGCAAATCCATTGGCTATATTATGTTCTCAATCACTTGCAAAAGGGATTGTTCCACGGGATTGGAAAGATGCAGGAGTGATCCCTTATTCATAATGAGCAAAAAATCAGATCTAGCGAACTACAGACCTGTGAGTTTAACGAGCATAGTCTGTACATTGTTAGATTCAATAATCAAAGAAAACATTGTAATGCATTTAGACTAATTAAATCTAATCAGAAATAGTCACCATGGATTTACTAGAGGGAGATCGGGCTTAACAAATCTATTAGATTTCACAGAGGAGGTTACTAAAATGACAGGTGAAGGGGAGCCACTGGATGTCATTTATCAAGATTTTGCAAAGACCTTTGATAGAGTGCCTCATCAAAGATTATTTAGAAAGTTAAAATCACATGGAATAGGTGGGGAATTTGCCAAATGGATTGAAAATTGGTTATCGGGAAGAAGACAGAGAGTGGGCATAAATTAGGAGTACTCTGAGTGATGTGAAGTGAATAGTAGAATTCCACAGGGCTCAGTTTCGGGACCAATTTTGTTCTTGATATATACGATTTGGACATTGATATGGGGTCCATTATTACTGGATTAATATTTGCTGATAACACAAAACTATGCTGTAGTGTCTCATCTAAAGCAGAAGTGGATATATTGAGGTGGGATTTTAATAAAATTCAAGAATGGCCTGTAAGCTGACAAATAGAGTTTAATGTAGATAAATGTACAGTCATCCACATGGGTAGATCAAAGATAGAACATAATTACAGAATGGGAGAGAACAATATTAGAAAGATAGAAAAGGAAAGGGTCCTAGGGGTTATAATAAATCATACAGGTAAGGTGAGTGAGCAAGTTAAGGTAGCAGTGAAAAAGGCAAATGCAATGTTAGGTATGATAAAAAGAAATATTAAACATAGGAGCAAGGAAGTGATCGTCAAACTGTATAAAGCTTTAGTTAGACCTAGATTGGAGTACTGTGTACAGATGTACAGTCCTTATCGTAGAAGGGATATAAACATGCTGGAAAAGATTTTTTTTAAAAGAGCGACAAAGCTGATAGTGGAATTCCAAAATTACAGTTATGAGGAAACACTCAGAAAAACCGGCCTACAGTGTCTAGAAGAGAGAAGAATTCGAGGTGACGTACTACAGGTCTATAAAATAATCAAAGGAACGCATAAATTAGACTATAACAATTTTTTTTCAAAAAACAACCACCTTCAAGTACAAGGGTATAGCTACAAATTAACTAAAGAAAAGTCCAGGTTAGATTAAAATATTTTTTTAGTCACAGAGTAGTGAACGCTTGGAATGCATTGCCACATGAAGTACTGAAGGTAGGGGCAATTAATGCATTTAAGAATAGATTTTATGCGCATCGCTTTTAGAGCAAGGTAATGTAAATTAAACTGGTTGGATACAGACTCTGCAGAGTCTTCTAAACCAGTATAAAGAAGTTAAGTTAAGTAGCACCTATCTTTATTTTATTGAATAGATGGTACCTCAGTATGTTGTGGCCTATGAGGAGTCTGAAGATCTTCGCGTGTTCTAGTCTGTTCAACTGTAAATAAACATCATTTCCTGTGAGGCCAGGATGCTCGGACAACAAACAAACATCATTTCCTGTGAGGCCAGTATGCTCGGACAACAAACAAACATCATTTCCTGTGAGGCCAGTATGCTCGGACAACAAACAAACATCATTTCCTGTGAGGCCAGTATGCTCGGACAACAAACAAACATCATTTCCTGTGTAGTCATAACGCCCGAACAGTTGAATCAAAAATGGTTAGCAAATAACATCATCAAAGGGATGTCAAAAATGCCAACTTAAATATCAGGCGAATGAAAAACCCAGTGTGTCTAGTGTATTATTTTGTTACAAATTATTATTTAAATAATTTAGAAAAATTTAAAGTTTTGTACAAAATCGATCCGTGATAGCAGGACGAATGTACAAAATCTAACCATTTTGAAATGTACGATTTTTGTAACGAATATTGATGTTTGGAATGTGTGTTTTTAATGAACAATAGTATTGCTATTTGGATAGTGGCACAACGAAAATATGTACAAACGTTGTGCAGTGTAAGTCAAGCACAGTTATTATCTAAGTCACGGGAGAAGGAATATATTGAGTGGGGCATGAAATGTCTTCGAAAAGTCTTCATATGTTTGTGTGCTTGTGTGTTTGTTTGTGTGTGTGTTTGTGTGTTTGTTTGTTTTAACTGACACGTATCAAATATGTTTAAATTATTGTAGATTTCTCTCACAAAAAAAGTTTCAAGGAAATATCATCCTTGCTGGTTTGTCTGTGGATTTTTTACCCACCAGGTATCTTCTTCTTCTTCTTCTTCTTCTTCTTCTTCTTCTTCTTCTTCTTCTTCTTCTTCTTCTTCTTCTTCTTCGTCTTCTTCTTCTTCGTACGCAGTCAGACAGTAACCATTATTTTTTCGAAAAAAGAAGCGGTCATCCTGAGGCTGTCGACACTGCCATAGAGCTTGTCTTGCAGTTCCACTGGTGATGGCCACATCTGCTCTCTCTGATCCTCGTATGTCGGGCAGTTCTGCAGCAGATGTTCAGCGGTCATTTTATCGGTACCGCACGGGCATTCGTTGGTACCACCTATCTTCAATTTCTTGAATAGGTGGTACCTCAGTCTATTGTGGCCAGTGCGAAGTCTAAAGACAACGACCTGCTCTCTTCTGTTCAACTGGTAATAGGCATCGTTTTTGGTGTAACCGGTATGTTCGGTTTCCCATTTGGTCATGTATCTGGCTTTAATAAGCTGTTTTGGCTCTTCGTACATCATACTAGTATCTGTGTGTGGTAGTCTTGGACATTCTTTTGCCAGTCTGTCTGCCTCCTCGTTGCCTTGGATGTTGCAGTCTGATGGGACCCACTGTACCACTACCCTTTTTGGTGCGGACTGCTGGCATAGTTGGCAGAGTGCTGCTCTTAAGTCATTAAGCTCAGTGTTTTTCTGAAACCAGGAAGGCGTGTCACATCAGTGGGGGGCATAAGTTGACGACTATGCTCTGCTCCTAGATACTGTAGCCAAGATAGGGCTCACTGCGCTCATTATCCGTCACCAATTGCCTGCTGGTTATGCCTAACGCCTCTGAGGCTCTAGGCCTATAACCAAAAGTTTAAGGCTAAGGATTCGTCATGTTCTGAGCTAATGTGACTTTCTGATAGATTTCAGACACAAGAATGCGGTGCAGTTTGCCTCGTCTCCAGATTTCAGACACAAGAATGCGGTGCAGTTTGCCTTGTCTCCAGATTTCAGACACAAGAATGCGGTGCAGTTTGCCTCCTCGTCTCCAGATTTCAGATACAAGAATGTGGTGCAGTTTGCCTTCTCGTCTCCAGATTGCAGACACAAAAATGCGGTGCAGTTTTCCTCCTAGTCTCCAGATTTCAGACACAAGAATGCGGTGCACTTTGCCTCCTAGTCTCCAGTGCTGTGCAGTACAATTATTGGTCCTATCCAACCATAGTGTATCATGTCCAATAGGAGACGAATCAAGTCAAGAACGACAATCCACACCAACAATCCTACAGACAGTCAAACAAATGCTGAAGACTACGAACAAAGAGTACTGGCTGAATAGATGGACAATATAAAATATTGGAAGAGAAATCTACAAACATATTACCATCACATGATCAAAGACAACATCAACCTACTGAAAAGGAGAGTCTAAAGCACCATTTTCCGACTTCGCGCTCAGCACAAACAACTTAACAGCCACTTGAACAGAATCCAACCAGAACATGCTTCAGAGTGCCGGCTGTCCACACATCCCCATGAAGCTGTTGAACATCATCTTTTTGAATGTCCAGCGCTTTCAAATGTTAGGAAAGAGCTTCTTCCTCCGAGGCCAGAAAAATGGAACACTTTGTACGGAACTAAACAACATCTTACAAATACTTGCAGATACCACTATTTGACATTGGACCAAACGGCAGGAGCCCATAGGTCGCTGGATCAATAACCAACCAACCATGAATTCTCAACACTGGAGTAGTGACGTCACTTAGTAACCTGTAGTCCAAACTTAATTAACTCAACGTCGTTATACTAATTTAGAAGACTGCAGAGTCGGTATGACTATTGCCCCGTCTCTTGCAGCCAACTTAGCTGCTTCTATTAGACCTTTAATAACTAGCGAACCCAGCGTTTCTGAAACTTTAAAATATAAACCGAACTCATCTGCAAAGAGTAATTCGTCTATTGAGCTGTTCTGCTTCAGATGTCTCAATTTGACCAGTCTCTGGTGCGATTTTGTCCATGTAGATGTTAAATAACAGAGGAGAAAGCACACGCCGTTGTCTCACGCCGGTAGTGATTTCAAAAGCATCTGTGACACCATCTGTCGTTCTGACGACGTTTGTACTCGAACGAAACAGTTTTATAAGTACCAAAAACAAAGAACATATTTTCGTTTACAAATTGAGGTTTCTTCTTTTACGGGGTTCGTTCAGAAAAGGGCGCTCGTATTTTACAGCGAGGCTGCGATATCGGCGTCCGTCGGCCTGACACATCCGATTCAAAATGCATTTTTGGGTACGGGTTTGCCAATACCATCCGTATTCTCTAGCTAGACTCTTAGTAGTGTAGTCTCTTTTCCAGGCTCGTTGGAGATCGTTGTAGTCCAGAGGTTAAGGCACTCGCCTGTCACATTGAGGAACGGAAACGGTGGGCGATCGAATTCGCAAGTCTCAAGCGACCTCTGGTCTCACGGGAGGTAAGACCAGAGTACCAGCATACCGAGGTACCTCCAGTCGTCTCGGCCAATAGTCTTGCCACTTATCCAAGGTAACTCGAGATAAGAGTGAGATTGATGAGCAGCGCAGCTTCTTTCTCACTATAATCTAAATACAGCGCACATCACATTAAAGCAAAACTATCTGACGTTGTAGCCATCATCGCTTCACCATTGGCAAAAACATTTTTTAAAGTCTATTTCCAAGTCCTTCACTTTGAGGCGAAACAGGCTTTCTTTGTCAGCTCTGGTTCACTGACCCTGATTCAAGTAGCCAGCTATTGTCGTCAGCTCCTGTCAGCTTTGGTTCACTGACCCTGATGCAACCAGCCAGCTTTCCGTCGTCAGCTTTGGTTCACTGACCCTGATGCAAAAAGCCAGCTATCTGTCGTCAGCTCCTGTCAGCTCATTCCTTGTGCTACTTCTTCGGTCCTAAATTAATCCTTCCGCGAGAGAGTTAAAATACACACTGACAAGCAAATCTGCGGCGACTCATGGTCGAAATGTTATACTGTGATGCAGACAGGATGTCCTCGCCTTAATTTATATAAGGCCGAGGCACAATTCATTTGGTCATTATGAAGCGCTCTAATTAGTCAACAAATTCACATATCTGGGCAGCACGCTGTCGAGATCTGTCAGCCTAGACGATGAGGTGGCAAGCAGAATAGCAAAGGCCAGCACAGCCTTTGGTAGAATGCGCTCGATGGTCTGGGCACGTCGTGGCATCAGCGTCAAGACTAAACTCAAAGTCTACCATGCAACCATCATTCCAACCCTACTATACGCTTGCGAAAGCTGGACTGTATACTCTGGACATGCAAGGAGGTTAAACCACTTTCACACAGGTTGCCTGAAGCGAATATTCCACATCAGATGGCAAGATCGTGTCACTGACATCGAGGTTCTCTCGAGGGCTAACATGCCCAGCATACATGCACTGCTAGAAAAAGCACGACTAGGATGGGCCGGACACCTTGTCCGTATGTCAGACGAGCGGCTCCCAAAGAAGCTTCTCTACGGCGAGCTGAGAGAGGGATGGCGCGAGAAAGGGCGCCCAAAGAAACGTTTTAAAGACGTCTGAAGGACTCACTAAAAAGTTGCCAGATAGACATCGACACCTGGGAATGTCTTGCGAAAAACAGATCTGACTGGAGAAGCGCAGTCAAATCGGGTGTAGCTGCCGTTGAAGATGACCGTGTTGTGAAAGCCCAGAACAGACGCGAGACGCGGAAATCCCGAGCAGCGGGAACGCCATCCCCTTCTACAAACCTCGTGTGCCCGATATGTAGCAGATGTTTTCGTGCTCGCATTGGCCTGTTCAGCCACATGCGCACCCACACCCAACAGGGAAATCTGTGACAAGGATGATGTCGGCGGTTCTCATCGACAACGATGGACAGCTATTATTATTATAATAATTTGTCAACACGAGTTCCTGAAGCACTGTATTTACATTTTAGGAGACTCTAAGGCCCTCTTTTACTATTTACGAGGCTCTGAGCCCTCTTTTTACTATTTACGAGGCTATGAGCCCTCTTGTTACTATTTACGAGGCTATGAGCCCTCTTTTTACTATTTACGAGGCTCTGGTGCCCTCTTTTTACTTTTTACGAGGCTCTGGTGCCCTCTTTTTACTTTTTACCAGACGTTTTGCCCTATTTTTACTATTTCCGAGGTTCCGAGGACCTCTTTCTACTTTTTACGAGGCTCTGAGACCCTCCTTTTACTATTTACTAGGCTCTGATGCCTTATTTTGACGTTTTACGAGGCTCTGAGACTTTCTTTTTACATTTTACGGAGCCCTTAGGCCCTCTTTTTATTGTTAACGATGCTCTGAGCCCCTCCTTTTACTTTTTTACTAGACTCCGAGGGCCTCTTTTTACTATTTATGAGGCTCTGAGGCTCTTTTTTACTATTTACGAGACAGAAGCTCTATTTTGACTATTGATGAGACTCTGGGGTCCTTTCTAAATTTTTATGAGGCGCCTCAAGCCTCTTTTTACTATTTACGAGGCTCTGATGCCCTCTTTTTACTACTTATGAGGCTCTGAGACCCTCTTTTTACTATTTATGAGGCTCTGAGACCCTCTTTTTACTATTTATGAGGCTCTGAGACCCTCTTTTTGCTTTTCACGAGTACCTTCGGACCTCTATTTAACGCTCCCGAGGCGCTAAGCCCCTCTATTCATGAAGCTTTGATACATTTTATTCTTTCTTTGTCTGGCTGAGAGGCCCTGTAATTAGTTTTGATGAGGCCCATGTCTCTGGAACTAATGCTCAAGGCTCCTCCAGTGCATAATAAATCCTTTACTTTGGGAGGTGAGGGGGGTGTGGAGTGGTGGTTTGGAAAGTATAGTACTACGTCGTGAAAAGCGACTGAAGATAGTTCTGCATTGTCCTAGCAAACCTCATCGGTTCAAATAAACAGGTACGGAAAACCACCATTGCAAAAGCAGAAGAAGAAAGCGAAGAAGAAGAAAAAGGAAAAAAAAGCAAAAGGAGATGAATAAGAAGAAAGAAGAAGAAATAGGAAGAAGAAAAAGAAACAGGAAGAAGAAGATAAAGAGGAAAAGGTATAAGAGGCGAAAGAGGAAGACGATGTGAAATAGAAAAAAGCAGAAGATGCAGAAGAGAAAAAGCACAGTAAGAAGAGGACGAAGACGAAGAAGAAGAAGAAGAAGAAGAAGAAGAAGAGGAAGAAGAGGAAGAAGAAGAAAGAGAAGAAGGAAAAGACGAAAAAGAAGAAGAAGAAAAAGACGAAGAAGAAGAGGAAGAAAAAGACGCAAAAGAAGGAAAAGAAAAAGAAACATGAAGAAGAGAAAGAGGAAGAAGAGGCGAAAGAGGGAGAATAGGCAAAAAAAAGAAGATGCAGAAGAGAAACATCCCAGTAAGAAGAGGAAGAAAAGAATGAAGAAGAAGAAGAAGAAGAAAAAGAAAAAAAACAACATTAAGAAGGAAGAAAGTAGAAGAAGAAATGAGAAGGAAGAGGAAGAAAAAGAATGAAGAGAGAAGAGTGAAGAAGAAGAAGAAAGAAAGAGTTCAGGCCCATCTGCAGCCAATAAGATTGTGTTTGCTGTCACCCTGCCACCATTCACCTTCTTGTGTCAATACGGAGACTCTTGGGATGACATTACCTTTCTTTCTCAATGACCGTTACGAGTGGTAGAAGTGTACATCCCCCTCGAGACGGTCGTGGTAATAGAGTGCTCACTTTCAGAAAATGTGAAGCGGTTCTCAAGCTGGAAACCTTCAAGATAAACCATACACACAAAAAGCTGGTCTTATGTAACTGCAGCCCATTCTGGTGTCGTGTGACCAAAACGATTTTAGCTCAACGGAATGGCTTGGCTTGGCTTCGTTCGTTCTCAATCTCCCGCTACCAAACCCTGAAAGAGAATGGCTTAGCTTGGCTTCGTTCGTTCTCAATCTCCCGCTACCAAACCCTGAAAGAGAATGGCTTGGCTTGGCTTCGTTCGTTCTCAATCTCCCGCTACCAAACCCTGAAAGGGATTCGCTTGGCTTCGCTTCGTTCTCAATCTCCCGCTACCAAACCCTGAAAGGGATTCGCTTGGCTTGTCTTCGTTTGTTGTCAATCTACCGTCACCAAACCCTGAAAGGGATTAAGTAGCAGAATGTAGTCCAGAGCACGGAATGCGTTGTATCGTAGTTTACAGCTTGACTGCTTATTTGCACCTTTTGGTCTAACACATCAGACTTTAGCAACCATATTTTAGTACCGGGTTAGCATTCCATCTTCGATCCCTTATACTTAGCCAGTATGTCCGGCTGCAGCCTGTTATCCAGGATCACCGCGTGGATGTGTAGAAGGATCTTGGCAGCTCTGGTTCACTGGCCCTGACGCTAGCAGTCAGCTCTGGTTCGCTGGCCCTGACGCTAGCAGTCAGCTCTGGTTCGCTGGCCCTGACACTAGCAGGCAGCTATGGGTCGCTGACCACAGCAGCTCATGCGCTGCTCAACATCTTGATCCCCAAAAGAGACGGGAATGAGATCAAGAGAAAACGTATTTTATAAAAGTTATTTTGTTCCATATATACTCGGATTAGCATCCGGTATTTATGTTGCGTCAGGACTGACTCATTTTACAAATTGTGCGGTACAAGATAGTAGTTGTTTTGCTTTTATTTATTTTTTTTGTGTGTTGTTTTTTTTTTTGCGTTTGGCTTATTTCTCTATTCCCCAATGCGTTATGCGTTTGCAGTATTTTTTTCTTTACGCCTGTCGGCCCAGTGCATCCGACTTCGGCAATCATTTTATGTAAGGATCTGCTTCCTTCTGCATTTTATAAGGATTTGCTAACGGTCGGTGCTGTCATGGCGTACGACCCCAGCAACATGGGTTGTGAGTTGTGTCACTTAACCACTAGCCCACGCCGTTCCCAATCGGATAGTAGTCAATCGATATACACATTGTATTGAATTACTGGATCAAATGGATACAGGCCTATCAGCCTACTGAGCTGTGTCGGCAAACTGATGGAACGTATGATAAACACCAGACTGATGTGGCATCTGGAAGAAAAGCGAATACTAATTCCACAGCAAGCCGGCTTTAGACAGCACAGATCCACTGAGGACCAGGTCATCCTCATAGCCCAGGAAATAGAAGATGCCTACCAGGTACAGAAACACACAGTAGCGGTTTGGGTGGACCTGGAAAATGCATTTGACAAAGTCTGGAACGATGGACTTAGAGTCAAGCTAAGAAGAAGTGATGTTTGTGGGAAAATGTACAAGTGGATCAACCACTACCTCAAAAATAGAACGGCCAGAGTCCAAGTTCAAGGGCAGATGAGCAAAAAGGTGACACTCGAGCAGGGAGTACCCCAAGGGGGAGTACTGTCACCCACACTCTTCCTCGTGTATATAAACGACATTGCAGAGAATATACCAAGAAGAGTCCATAGCTCAATGTTTGCAGACGATCTGGCTATGTGGACCTCTGAAAAGAATCTCACCATAGCAAGAAATCGGATGCAGCAGGCCCTAACATCGCTGGAAGAGTGGGCGAACTCATGGCTGGTCAAAATAAACGAGGAGAAAACCACATGCACAATATTCTCGCTTTCAATCAAACCCCAAAACACCAAATTAAGTCTAAATGGCAAATTCCTGCAGCCAAACGACAACCCAAACTATCTGGGAGTCACATTTGATCGGCGCATGACATGGAAAAGTCAGATCGAGAGAAACCGAATGAGAGCCAGAAAAAGAATGGCAATCATGAGGAAACTTGCTGGCACAAGCTGGGGAGCAGACGAAAGCATACTAAAGAAACTGTACACTGGAAGAGTGAGACCAGTTCTCGAGTATGGCATTGCGGCATGGACAACAGCAGCAAAGGCGAACTTCGATAAAGTTAGCAAACTTCAAAACCAAGCCATGAGAGTTATAACAGGAGGCATGAAGTCAACGCCAATTGTAGAACTTGAAAAGATTACAAAACTGCAATCCATGACCGATAGAAGAGACTGCAGAGCCCAGCTGCAGTCAGAGAAACTCCGAAGACTGACTAACCAACCTATGCACCAGAGACTAAACAATTTCGGAAATGGGAAACTAAAGCAGAGAAACTTTGCAGAAATAGCCAAAGCAAAGATGCACGAAGATCCCATAAACGCACTAACAACACCAAAGCCCATCACTACTGTACGTAAACCTACCTGGAGGCAGGATATACTTCCAGAGGTGGTAGAAAATTTACCAGGTATTGGAAACAAAAACTGCCAGACTGAAAAAGAAAGGAGAGATACTACCCTAAGCTTTATATCGAAAAACTACCCAAGCATGAACTGGACCCACGCATACACAGACGGTACTGTAACAAACACTACACAGAACGGAGGGGCAGGGGCATTCCTGAACCTACTAAATGGCAGAAAAATAACACTGTCATTCGCTACTGGTAAGTACACAAGCAATTTCAGAGCGGAGGCAGAGGCACTAAGGGCGGCAGTGGAAGAAATGGTGACACATAAAGAAAATGAAAGCCATATAGTCCTGCTTACAGATGCCTTGGCCGTAGTCACAGCACTAAAAAGCCATAAAAATACTGAACTCAATGATTTAAGAGCAGTACTCTGTCAACTATGCCAGCAGTCGGCACCAAAAAAGAGTAGGGGTACAGTGGGTTCCATCCCACTTTAACATACAAGGTAACGAGGGGGCAGACACACTGGCAAAAGAAGGTGCAAGACTACCACAACCAGATACCAGTGTGACATACGAAGAGTCAAAAAGGCTTATTAGAGCTAGATACATGACCAAATGGGAAACAGAACATACTGGCTGCACAAAAAACGATGCCTATTACCATTTGAACAGAAGAGAGCAGGTCGTGGTCTTCAGACTTCGCACTGGCCACAATAGATTGAGGTACCATCTATTCAATAAATTGAAGATAAGTGGCACTGACGAATGCTCGTGTGGTATTGGGAAAATGACCGCTGAACATCTGCTGCAAAACTGCCCGACATACGAGGACCAGAGAAAGCACATGTGCCATCACCAGTGGCAACACTAGGCACGCTCTATGGCAGTGTTGACAGCCTTAGGATGGCCAATGTTTTTTTCGAAAAAACAAAGGTTGACGTCTGACTGCGTACGAAGAAGAAGAAGAAGAAGAATGGGGGATCTGAGACGCTAGTCCAGTCAGACACAACATACTGACCAGGACGTGTCAGGATCACGAACGACCCACTGACCAAGCCGCAATCTTTCTCCCATGAAGTGCTCCCTGGAAACAGGTTGTTTCCAAGGCAGCATGGCTGACGAGATGTGGATCGATGTAATCCTCGTAGTAGTGAAAGCCACGCAGATGAAACCAAACATAGCACCACGGCCTGGTGGATCGCGGTCCACCTTCATCAGCATGCTCGGTATGTGAGGAAAGCTACTACAACCCGTCACTTAACGTCCTCACAAAAGAGTCAACCTACTCATAATGGGCAACAACAACAACAACAAAATTGACTTCTGTTGCTTTGGCCTCCGAACAAATATAAAATATATAATGTTGCCCTCGAACGGAAAAGTTTGAAACCCATGGTCTAGACCCCGCTCAATCACCAATTCTCTTACTGTTTATTAAATCTCTTATCCCCAGACTTCATAACTTTCCCAACACTTGTCACGTGGTAGCTGATAATTAAAGAATGAAGATATACTGGGTCGTCCTTATGTCTGCAGCAGCCCTGCTGGATCCCAGGTCGGAAAGGTCACTTCTCCACAAATAACCATCCCGTATCGACCAGACTGGACATGGTTCTTGCTTAGTTATCAGCTTTTTGGCGGAGATGAAAGTCTGTCCTGCGAAAAATGACGTTCCACTACATATGTTAATTCAAAATGGGGGGATGTGTTGATGACTTACAGCGTGGCAACGGAACAAACTAAGGAGATTATGTTTGAAAAACAATCATTCTTCTTTCACACGTTAGTCAAAAGCTATAAGGCAGCTGGGACATCGCATATCATTAAATTATAGAGTACCTGTTTCGGAGTCAAGATGCTGAGCAGCGCATGAGCTGCAGTGGTCAGCGACAAATAGCTGACTGCTAGCGTCAGGGCCAGCGATCCAGGGCTGCCAAAAACCCTTCTACACCTCCACGCGGTGATCCTGGATAACAGGCTGCAGCAGGGCAGACTGGCTAAGGAGAAGGGATCGAAGAGGGAATGCTAACCCGGTACTCAAAAAATGCTTGCTGAAGTCGGATGTGTTGGACCGAAAGGTGCAAATATTGCAGTCAAGCTATAAACTACGACACAACGCATTACGTTCTCTGGACTACATTCTGCTACTTAAGCCCTTTCATGGTTTGGTAGCGGGAGATTGAGAACGAACGAAGAAGAAGAAGAAGAAGAAGATTACCTGTTTCATATGTTGACTGTTTGTTGTCAGTGTTGCTGTTTGTTTATCGCCGGCGTCGCTGTCTATTAATCGCTGTGTTGCTAGATGTTTATCGCCGATGTTGCTAGATGTTTATCGCCGATGTTGCTAGATGTTTATCGCCGGTGTAAATGTCTGGTTAGTGCCTGTATTGCTGTCTTTTCTCACTCACCATCCACCCGCTCAATATGATTTTCTTCATTAACGGATTTTCTCTCAATCTCTTCTTTATCATTCAACATTATTCTGTCAATCTTATACGCCTCATTAACCCAACCACCTCTCAATTTCATTATTATATTCACAATCCTTCTGTCAATCTCATTTTCCTTCTCTACAATCCTTCTGTCAATCTCCTTTTCCTGATCCCCTATCCATTTTCCAATATCGGCCTATTCACTGGCAGTCCATTTTTAACGCTCCTTTCCTACATCTTTTCCCACGTCTACAATCTCGGGCGAAATCTTCAATGCCTCTAGACACGACCGGGACACGTAAATCGTTAGTTTTTGTACTCTTCCTGAAACATCCTTGCGCGACCTTAACCTTACCCTAATCAATCAAAGTTTTGACATATTGTCAAAAAACATGACTTCTTGTTATTTTCCCCAAACATTTTCAGTAGAAATTGGGGCCGGGGGTGGAGGGAAGTTACACGTGGCTTGGCTTCTTATCATTGTGGACATAGATTTGTTGACTGTTCTTTTGGATCACTTGGGGGAGGAGCCTACCACCTACCAGATGCGTCAGTACTGTTGAGGATTGCTGACATGCCTCGTAATTTGGAGGTTAGCTGCGAATAAATAAACAGTCGTGGACAAAAACGGGTTGGCAGGCACTGAGGCTGTAAGGAGGCAGCCACTCCACCATGCAAAGACACAACAGGCTCATCACCTGTTTTGTCTTTTTTTTTAAAACGATTACAAGTCAAAACGTAGAGAAACTTTAGGATCAAGTAAAGTAGGCCGTGCATCCTTATTTTTAATAACAATCTTAATATTAGGGATGGTAATCTTTATTAACCGGACAACGGTCAGATGTTATTGCGGTGAGTGGGTGCGGACCACACTGATATAGTTCAGAAAGTCAGATAGTAATAATAAACACTCGAGTGGTTTCCTTGGTGAGTAGAATAGGATCACTGTTTCCTGTTCAGTATGGGGAATAATGCGGATAGGGGAGACTGGGGCTAGATATTACATCATGCAAATACAATTGTTACTGAAACTGCACCATACAAAAATGGATTTAGGATTCCCGGAAAACTAGTTAACTTGAACATACTCGTGTCCTAATAAAGTTAACTTGGACATGCTCGGGTCTTAATAAAGTTAACTTGGACATACTCGTATCTTAATAAAGTTTTAACTAGGACATGCTCGTGTCTTAATAAAGTTAACTTGGACATGCTCGTGTCTTAATAAAGTTAACTTGGACATGCTCGTGTCTTAATAAAGTTAACTTGGACATGCTCGTATCTTAATAACGTTAATTTGGACATGCTCGTGCCTTAATAAAGTTAACTTGGAGATACTCGTGCCTTAATAAAGTTAACTTGGAGATACTCGTGCCTTAATAAAGTTTTCTTGGACATACTCGTGCCTTAATAAAGTTAACTTAGGGATACTCGTGCCTTAATAAAGTTTTCTTGGACATAATCGTTCCTTAATAAAGTTAACTTGGACATACTCGTGTCTTAATAAAGTTAACTTGGACATACTCGTGCCTTAATAAAGTTAACTTGGAGATACTCGTGCCTTAATAAAGTTAACTAGGACATACTCGTGTCTTAATTCAGCCCAAACAGAGTTACCTGGTTTAAAAACGTACGTATTTGACAACTGATGAATGCAAGGGACGTTCCATTTTGGGTTAAGGGGAGACAGGTCGATTTAATTTTACGTTAACTAAATAAGTAAAATCTTAGAAAAAGTGAGGGGGGGGGTGTTGGGGTAGGGGTAGGGGTGAGGAGAGTGGGTGTATTGCGATTTGAGAAGAAATTTCATGAGTGCTTTTTCTTTTAGAATTTTGTTAGGACAGAGGCTAACAGTATAATCATTATCGAATTATAAACTGTTAAGGATTCGTTTACTTGAGCAGCGTGTTAGGAGATATCCAAGAAGATGATGGCACCAAGATATCCACGAATGCCTGGGTATGACTGTGGCACAGGCTTGAGTTTTGGCAAGGGAACGTTTCTTTTAGACAGACTGTGATGGGAGCGACGTTCTATAAATGGCATGCTACATCATGATGATGATGATGTTAGTATAAATAATGTGTGTATGTGTGTGCATATTTTTTGTATATACATATACTTTATATGCGAATATATATATATATATATAGGTGTGAACTTTAGTCCCTCAGTGTGTATTCAGCCTACAAGATGATACACTTATCCCACCTATTCTTCACCTTCCTGGTGCTCTGTTTGAAGAACTCCTCCGTCTGGCCCTGAACAACTTCTCAAGTTCTGGACGTCAGAAAAAACGTGCGTGTATGAAATAATGCCCCATCCACCTTGATCACCGCACTTGGCACCTAGTGACTTCCTACTGTTCTCAAACATTGCGATTCCGCTTCGTGGATGTCCTTCTTCTAATGTCAAGAACTTGATTATTAAACTAAAGACGTGGCTCTTGTGCTAGACGGGGGAGTTCTAGAACAGGGTATCAGAAAGGTGAAGAATCTATGAGAGAAGTGAATCATCTTGCAGGTTGAAAACACAGAGAAGGACTAAAGGTAAGTGTCGTATACTAGGAGCCCCCAAATTAAACCGGGACTTTTCGTTCTACCTGAATGGGCTATATAGCGTGCTGGAATTACTTTCAACGTGACAGATAAATAAAAATGGCAGACAATACTGTTAGTGTTTGCATGGAACAGCGTGTTGTGATTGTTTATTGTAGAAGAAGGCGTGAAACCTGAGGAGTTTACAGAAGACTGCAATCACAATACTATAATGAGACAATCAGCCGCAGTAAGACATTTGAATGGTGTAAACGTTTTAGAGAAGGCCGTACATCCGTGAGTGATGATTCCGGCCGTGGTGGTTCTCAGCTCACCAGTTATTCCTGTGAATATCCAGATTGTGGAACGCCTTATCGTGGAAAATCGCAAAATTGCAAAAGATGCGTTCTGGGTACGGTGAACACCATTATTCATGAAAATTTTCGTTTAGGAAGACCAGTGAACGTTATCATATTAGACAGCTTTCCGAAGGACCGTTTTGACATGCAAGGGCATGGCTTTTTGGATCACTTCATTGAATGTGACGAAACCTGAGTGCATCATTACATGTGACTAAACCTGGGCGCATCATTATACTCCGAAATCTAAAGGAGCATCCAATCAGTGGAAGCAAACGCAATCATCGGCACCTAAAAAATCTAAGTCAATTGCGTCTGCAGATTTTTTTTTTTTTTTTTTTTTTTTTTTTGCGTTCGCCTTATTCTCTAATCCCCAAAAGGCGGTGTGCGTTGCACTGTAGTTTTTATTTTGCGCCTGTCTACCCAGTGCATCCGACTTCGGCAGATAAAGTGATGGTGAAGGGTCAAATTTGGCATCATTCATATTGATTGTCTACTCTGTGGTGCCACTATCATCAGTGAACAGCACACACGCATTTTGAGTGATGGCCATAACCGTCTGCGGAGAAAAGGGCCTGGTTTGGTCACATAGAGAGTCCTGCTCCTGCAAGATAAAGCTCAACCACACACGGCTTACCGAACTATGCGTCAACTGCAGCAAATCGGCTTAGAGGTAATGCCACATTCACTGTACAACGCAGACCTCGCTCTAAGCGATGTATACCTGTGTGGACCCCTAAAGGAATTCCTGGGAGGTCAGCATTTCAGTACTGATGACGAAGTGAAACAGGCTGTACTGGATTGGTTCAGACATACTGACAAATCTTTCTACGCTGAAGCTTTTCAAACATTACTTAAACGCTGAGATAAGTACAAATCGTTGCTGGAGATTATGTAACAAAAAAATTGGCATTTTCACTACTTGACAATAATTTATTTTTCCTACAAAGAAGTCCCGATTTGACTTGAATCGTATATAATATAACTACACACGTTGCGCTGCCAACCGCCGAATATAAAGAGAGATGATCTACATCACGTCTTTGGGCCATCACTGTACTCCAAGATAAATGCAGACATAGATTCATGCAGCTTTTGGCTACCTTACAAAAGGCAACCATGTCTGATCCAATACCAGGATTCAAGTATATATATATATGCACGCAAATCGATGCACGTAATTCAATTCGTGCGGCAGTTCTATATAAAAGATAAAACACACACTTGAGGTTCTTATGATGACCACTTTGCTCGGGGGGTATATTTAATTTTGGAGTAGCGGACAGAATATTTTCGATTGGTGTATCTGATGCTAACCGCGGGCCATATTTTGGCCCTTATCTAAACTCTGTCTTCATTTTCATTTACACTTTTTAGGCATAGGATATTTTCTGTCGCATTTAACAGTTGATATATGCTCCTTTCAGTCTATAGCAGTCGATTACGACAAGAATTTTATTTGGTTTTTACTCTGTCTAGCTTTTAACTCTCATCAGGTGTACATGTTGGTCAACATTTGCTTTCTTCTTCTTGTTCTTCTTCTTTCCGTTGGCCGTTGTTATGTTATGTGTACACGCGATGTCCAGTTCTCTGGATAAAGATAGATGTCATAGGGAGTTCTTTAACGATTTCCAATAGCGCGTGCTTCTTTTTTGGGCCAGTACACAGAACGCAGTTGCCTAAGCATAGAGCAGTCGTGTAGGATATGATCAGCTATATGTGCTACATACCCGCTTTGATGTCTGCTTCTCTTAAACGAATTACCATATATTGCATTACAATCTGGGGATTCCGTGGCGAAGTGGTTAAGCCGTCGGCCTCGTGATAAGGTGGTGTGGGTTCGACTCGGGACTCCGTTGTCTTTTTCACGGGTGCTTGATGCGGAGTGCCCTGCATCTCGTGGTCGCCCCCTAGTCGTCTTGTCCTTGAATTGCCACCGGGGTCGGTTGGCACGAGACAAGAGAGTGAGGATAAAAAGTAGCGTAGTTAATCCTTACTAAAAATAGCGCTAGCAAAATAAATTATGCCGTCATCGTCTTCGATGGACGGCGGCCTTTGCCTTTTTGTGGGGATTACAAGCTTCTGGGATTACAAGATTCTGATTGCCTGGTGCAGGAGTTCGTTGTTTCCCTTGTCAGTAGGAAGGGCTGCACCGCGAACAAGCAAGATACAGTCAGCCGTTTCGTGTAGCTTGTGCGCCGGAGGTATTTAGAACAAAAATGGACAGTTACCAAGCAAATCCACTCCCAGCTGAGACAGCATCTGGGAGGAGTTTATTTAGAAAGCTCACTTGCTTGATTTGTAAATGTGTAACTGATAAATCGTTACATCAACTATCTCTGGTTGGGTACACAATCCCAAATTACAGACAAAAGTGTGAGAAAGTGGCCAGGAGCGCGTTCAAAGTTGGAAATGACCGGATAAATCAGTAGCGGCCAGATACGGAAACAACAAATTTTGATATAGCTAGACAAAATGAGAACAGGTGGATGGGGCCGGTACGAGATGGGAATTTAAGAAAATGTATGGAAGATTTTAAGGCCATGTGGCTGGGGGCAACCACGCAGGCACATCAGTCTATTCTCGAGGGCGAATCGATGATTATCGTCAGAAAAACAAGAAGCTAATCCTGTGACACTAAAATTAGCTTTACTCCGGTGACTTGGGCCATTGAAGTGGATGGCGATAGGGGATACCGAGCGATTATGGATATCGTTGAAGTATTGCCGGAAACGCTAACGCAGTTCCAGTTATACCGCACTGCTAACACCTAACATAATTAGTACGGTAGGTGCTGCTAGTATAGTACCAAGGTATGTTGTGCCCAATTATGTATCCTTCTCTTCTTCTATGATTCGCTAGTTCTTCTTCTTCTTCTTCTGCGTACACAGTCAGACAGTAACCATTATTTTCTCGAAAAAAGCGGCGGTCATCCTGAGACTCTCGCCACTACCATAGAGCTTGTCTTGCAGTTCCACTGGCAATGGCCACATCTGCTCTCTCTGATGCTCGTATGTCGGGCAGTTCTGCAGCAGATGTTCAGTGGTCATTTTACCAGTACCGCACGGGCATTCGTCGGTACACCCTATCTTATTCGCTAGTTCATTTTTGCTGTTGTTCTTTGTCCCCGATGAAGGCCTATTGGACGTAACATAGGTTTTGTTTGTGTCGTCGTTTCAGTAAGAAGTATCTTACCATATATATTCTTTTTTTTTTATGTTTTCTCACTGTGTGTAATTTTGTAATGATAGGACAGATTAGTTTGATCTAAAAACCTTATTCTGAGGAGATATTCTGAGCATTCACTGGCCTCCAAACGAGTTCATTGAATGTTAAAGAATACGAAGAAGGCCATAGTCTTCTCAGGATTATCAAAAGGGTCCTTAGACTTTGCTAGATTGTCAAATGTGCCAATAGTATTTACAAGATTGTCAAAATGTGCCAATAGTATTTACAAGATTGTAAAATGTGCCAATAGTATTTACAAGATTGTCAAATGTGCCAATAGTAGTTACAAGATTGTCAAATGTGGCAATAGTATTTACAAGATTGTCAAATGTGCCAATAGTATTTACTCACAGTACAGCGTATGAAACCACCAAAAAAAAAATTGCAAACGTAGAAAATACTACGCAATATAACAGGCTAGACTGGCACAAGTTTACAAAGGCGTCAATAAATGCTCAAGCGGTCCTTCGATCTTATTCTTACACAGCTTTCACACGCGCCATCAAGGGGAGACCCTTCCATTGCACTTTGTTTGGGCTGGAGCGCACAAACCTAGCATAGGGACATACAGACGCACACATGCATCCAAGCACTGGTTTATGCGCCTTAATATCGCCCAATTGACTACGGTCTGGGAGTGGAATAGACGCGCCTCCGCCAGTAGAAACTAATGAGGCAAACATGTAAAATAAAAATTAAAAATAATAATTGGTCCTTATGTTTTATAAGACTGTCAAAATGGTCAGAAAGCTTCAATAGACTACTAAAGTGGTTCATATGCTCCACCTGTTGTCTAATGGGCCACTGGCCCACAGAAATTATAAGGATCGCTTGCACACCTTTAGGTTAGGGCCGTATGGCACATGTATACGTTAAGGGCCGTGTGGGACACAAAGATGTTAAGGGCCTGAATGACATAGAAGTTGCAGGCCCGTGACACACATAGAGGTTAAGAGCCGCTGAGACATATAGAGGTCAAAGACCCCTGACACACATAGAGGTTAAGGGGCTGTGACACACATAGAAGTTAAGAGCCGCTGAGACATATAGAGGTCAAAGACCCCCTGACACACATAGAGGTTTAGGGGCTGTGACACACATAGAAGTTTAGAGCCGCTGAGACATATAGAGGTCAAAGAACCCTGACACACATAGAGGTTAAGGGGCGGTGACACACATAGAAGTTAAGAGCCGATGAGACATATAGAGGTCAAAGACCCCTGACACACATAGAGGTTAAGGGGCTGTGACACACATAGAAGTTAAGAGCCGATGAGACATATAGAGGTCAAAGACCACTGACACACATAGAGGTTAAGGGGCTGTGACACACATAGAAGTTAAGAGCCGATGAGACATATAGAGGTCAAAGACCCCTGACACACATAAAGGTTACAGGCCTGTGACACACATAGATGTTAAGGGGCTGTGACACACATAGAAGTTAAGAGCCGCTGAGACATATAGAGGTCAAAGACCCCTGACACACATAGAGGTTAAGGGGCTGTGACACACACAGAAGTTAAGAGCCGCTGAGACATTTAGAGGTCAAAGACCCCTGACACACATAGAGGTTAAGAACCCCTGGGATGTATGCTACTGGAACTAGCTAAAAGGGAAGGAGGTGGGATGTGTAAATAAGACAAGTTCGACCTTTTACCCCCAAAAAGTCCACTATATCTTCTTTTAAAGAAGCGTCTATCTACGTTTTGAAATCAATACAAGACTGGTAAAAAAAAAAAGATGAATAAATGAGAGCGCTAACCAGGAATAAAGACCAACAAGCCTTGGGGAGACAGCACCAATATTGTAAAGAATGAGGATGGATTTGAGACGATTTATTTTTATAATAGTTTTCTACTGTCATTTTCATGCACAATAAAATAATTACACTCACTGAAATAAGACACGAAGGCACACCGAAGGGAAAACAGATTATGAGAATAAAATGTCATAAAGGCAATAGGTTTGTATTAGGAGACACGGCACTGCAAGAAGTAGTTTCATTGTTATGTTTTAATAGTAATGTAGACAAGGTAAGTGGTACTGATATAAATATGGAATAATTAATAATACCAAAGACAAGAAGTTTTTATTGCGTCATGGAATTTGTGGAAATCGAAGGAAATTATGTTCACACCACAAAAATGGAGATTTTCAATTCCAATATCAAGTCCGTCCTATGATATGGCTCTGTGACGTGGTGGAATAACTCCAATATCAAGTATGTCCTATTCATTTTAGAGAAGTTGGCCGAACGGTTAGTATGCGTTTCTGCTTGGCCAAGAGGACAACGTTCAGAACTTTAATAAGGTATAGGTTTGTTGTGTTCTCTCGGAGGTAAAATAAGAAAAATGTCTGCACACTATGCCGCGAATGTAGGGGCAAGAACCTTTTATTCCTTAAGCATATATATATATATATATATATATATATATATATATATATATATATATATATACAGATATCCTCAATGGGGAATATAATTGCTGAAATGATAGTTATATTTTGTAATTTGTAAATGCTGTTTTGATTAATTATTATGTGTTTCATTTGTAATATCATTAACATTAGCGCCTCAGTCTCAGTAGACCACGCGCATGGCGTACTGTGAGTTATGTTCAGATCTGTTTCCTGGATTTCGACAGTCTGCTATAACTGTAAAGGTCGATCCACGAGTGACAATCCATGCCACAGATCGTACAACCATGCTGTAGATGCTGGATTGCCTGGCTGTTTCTTTATATTTTAAGTTGTTCTCTTTTCTCTTCATCCAGAACGCCTCTACGAGCGTCGGCAACCACTATGCCCCCTCTAACTGACTGTCTCCAAACAGCTCGATCCTGAGCAGTTGTTTCCCAGAGCTCAGATAGAATGTCCCTGGACTTAATGTCCCTCTTGCATACGTCATTGAACCCCAGTGTGGGACTGTCAGTTTCTCTAGCTCCAATGGCCATCTGTCAGTACATGATATCCTCTGGCAACCTCTCATCTTCTAAACATGCCCCCAACCATCGAAGACGTCGCTGGCTCAACAGCGAGTACATGACGTGTGTGTTTGCACGCTGTAGGACCACATCACGTGGCACTCTCTCTTGCCACCAAATCCGCAATATATTCCGTAGGCACCTCACGTGAAAGGTGTTGTTGCCATTCCTGCTTACTGTATGTGCTCCAAGAATGCCGAGGACGCAGGTCTGATACAACCGGATCTTGGTGCAATGAGATTGACTCTCTTCACCAGGAGGGCAATTACAGTACTCGCACTGCCAAGCCTACTGTCTATCTCCATCTTGAATAAGAGTGTTGCTGATGGCAGACCCCAGATAAGTGAAACTGTTGACGGCCTCCAGATTGACTCCATCAATTTTTATAGAAGAGGGAGTTGTTTTACTGTGCATGGATTGCCGAATCACGAAGGTAATGTGTAACATCTTTACACACACACACACACACACACACACACACACACACACACACCACACATACAAGCACACACACACAATTATATATATATACACGAAATATTTCTTCGATTTGAAGATGCAATTATCTTAAGACGCGATCATTAATTTCCGCATTTCGATCACAACAAATTAAAATCTGCTATTCTAAGACGTTTGATTACCCACAACAAAATAATGTATAACATACGAGCCGTAAATCAATTTCCTAAATGCATTATTATTTATTATTTGGTGTTATATATGTCATATATTTCCTTCAAGGTGTGTCCGAAGGGCTTCAACTCCTGTGAGTTGCTTGCACAGAACCGTCCCAGCTAGCGCGCTTGAACCACAGAAGGTACTCAGATCGCAGACGGTAACTCCATCTTGGAGGCACAAAGAATGCATGCAGCCCGAAATAACAGAACGTAAGATACTTCCACGACTGATTCCTCATACGAATGCCCCAGGTGCAGCATGATCTGCTGTGCGATTATTGCCCTTTACAGCCAAGTGAGTGCACATCTCACAGCACAGGTGATCAGATTCTGTGGCCATTTTCTCTTACGATCAGCAACTATTACTATGTAGTATTTCCCTCCTTGTCAGTGAACACCAGAGTCAACCTGCCATTTAAAGTTCGATTCTACTGAATTAATTGTCGAGCATTATCGCATAATGAGCTATCGAGGGCATTCTGGGATTTTCTTCCAAGCCGTTGGGATACATCCTGCCAATAATGGTGTGGGTAATTTTGTAGTTTTCTTTTGATTCAAATTCCTTGCTCCAATTTCCTTTAAATGGTGGATTGACTGAAATGTCGAGTGGCTGCAGTTGGCTTGTCATGCCACCAGGAAAACAACAGTGTCACTGCGATGTTGTTCTAGTTTATTTGTTTACTGTTCAGACAAACGTCATGGAAATGCATCACGTACTAAAATTCTAAATGGGTCACCAAGACTGACATGACGTCTAATCAACACAGCATGTATCCAGTCTTCGATATGCTCTGACGTCATCCATACATGTATATGGGTGAGTGGGCATGTGTGGGTGTGTGTGTATGTAGATATGCGCAAAATAATTTGTACGAGGAAAATATCATTCGTTTAGGAACAGATATGCATAGCTTCACGGTGACACACTTTTCTTCCTAGCTTCAAATCAAAATCTAGATCTCCTGTAGAACATCTAGCACTGACAGTGTCATTTGGAGGCATATCAAAGAAAACAGGACATCATTGGGATTAACATTTCGACTAAATCATAGTTTGTTTCTTTTTCCTGAATTCAATGACGAGTCGTAGAAAATTAATCAGTTTCTGTAGAAGTCTGCAGGAAGTTATTGACTAATAGATGTTCGAAGAATTAACGAAAATCTGCCGGGACGAATAAGCTGTCGTACTAATGTCTGGTGAATTTGAAAATTATTCTTCCATATCGAGGGATTTAACAATTTCTCTGGCCCTTCAATTACATTGCTTGACAAGTGATGGGTAAACCTTTTGAGCATGTCTCCGTTGAAAACTTATCAGAACTTTATCTGCTTGTGGAAATTTTCCTTTATGTTGGTTGTTTCTTTGCACGACAATGGGGAATTATGTCATTTTGTTTTCTAAGAATATTTACTTGATTAATGTCACGTTATTTCTCTTCTGATTAATTTCCATGTTCTAGTACATGCATAACCTTAGGCAAGGAATGCCTAGAATGGAGAAATGAGAGAGCAGGGCACGAGGTGAATCAGCTGATAACTGAGAACACACAGGAGAGGGAAGGCGTGATATACACCAACGGATCAGTGCTGCGCAGTGGGACATCAGGGTGGGGTTTCTCGGCTAGAGGAGAGGACATGTCGTTATCTGAGTGGAAAATGAGGCTAGGGTTTCTCGGCTAGAGTGAGAGGAGAGGCCGTTGCAGAGCGCAGTAGGGCATACATGTCAACAGCCTCCAGTATGAGAATAGAGACGGAAGAAGTGACCTCAGCACTGAAATGGATATCTGAGACTTCTAAAACAAAGGCAGTCATCGTGACAGACGCGCAAGCCGTACTTCGGAAAGTACAGACGGGATGGCTTAGGATGGGAGGGGATAGCAGCTGTTGAGGCCTCAAACCTCCAGGGGTTAACCTACTTTCCTGCTCACGCCGGGGTTCGGGGCAATGAAAGAGGTGACGACATGGCTTCACAAGCTCCCATCATTGGAACATTAGTGATGGATAAAAGTGACATTTTAAAATCAATCAGTGACCACCTGCTAGATGAGTAAACCGCAATAGATGAAGAAGCAATCCACAAACTGCAAAGTTTCGACATTAAACCAGGTTCGAGCGGAGTATGGAGCATGAGAGAACCGAGCAGAGGAGTGTACAACCAGCGAGCTGAGATCATCAGCATGCATACCCTAAGCCATTTGCCAAGAGTGACTGAGTACCTTTGGGGATGCCCGGAGTGCAGTGGGGTCGACTCTTAGAAACAGAAACAGAAACAGTACATGCAAATAACATTTCTTTACAAATCAACTTCGTTAAGTAAACGTTTTGACACCGTATTGAACAGCAATAAGTGATTACAATGAACAGTATTATAACAACACAAGGGATCAAGATGCTGAGCAGCGCATGAGCTGCAGTGGTCAGCGACCCATAGCGTCAGGGCCAGCGAACCATAGCTGCCAAGACCCTTCTACACCTCCACGCGGTGATCCTGGATAACAGCCTGCAGCAGGGTCAGACTGGCTAAGGTGAAGAGATCGAAGAGGGAATGCTAACCCGGTACTCAAAAAATGCTTGCTGAAGTCGGATGTGTTGGACCGAAAGGTGCACATATCGCAGTCAAGCTGTAAACTACGACACAACGCATTCCGTTCTCTGGACTAAATTCTGCTACTTAAGTCCTTTCAGGATTTGGTAGCGGGAGATTGAGAACGAACGAAGAAGACAAAAAGATAACAACACAAACAAAGCAGTTTGTATTAGCAATTGTAAATGTAGAGACAATACATATAGTAAAAAAGTAAATTAACACATAGCATTCCTGCCGTAGGGGTGTGAGGTGTTAACGATCTCACATTTCAAAGGTTTATATATGAGGGCGGCAGCCATCTCATCTCCCTCGCCGCTTTTACTTCCCGGACTGAACCGGTACCCATTTAATGCTGGGTCGACCCATTAGCCATTGCGGTCTGAAAAAACTCTACCGCCTCAACTGGGAAATGAACCCAGGACCACTCAGATGCGAAGCCAGAGCGCAAACCACTGCGCTACGCGGTTACATACAGTAACCCGATATTATATTTTATTTCAGGTAAGAGTCAATTTTGCGTGAGGTTTGTTTGAGATGGTTTGAAATACTTTTCTGGGGTATTGTAGAATGACCGTTTTTCTTGTAGCTATCATTTGCCTGATAAATATGCACCGAACAGAGCTGTGTTACTATTCCGATGAATATGCATAGAGCCCTTCGAGCGAAGACCGATAGAATTACGAATACACAGTAAACGTTAGGCAAAAATCATTGTGTGAGAACGTTCACCGACATTTCATTCAATTATATATTAATATTGGTAGTGTGGGACTGAATTGTGTCGATGTCTGCTTGCCGACTAGGAGAAAGACGATCGAATTTCCGGTAAGGCGAGTTGTTTTTCTGTTAGGGGTGAAATAAACAGGCACAACCTGCACACGACGTGGTGACATCAGTGGCAAAGCGGCCTGTACTGAATAGATACTAACTGTGGGCAACATTAGAACGCTAGGGGCTAAAGAAACATTTGACCAACCTTTGTACAAGTCTTTATGTAAATGGCCAATGTACAGAAACAACAAACTCAGGATATTCAGGAAAAAAACTAGATATGAGATCCGGTATACAGCAAAAATCTCCTTTACTGTTTATCTTCTTAGTTATTAGTTGACCTGTACTTCAACAGGGATAGATGCCTATGTGCAGGTACCAGCTCTGGTATGTGTTGGATATAGCTGGGAGAAGGATTTCCTGCTTATCAGACTAGGCTTGAGCAGCTTAATACTCCGCTGCGTTTGGTGGGTTAACCTATGTGCGAGTTCATCTTAATAGACTCAACACTAAAGCAAAGTAGACCCGCAGACTGTTAGGAGCCATCTATGCTGCTCTAAACAAACCACATAACCAGAACCAATGTTTTGCCATGTTTATCACATATACAAACGAAATATGTAAAAGAAAACGCCAACATATATAGGGAAGCAGCCTCAGTGATCACTTAAATTAACTTCTCTTTGCTGGTGAACAAGCAATAATAGCAGCCTCAGTGATCACTTAAATTAACTTCTCTTTGCTGGTGAACAAGCAATAATAGCAACCTGAGAAAAACAACTGCAGGAAAATATCAACAATCTTAATGGGGGTCTGCACGAATTACAGTATGAAAATCAACATAGAGAAAACCGAAAATATTACAATTGCAAGAAAATAAATAGAACAACAATGTTCATACAACCCCAACAAATAAGACAGGTGAACAATTTCACGCACCTGGGCAACATAATCTCATTAGATGGCAAAGGCGACACCGAAATCCAAAACAGATGTAATAAAAAAAAGTCAAATCATTGGGGAAATGTCCCCACTAGTACTATTGTAAACAAGTGACAATGGAAACAAAAAAGAAAGCTTTACAACACACTGTTCCTACTCACATTGTGCAATCAGTGCCAGAAATAGACATTAACAAACAAAGATAAAAGAAACATCGTAACACCAGAGATGAAATGTCTATAACGAAAGCTTGGAGTGACATGGATCGAAAGAATTAGAAATGAAAGTATTAGAAGCCAAGTACAACACCAGTGCAAGACCTCATCAGGGGACAGCAAACCAAATGGTTCGGCCACGTGACACATCAAACACCAGATAGTATCCCTTAGAAAGCAATGCTGGACAGATACAATGGATAAAGAGTCAATGGTCCCCAATGCAAAAGATGGATAGCAGAAATAACAGAAGCAATAAACATTGATCAATCAAACATGACTAGTCCATCTCAGCTGTGCTGCACATGGCGTGTATACTTATCATGAATCATTGCGCAGACACATATCCATATTTAGCGTCATGTCCTTCCATCTAATCGTCAGCAATTTATGCAAGCAGTGCACGTGGAAGTTGTTTCACGTCCCGACATGACGACTATAGACGGCCCAGTCTGTCTCAAGTTAACAATGGTGAAGGTCTCACACGCATATAAGAGGGTATCTAGAGCAACTGCAGTGTACAGTTTTTGTTTGAGCCCTGATCCATTGCCTGATCCATCCTATCACACTTGTGAGACAGGCGATGGATCAGGTCTCACACGTGTGAGACCGGCGATGGATCAGATCTCCCACGTGTGAGACAGGCAACGGATCAGGTCTCACACGTGTGAGACAGGCGACGGATCAGGTCTCACACGTGTGAGACAGGCGATGGATCAGATCTCCCACGTGTGAGACAGGCGATGGATAAGGTCTCCCACATGTGAGACAGGCGATGGATCAGGTCTCCCACGTGTGAGACAGGCGATGGATCAGGTCTCACACGTGTGGGATGGGCGACGGATCAGGTCTCACACGTATGAGACAGGCGATGGATCAGGTCTCCCACGTGTGAGACAGGCGATGGATCAGGTCTCCCACGTGTGAGACAGGCGATGGATCAGGTCTCACACGTGTGGGATGGGCGATGGATAAGGTCTCCCACATGTGAGACAGGCGATGGATCAGGTCTCCCACGTGTGAGACAGGCGATGGATCAGGTCTCACACGTGTGGGATGGGCGACGGATCAGGTCTCACACGTATGAGACAGGCGATGGATCAGGTCTCCCACGTGTGAGACAGGCGATGGATCAGGTCTCACACGTATGAGACAGGCGACGAATCAGGTCTCAAACAAAAACTATCTACACTGCAGTTGCTCTACATACCCTCATATAAGCGTGGGAGGCCTGGTGCATCACTCATCACACACGACATAAGACCTGATCTGTCACCCATCACACACGACATAAGACCTGATCCATCACCCATCACACACGACATAAGACCTGATCCATCACTCATCACACACGACATAAGACATGATCTATCACCCATCACACACGACATAAGACCTGATCCATCACCCATCACACACGACATAAGAAAAGAGTGACAAAGATGATAGTGGGATTCCAGAATTACAGTTATGAGGAACGACTCAGAAAAACCGGCTTACAGTGTCTCGAAGAGAGAAGAATTCGTGGTGACTTAATACAGGTTTATAAGATGATCAGAGAAATCGATAAATTAGACTATAACAAGTTTTTTTTTAAATACAGCAACCTACAATAACACGAGTGCATAGCTACAAGCTGACTAAAGAGAGGTCCAGGTTAGATACTAGGAAATATTTTTTTAGTCAGAGAGTGGTGTCTGCTTGGAATGCATTGCCAGGGGAGGTAGTGGAGGCAGGGACAGTTAATGCATTTAAGAATAAACTGGATGCGCATAGCTTTTAGAGCAAGGTGATGTAAATGTAACTGGTTGTATACAGACTCTGCAGGGTCTTCTAAACCAGTATAAAGACGTTAAGTTAAGTTAAGACCTGATCGATCACTCATCACACACGACATAAGACCTGAGCTATCGCTCATCATACACGACATAAGACCTAATCCATCACTCATCACACACGACATAAGACCTGATCCATCACTCATCACACACGACATAAGACCTAATCCATCACCCATCACACACGACATAAGACCTGATCCATCACTCATCACACACGACATAAGACCTGATCCATCACCCATCACACACGCCTGATACCCGATCCATCACCTATCTCACACGTGTGAGACCTGGTCCATCATCCATCTCACAACTTACTTTGAAGTCTACCAAATGCCGCACATGCCTTAGCTATTATTGTATTTACCTCATCATCTACGTGAATAACTTACGACGCGCATGCTGCCAAGGTACGTGAATCGGTTAACATTAGTTTTAATTTCCCGAAGGTAGCTGCTTAAAGCGGGCACACGTGAACCAACTCACGCCTACCCACACGCACCCACTTGCTCACCAACACACGCACACACACACACGCACACACACACACGCACACACACACACCCACACACAATCGCACACAGTCTAATTCTACAGACGTAACATTCAGACATATTCATTGTCTTGATTTCAAGTGACTACTTGTTTACTGGTCACGCTAAGTTCTCGCGGAGATTAATTGAGGTATGCTTTCCTTAAGGTCAGGTTTAATTAAATGAACACACCCCGGCACATTTTCACTCTGTGCATTTGAGAGATTGCTGTTGTGTAGCACCCTGGGCAACGAAGTGTGGATCGTCATTATGATCCCATTAAGGATGAACATGTTAGCATTGGATGAACGACGCCCATCTTCTTCAGTGCTCCCTATTGATATGAAGAGCAGCTGTAAACTTCCACTCGACAAACATGAACAGTGAAGTATAATACAGGTGTTTCTTCGGACAGCAATAATGTTGAGGTTTTCACCTGAACATGTGTTGGTTTTATCGTGATGGTTAGCGCCCTCTGTTACCAGGAGCACAGAAATGATAACGCGGTTCTTCTAGATGGCACAGCTGTCGTTGTCTGAACAGTTCTAGATGGCGACCAAGCAACAGATGCTCTTGTGGTCTGCGATTTTCATGTGGTTTGTTCGCTCCTATTAATGTATAGGGCGCAGTGTTGTGTAGCGATCATTTTCTAGCACGTTCTACGCTATTCACAGGAAGCCTGTGTGTGTAATTTTCAACGAAATTTAGAGAAAACACGATCTGTTCTTCATGTGTTATAGAATACACGTTGTTGAATAAGGTGTCCCTACACAGAACGGAGGGGCAGGAGCATTCCTGAACCTACCAAATGGCAGAAAAATAACACTGTCATTCGCTACTGGTAAGTACACAAGCAATTTCAGAGCGGAGGCAGAGGCACTGAGGGCGGCAGTGGAAGAAATGGTGACACACAGTGAAAATGAGAGCCATATAGTCCTGCTGACAGATGCTCTCGCCGTAGTCACAGCGCTAAAAAGCCAGAAAAACACTGAGCTTAATGACTTAAGAGCAGCACTCTGCAAACTGTGCCAGCAGTCCGCACCAAAAAGGGTAGTGGTACAGTGGGTTCCGTCACACTGCAACATCCAAGGCAACGACGAGGCAGACAGACTGGCAAAAGAGGGTGCAAGACTACCACAAACAGATACCAGTATGACGTACGAAGAGTCAAAACGGCTTATCAAAGCCAGATACATGACCAAATGGGAAACCGAACATACTGGTTACACCAAAAATGATGCCTATTACTAGTTGAACCGAAGAGAGCAGGTCGTTGTCTTTAGACTTCGCACTGGCCACAACAGACTGAGGTACCACCTATTCAACAAATTGAAGATAGGGTGTACCGACGAATGCCCGTGCGGTACTGGTAAAATGACCGCTGAACATCTGCTGCAGAACTGCCCGACATACGAGGATCAGAGAGAGCAGATGTGGCCATCACCAGTGGAACTGCAAGACAAGCTCTATGGCAGTGGCGAGAGCCTCAGGATGACCGCCGCTTTTTTCGAAAAAATAATGGTTACTGTCTGACTGCGTACGCAGAAGAAGAAGAAGAAGAATAAGGTGTCCACGACCTACTTAGAAATTGCGTCCATTTCATTGCATGCCACGACCGGATTCGTTCTTCAGCCATTAGTTAACCATGACCTACTAGGTTAATGGTCCCCCACCTAGACCTACACACATGGACGCTGGTCAGCAGCGTCGTCTTCTAGTCTGCGTGTGGGGGCTGCTGCTGTCAAGAGGTACGACATTTGCCTCTCAAATCGTCAAGGAAACGGTGGACTATCAACTCCCTAAAGTTACTAGCGACCTCTGGTCTCACAGATTGTACGACCTGAATGTCTGCGTCTTGAGCTACTTCCAGTCGTCTTGATTGTATGTCTTGCCACTGGTTCCAGGTAACTCAGGAAGAGAGAGTGAGATTGTGGTGTCCAGCGCAGATTCGTTCTCCCTATAATCCAACTTCAGCGCAAGTTACATTACCAGGACGGGGACAGTCTGATCATGTCGCTATCTTCGCTTGGGATGGGCAACTTCCTCTGCTAGACTGCGAGACATGAACCAGATGGGATCCCCATTCGTTGATGGTTTTCCGAAAGCATCACATATGTGATCTTTCTCTCTAATGATTTTGTCAAAATCTACGTTTAGCAGACACGGGATTTATTTTTCTCGGTACGATCGCTCCTCCACACACAGAAAGTAATGGCATACGTGCGAAGAAACTTATAACAGCCAAATAGTTTGTCGGTTGTAAGAAGCGATATTCCGCAAAGGACATTCTTCTTTCATTCCCACGTTTACCACTGGCAACATCGCGCTATCATCGCTATACTGTTGATCAGAAGTCTTTTTATGGACACGTGTGGGTGTGTCATTAATGGTGACACCTAGCATTTATTCAAACTGTCCAAAGTTGTTGTCCCCATGTCAGAAAATTTCATTTTTCATATAATCCGTGTCGAAGGATTTGTGAAGAAATAAACAATTTCTGCCATCATTTTAATCTGCGTATTGAAGAATTTTCGAAGAAAAAAAAACGATATATTTATTCAATATAAATCACGTATTCAAGAAATTGCGAAGAAAAAACTATTTATTTATTGAAATCCACGAATCCAAGAATTTGGGAAGAAAAAAACCTAAATCTTCATTGATTGTATTCTGTGTATTGAAGAATTTGCGAAGAAAAAAAATATTTTATATTCACTGTAATCTGCGTTTCAAAGAGTGTGCGAAGAAAATGATAATATATTTATTCTTTGTAATCCATGTATCCAAGAATTTGCAAATAAAAGAAAGTTTTTTCATTGTAATATGCGTATCCAAGAATTTGCGAAGAAAAAGACAATATCTTTATTCTTTGAAATCCACGTATCCAAGAATTTGCGGCGAAAGAAGCGAAATCTTGATTCATTGTAATCCGCTTATCCAAGAATTTACAAAGAAAAGACCAATTACTTTATTCAATATAATCCGCATATCCAAGAATTTGTGAAGAAAAAAACTACATCTTTATTCTTTGTAATCCTGTATCCAAGAATTTGCCAAGAAAAAAAACGATATCTTTCTTTATTCATTGTAATCCGCTTATGCAAGATTTTGCGAAGAAAAAAAACAATTTTTTTTTTTTTTTAAACCTGTATCCAAGAATTTCCGAAGAAACAAAAGCATTATCTATATTTTTAATACCCACTTTACCAAAAATTTGTAAAGAAAAGCAATACTAATTTTCTTCTTGCATGTACTTTTAATATAAATTCACTGGATTAGAAAATGCTAGCATTCTGTTGATTTGTATTTTAAGTTTCTTCAGGCTAGTTTGTTAAGTAATTTATTTTGAATTTACAAAACTACTTTTATTCACGTTAAAAAATCCATTACGATTTTTGTTTGCTTTTCAATTTGAAAAACAGTGTGTAAAAAATAATCCAATTAAATAAAAGCATATGTACTGATATATATATTTAAAAAACTAATTTTAAATGATATATGAGTATGGGATCAAGTTGATGAGCAGCGCATGAGCTGCAGCGGTCAGCGACCCATAGCTGACTGCTAGCGTCAGGGCCAGCGAACCATAGCTGCCAAGACCCTTCTACACCTCCACGTGGTGATTCTGGATAACAGGCTGCAGCAGGGCAGACTGGCTAAGGAGAAGGGATCGAAGAGGGAATGCTAACCTGGTACTCAAAAAATGGTTGCTGAAGTCAGATGTGTTGGACCGAAAGGTGCAAATATTGCAATCAAGCTGTAAACTACGACACAACGTATTCCGTTCTCTAGACTACATTCTGCTACATAAGCCCTTTCAGGGTTTGGTAGCGGTAGATTGAGAACGAACGAAGCCAGGCCATATATGAGTTTCATCATTTGGATTGTGCATTTTGAGTCATAAAATCTAGAAAAAATGTGTGTGCGGGGATGTTATTCTGAAATATACTTAAACGGTGATTTGAAAAAAAAGGAGTTGAGGAGGGTCTGTGATCAGTCAAATAAAGAGATTAGGACAGGAATAAACTTAGCTCAGATACCAATGGAAGAAAAATGGCTGAGATAACTTATGTGCTAGAAAAATAAAGATATAGGTACAAGTTTAGCTCAGATACTAATGGAAGAAAAACAAGAAAGAAGTCTACGTTACGACCAAAACATCTTTGTCTGGAAAAAAAAGCACAAACGAAAACAAAAGCTAGACGTATAGTCTTCTCTGTTAGTTCATGGGATTTAGGGTGACGCATAAGAAGTTATAATCGTCACATCCGGTCTATCCCTTCGTACAAATGTTATAATTTTTATAACAAGCAGTTAAGAGCTTCGCTAAGTATCGCTAAGATCCGCTGTGGGAGATAAGCTTAACTACGCCTGCAGTATGATCCCAATGTTTTAGCCAAGGACGAAGGAAAACGGAAATGAAAATAGATGGCAAATCGCAAGAACGTCGATCAATATGGACTACATCAATGATGTTCTGGTCGCCATTTTCATAACAATTATTTCCGGTATGTTATGGTCGCACTGTTGAGTTCTTTTTTTTTTTTAAATGAAATAAAATGTATCGATCTGTTTAGGGTTAAAGCATAATTCTTTATTTATTATCGAGACAAACTTTTGTGTAGGGTCAGGACAACTGTTTATATTTATTTCGAGTGAAAACGCAACATTAAATTTAGAATCAATACAAAACCCTTTATTTATGACAAAGACATACGTCTTTATTTATAATAAAGTAAAAATTCTTGATTTATAATAAAGACATAAGCATTGTATGGTAAACACATAAGCCTTTATTTAGGATCAAGACATAAGAAGGTCTTGTCCAATCGACGGAGATAACAATCGAGAGTGTATGTTGCCGCCCTTCAACACATATATGGACAGAATAACAATGGATGCATAAAGGAAGCATCTGTCAAGACATGCCCAGGAAGAATGGACAGAATAACAATGGAGGCATAAAGGAAGCATCTGTCAAGACATGCCCAGGAAGAATGGACAGAATAACAATGGAGGCATAAAGGAAGCATATGTCAAGACATGCCCAGGAAGAATGGACAGAATAACAATAGAGGCATAAAGGAAGCATCTGTCAAGACATGCCCAGAAAGAATGGACAGAAAAACAATGGAGGCATAAAGGAAGCATCTGCCAAGACATGCCCAGGAAGAATGGACAGGCTGATAAGTTAAATGAACTCTTTTGCAGATGACCAATGCCTATTGTGTGAGGGTGAAGACGATCTGCAGCAAGATCTGAATGCGCTCAACTCTGTAGGTGAAAGATACAATATTAGAATGAACATATCCAAAACAAAACTCTGCAGATAGCAGATGGCCTGAAAACATGAGCACTGTGGTAAACAGAACCAAGATCAAACAAGTGCAGTGTTTTCGCACAGGATGGGAGTTTACATAGAGAGATTGAGATCGGGTGCAAAAAAGCAAATGCAATTGTATAACAGCTTGAAACACTTATTGAAACATACTAACATAAACATGTCCACAAACAGACTCTTAATCAAAAGTATATTCACGCCAAAGCTCTGTTAAGCAGTGCCATACGTGGACTTTAACAAAATCTCTAGAGAGGTAGATCACTAAATATGAGATGAAATGTCTTTGGAAAACTATCAACGTAACTAGGATAGACAGAATGCGAAATGAAGATGTGCGAAACAACATTGAAGCAAGTCCCTGCACTGAATATATTGATGAGGAGATAATCAAGTAGTTCAGCCACCTAATGAGAAACAAACCTGACCAACATTCCATGTGCGCCTATAGCGCACGGCGATCGGGTTTTCACAACTGTGGCAGACCAGTGTATTGTAGATACAGGCCATCTCACCGGGAAAACCCCTTAAAACGTCATATTCCACAGCCGACTAAATATTGTGCCGAGGTTTATAATCAATCCATGCTCCTCACAGAGAAATAAAACAAATCTCCAGTACAAAACACAACAAATCACTATTGAGAGTGATCCTTTCAAACAATCCTGCCCTGTAACCAACTACATATCCATCTGTGTTTCCCGAATACGCTATTATAGTTGCACTGATAGTTGCCACATGCAAGTTTCGTTATTTAGTCAGCCATGAAATATGACGTTTCAAATTGATTTCTCCGTGATTAAGATGGCGTGTATTTACAATAGGCTGTTGTCAGACGGCCTATGGAAAGTAGGCCACGGGCAGACCGTGAACTAGACGGATATGAGATAGGTGATGTTGTGGATATTATAAATCGTCATGGAATGACGACTCATTCAGTGACGCGTTTGGCAATGGACATAAAATTATGGCTCGCCACGGCGTTTTATGGCACAAGTGAATAAGGCAATCCAGAACAAGACAAGCATATATTTATGATTTAAACATAGCCCTTTATTTAGGATTCAGACATAACCCTCTATATATGATCAAGACATAGCCCTTTATGTAGGATCCAGACATAACCCTCTGTATATGATCAAGACATAACCCTTTATGTAGGATCCAGACATAGCCCTCTATATATGATCAAGACATAGCCCTTTATGTAGGATCCAGACATAACACTCTGTATATGATCAAGACATAACCCTTTATGTAGGATACAGACATAACCCTCATTATATGTTCAAGACATAACCCTTTATGTAGGATCCAGGCATGACTCTTTATTTATGATCAAGACATCGCCATTTATTACATAACAACAGTAAGACAAGGACTTATAACTCCCGTCGTTAGAGATGGCTAGGTTTGACTGGACTTGGAACTGGCTAAATCTTTTCCCAGAAACTCATGGGCTCCCGCTCAAGTGTACAAATAAACGAATTCCACTCCACCCCTCCACTAAACCTCCTCCACTCCACCCCCCCCCCCCCCCCCACCCTGACAGCAAACACAACCTCTACCAACCCGACCAGTCTACATTGTTTGCTTGAGTTCACCCTAACATTAGACTCATCTTTTAACCCCACATTTTTTGTCGATCTGTGGTTTGAAGACTTGCTGACTGGGTCATGTTTAGGCGGCCACACCAGCTCTGGTGAGCTTAATCCGCATCCATAGTTTGAAATATCCAATACCCACTAGCCAATATATATATCCCCTTAGTGAATTATTGATCTGTCCGGCATGTGACAAATATTGATTGACCTATGAGAGGTCAATTGAACTGCTCACTGATTCCCATTCCCCCATTTCAACCCCCCCCCCCCCCCCCAACCACATCACGAAGTCATCCCCAAAAACATATAATAAAAACAAATAATTCAATTGCCAGCTCCTTCTTTCCTAACTCTTTTTCTTTCGTTCACTTAATAATGTAATGTCTATTATATCTGCAATGTTGTCTCTTGTATAAAATTCACTTGAAAATATAATGTCCATATCTAAAGTGTTATCTCTTGTATGGCTTGGCTTGGCTTCGTTCGTTCTCAATCTCCCACTACCAAACCCTCAAAGGGCTTAAGTCGCAGAATGTAGTCCAGAGAACGGAATGAGTTGTGTGTACAGCTTGACTGCAAAATTTGCACCTTTCGGTCTAACACATCCGACTTCAGCAAGCATTTTTTTAGTAACGGGTTAGCATTCCCTCTTCGATCCCTTATCCTTAGCCAGTCTGCCCTGCTGCAGCCTGTTATCCAGGATCACCACGTGGAGGTGTAGAAGGGTCTTGGCAGCTCTAGTTTGCTGGTCCTGACGCTAGCAGTCAACTATAGGTCGCTGACCACTGCAGCTCATGCGTTGCTCGGCATCTTTGATTCCGTCTCTTGTATAAACTTCACTTGAAAATATAATATCCACATCTACGATGTTGTCTGCAAAACTGCAATTAGTTTCAGAGCAGAATTATTTGAAAGAATCACTCTCAACAGTGATTTGTTGTGTCTTTTACTGGGGATTTGTTTTATTTCTCTGTGTGAAGCATGGATTGAATATAAACCTCGGCACAATATGAGTTCCGCTACTTAGTCGGTGGTGGAATGTGACGTTTCAAGGGGTTTTCCTGGTGAGTCAGACGGCCTATATCTACATTAGACTGATCTGCCACAGTTGTGAAACCCGATCGCCCTGTGCTATAGGCGCACATGGGATGTTGATCAGGTTTGATTCTCATTAGGTGGCTGAACCACTTGATTATCTCTTCATCAATATATTCAGAAAATTGGTCTTGCTTCCACTATTCTTCTCACATCTTCATTGCTCGTTCTCTCTCTCCAAGTTACGTTGATTGTTTTCCGGAGGCATCTCATCTCACATGTTGTGATCTTTCTCTCTAGAGATTTTGTTAAAGTCCATGTTTGGCACTGGTAACAGAAAGTTGGTATGAATATCCTGTTGATTAGCATTCTGTTTGTGGACTTGTTTATCTTAGGGTGTTCCAATAATGGTGACAGCTGGTATACAATCGTATTTGCTTTTTGGCACCTGATCTGAATCTCAATATCTAAACTTCCATCCTGTCTGAAAACATTGCCCAGGTACTTGAACTCCTGCACTTGTTTGATCTTGGTCCCGTTTACCATAATTTTCAAGTTTTCAGGCGATCAGCTTATCTGCATAGTTTCTATTTTGGATGAGCTAATTCTCATACTGTATCTTTCACAGACAGAGTTGAGCGCAGTCAGATCCTGCTGCAGATTGTCTTCACTCTCGTAAAGTAGACATTAGTGATCTGCAAAATGGATTTCATTTAATGGATCAGCCTTTTGTCTCCTCTCCATTTCTTGTCTTGGCAAATGCTCCAATTTGGTCTCAAACGTTATTCTGTCCATATGTATTTGTAACTATACTATTCAATACTGCCAATAAATGTATATTCTGTTTAAAATTATATAAATTATTTTTGTTTAAACATACGTAGACAATTGTTACTACATTCGTCTATTCATATGCAGCAGATTGATAACATTCAGGTCAGGTCATGCCAGGTCAGGCCAGATCATGTAAGGTCAGGTTAGATCAGGTCATGTAACGTCAGGTTAGGTCAGGTCAGGTCAGGTCATATCAGGTATGTCAGACCAGATCATGTCAGGTCATTGCAGGTCATGTCAGGTCATGGCATGTCAGATCAGGTCATGTCAGGTAATCAGGTCAGGTCCTGCCAGGTCATGTTAGGTCATCCCGTAACCGCTGAGGTCGTTGGGGCACACAAGAAGACATCCTCACAACACCACGCAACCCTTCTCTGTCAGCCGCCGCTGCCTGTGCCTCTTCTGGTCGGAGATTGGTCCAATCTTTTATGTTGTCCTCCCACCTCTTTTTGGGCCAGCCTCTTCGTCGTCTGCCTTACACCTTTCCGTGGAGGATTGTATTTGCAAGACCATTTGATCTCGATATGTGACCGTACCAAGCGAGTTTCCTTCTTTTGACAGTTGCCAAGAGATCTTCAAAAGGCCCTATTGCTGTTGTAATTCTACCTCGTATTTCCTCATTTTTAACTCGATCTTTGTACGTGGCGTTTAAAAGTCTTCGGAAACATCTCATCTCCAATGCCTGTATCCTTCGTCGAAGGTCAGCTGTAACTGTCCATGTCTCACAAGCATAGAGGAATATTGACAGGACCAGTGTACGCATTAATCTGATTTTCGTGCATAGTACTAGCCGTTTATCTTGCCAGATTTTGTTAAGCCGTGCAAGCGCCGCTATTGTCTGTGCTTTAACAGTTAACTGTAGAGAAAACAGGTTTAATGTAAGGATTTAGTGCTAGAGTTATAGATGTTAAGGGTGAACCTGTTATACAAAATTTTAGAAAGGTTTGATTAGAAAAAATAGGAACATTCTCAAAGGAGAAGAAAAATCACTCTCAGATAATGTGTCACTCAAACCAGAGAACATAATCTTACTCAAACTAGAAAACATAATCTCACTCATACCAGAAAACATAATCTCACTCAAACTAGAAAACATAATCTCACTCAAACTAGAAAACATAATCTCACTCAAACTAGAAAACATAATCTCACTCAAACTAGAAAACATAATCTCACTGAAACTAGAAAACATAATCTCACTCAAACTAGAAAACATAATCTCACTCAAACTAGAAAACATAATCTCACTCAAACTGGAAAAAAAATAATCTCACACACAAACCAGAAAAAATAATCATACACAAACAGTATCACACTCAGACTAAATCAACAGTATCACACTCAGACCAGTAAAACTTCTACATTTTTTCGACAATTCAACTTTCATTTAAGCGGAAGAACACTGCGTTCCACCACTGAGTCCTTTTAATCGTATCTTGACGTAAAATATCGACAAAAGCGAAAGAAAATGATTTTACACCAGGCTTCCTGTAATGGAGGCAAGCTACAGTAGTCAAGCTATGCTTTCCATGGAACGTGAAACGAATCAAGAGGTACACTAGTATGCAATACACGTCAGACTCAATAATATTAGTGGTATTTCACCCACACACACTTAGGCTGATACCTCCCACACTCGCTAATGTTGAATCCAAGTTAGTTTGAGTGTCAGCCTTGCTCGAGTACCGGCTAAACCAAAGACGTCCTTGGTAAATGAGAAAATAGTGTCGCGGTTCTTGCAGACAGGTCAAGGAAGAACGGTTTATGGATCCTTGACATTGTAATCTTGGTTGTGTCATGCTTTCAGGGATCTAACCGATATTTGAAAGTCTTGTTGGGTAGGGTGATAGAGCCAGGATAGAGCAGGATAATGGGATAAGGTTAAGAGTAAATGTGGTTGACGTATCGGGAGAAACAGAAGAAGGCGTGAAGAGAAGTAACGAAAAGTGAAGAAGGAGGAATAAGTAGAGGAAGAAGAAATTATAGGGAGAAGCAAAATGCGAGACTGCGAGTAAATGACGGAAAATGAACAGGAACTAGAGTAATAAAGAATGAGAAAATAGACGAGAAACTATGGAAGAAAAAGGAGAGAACGAAGATTATACAAAATCTGAGAAATAAAAAAAAAATTGGAAGAGACATAAGTGAAAGAAGAAGCAGAAAAGAAGAGCCATGGTACGAGAAAGGAAGAGAAAGAAACAAAAGGAAGAGAGGCAGAAGATTAGAATTAAAAAGGAAATGAAATAGGAGAAAAAGAAAGCAGAAAATAATGTGCAGAAAATGGGAATGAAAAAGGAAGAGAGAAGAAGATTTGGCATTTTAAATCGAGAAAGTAAAAGGAAGTGGAGAGAAAAGTGAGAGGGAGAGGAGAAAGAAAAGAAGAGACAAGACAAGAAAGAAACAAGAAAAAAATGAAGAAAATAGCAGAAGGAACACGCAGATAATGAAGATGACGCCATATAATAAGAACATGGAAAACTAGGACACGCATATTCCTAACGAATACAAGCCCGTCGTTTAACGAATTCAACCTTCCCAACATTCGTAAAAGCCCATTAAAATGGGCTTTGATTTGGGCTAGCACCCTCATGCTGTAAAAACCATTGCTGTTGTAGCAAACAGCTGCAAAATTCTCGGATTCTTGTAAAGGGACAATCTACAACGGAGACATACGCAACACGTTGGTGATAACAGATGAATAACTGTATATGTTTATAGACAAACTTTCTTCGATAGAACCACAAGTATGGTTGGTCTGTCTTTCTCATTGAAACAAAACAAAAGTTGTTATTTTTTTTGGCAGTAGCAAGATGGCCGAAACCGGCATTGGTTTTATGTACTTTTGTGTGAAAGTGTGCTTGTTAATACTAATGTGCCTGATTGCATGTGTGTTGTTCTAAGTGTCAATGTGTCTGTGAGCTTGTCTGTGTGCCTATGTGTGTATTGTTGTAAGTGTCAATGTGTGTCTGTGAGCATGTCTGTGTGCCTACGTGTGTGTTGATAGCAGGTTGCTGCGACACAAGAGGAGGTAAACATGTACTACCGGATTAGAACAATGATAGACAGGCTCTATAGTCGTGGCTTAACATAACAATTGTATGAATCAATGGAAGACAAATACAGCTAGCTAGGGTCTGCTGTATGACACACAAAACAATACACTAATTCTGTATGTTAAGATAGAACAGCGCTGGAGAACATTAGTCTCACAGAAACAATTGACGGGGACAAATGGACTTAGAACGACACAATATGTACATACATGAAAGTTTGGCATAATAGACCATCATGCGGTTAATGACATGTTTACGAACTGCTACAGTGAGGCTGGAGTTGGATTGGACTCTGGTTATGGAGAATCAGCTGATAGAATTACAAGAAACATCCTCTGTTCTGGAATATCCAGAGCAAGAGAGGCAGAGGGAGATCAACGCCGGTATGGAGCTGATAACTCAAGATTAATGGAAGCTAGGAAAATGTAGAGAGAGTTGGAGTGGATGGCTCAAGACATGATGGCGATGATGATGAAGATGGGACGGGAGTTTGAAGAGATGCAAGGTCGGATCAAGTGGTTAGTGTTACACATGATGATGATGGTGGTGATGGTGGCAATGATGACGGCGATGATGGTGATGATGGTGATTGGGACGATGGCAGTGGTGATGGTGATGGTGATAGTGATGATGGTGATAGTGGTGATGGTGATGATGATGGTCATGATGATGATGATGGTGATAGTGATGATGGTGATAGTGTTGATGGTGATGATGGTGATGGTGATGATGGTGATTGGGACGATGGCAGTGGTGATGGTGATGGTGATAGTGATGATGGTGATAGTGATGATGGCAGTGGTGATGGTGATGGTGATAGTGATGATGGTGATAGTGGTGATGGTGATGATGATGGTCATGATGATGATGATGGTGATAGTGATGATGGTGATAGTGTTGATGGTGATGATGATGGTCATGATGATGATGATGGTGATAGTGATGATGGTGATAGTGTTGATGGTGATGATGATGGTCATGATGATGATAGTGATGATGGCAGTGGTGATGGTGATGGTGATAGTGATGATGGTGATAGTGGTGATGGTGATGATGATGGTCATGATGATGATGATGGTGATAGTGATGATGGTGATAGTGGTGATGGTGATGATGATGGTCATGATGATGATGATGGTGATAGTGATGATGGTGATAGTGGTGATGGTGATGATAGTGATAGAAATGAGGATGGTGGTGGTGATGATGATGATGATAGTGATGATGATGATAGTGATGATGGTGCTGATGATGGTCATGATGGTGGTGATAGTGCTGTTGATTGTGGTGACGGTGAGGATAGAAATGGTGATGATAGGGGTGATGATGACTGTGATGAAGAACCTTAACCTCTCCACCCTACACTCCATCCTCAACTACCAATTCATGTATTTATTCATTCACCTTATCGCTCCAACGGAAGCACAGACCCCTGCTACATTTTACAGAAAGTGTTTCCAAGCCGTCTCACTCAATCGCGCTTTCGCTCCAATATGAAGCTTGGATTTCAACTGCAGCTGGTCGCTTTACAGGGAACCTGCTTCCAACCTTTGCAGGGGCAAGATCATTAGTAATGATGATCTTGCTAACCCAAGCACAACCCTCTTTAGCCGCCTTTTGCCATCGACTAGGAAGATGACAGTGGATGTTTTAATCCACGTTATCATTGGATTACAACTCGATTGCAATCATTGGTGTGATATAGGCTGTTACTTATGCTGCCATTGTGTAGTGTCTAGCTGACCTTATTCAATAGTTCATGTCTTTTTGTCCAAGAAGACATATCCACGCCTGGAGGTCTATATCTTGAAGCCATATAGTGCATTACTCATTTTCTTTCCAGCTGTAGGGCGTCTATATTTTCTGTGAGTTTAACATATACTTGTCTGTGCAATACTTGTTACAACATTGTTTTTTTCGCACCAAGTTCATGATTGGGCAACTTTATCACACAAGTTGATGATTGGGCCACTTTATCACACAAGTTGATGATTGGGCCACTTTGTCACACAAGTTGATGATTGGGCCACTTTATCACACAAGTTGATGATTTTGCCACTTTATCACACTAGTTGATGATTGGGCCACTTTATCACACAAGTTGATGATTGGTCAACGTTATCACACAAGTTGATGATTGGTCAACGTTATTGCATTAAGTTGATGATTGGTCAACGTTATTACACTAAGTTGATGTTTGGTCAACTTTATCACACTAAGTTGATGATTAGTCAACTTTATTTCACTAAGTTAATCATTAGTCACCTTCATCATACTAAGTTGATGATTAGTCAACTTTATTTCACTAAGTTAATCATTAGTCACCTGCATCATACTAAGTTGATGATTAGTCAACTTTATTACACAAGTTGATGATTGTTCAACTCTATCATACTAAGTTGATGATTAGTCAACTGTATTACACTAAGTTGATGATTGGTCAACTTGATTACACTAAGTTGATGATTTGGTCAATTTGATGCCCCCAAGTTGATGACTGATTAACTAAATCGCTTCAAGGGAAGAATGGGCTACAATTAGATCAGATAACTCTACATGAAGCCTACTTCTAAACTCTTGCGGTGGTTGTTTCGCAGAACTGCCTTTAAATGATCTTGCCCCTATAAATCCTGTGTCACTTCAATCCTCTTGAACGGCTCCGAAACCTGGACGTCTTTACTAAGGGATCGAAAGTGGTATGAGATCTTCCACATGCCCAACCAACGACGTGTCCTTGGAGTCCACCGCCAGGACCTAGTCATCAGCACCAGGATCTCCCCACGACCACAACTCCACAGTTATTTCCTGAACGCTTGATCGGCGCCGCCTCTCTTTCTTTTGTCATGTGACCCGCCACTGCCGTGACGTCCCTGCTCGAGAGCTATTACACTTTTCCCTGGAAATCCGGGGCGGGGAAAAACCGCACCCTCACAGAGTTTTCCTAGGAGTCCGCCCGTGAAAAGCCTGGCTGAAACATGTTTCCACTCCATTTGGTCTGCTTGGGGGGCTGGAATTCTGCAATCAACTGTGGTCATGAACGATCAACGCAACATGATACAGTTGCTCAGGCATGACTACTTGACTAGACCTGTTCCTAGCCCCATACACAACCCTCTTTATTTGTCTATTGCAACACACTAAAATTGTTCCGGTGGTTTTACTATTTGTAATCCATGTACCACTCAGGCTTTGCACTAAATTAGTTTCTTTCAAATGCAAATGACCCTTCCATAATCCAACAATGCACAATTCTCCAGAACTACAAAGTCTTAGAGATCTGATATCACCGTTAGGATCAAACGAGCGAACGAGAAATCCCCCCTTCCTTTTGTAGCCCTGAAGCCAATAGTAGGGAAATATTTATGGGAAATCTCTAATCTAGCGAGATACCTTAATACAATGAAGAATTTCAAGACCATTCGTCATTAAGCCAATCGACGTGACGATAAGTTACAAAAATATCAATGACATAGAGGTTCGAGGAAAACATGAAATGTATTATCTAACTTAGAACAGATGGTCTATATTTAGATGTGATAATTATGTTTATCGGTGCGTACATGGATTTTCAGATTTGTTCGCAGAGCGGATAATTAATATCTCCGTTTTATGAAGACTATGCTGAACGGGTTAAATAATAACCAAAATACGAGGGGCAGTCAGTAAGTAGGTCCATAAATTAACCGATACAGGATTGTTAAAAATGTAGTTAGTAGTTTTTTAATCTGTCCTTAGGTAGCAGCAGCATAAAATCATGTGATTGATGTAGTTAGGAGATGCTAGGTGGCGCATGGACGTGCGCAGTTGAGATACACAATGGCGTTCGGGTTCACTGAATGCGCAATCAAAGAGTAGCGTGCTGTTTTGCGTCTATTGTATTTTTTTGGTCTGTGTGTATGTGTGGGGAATTCTTTCTGCAAATGAATTGATGTTAGAATGCGTCCTATATATGATGAGAAGTGGTTATCGAGTCAACCAGATCAACTACCACTGTTCCAGTGCACTTAAGAAGAACTGCAGCACTAGATCTAAGCTTCACTGGATATCTAGCCATTTATTTATTTACAGCTGCATAGATCCGCGTAGTAGTGACCGACACCCAAATGAAACCAAGCATAGCACAACAGCCTGGAGAGCCCTGGACAACCTTCACCAACACGCTCGAGTCGTGAAGACAGCTACTTCAACCTGCCACCTAACACCCTTTTCATAGTTCACAAAAGCTTGGACATGCTCATTATAAACATTCTGCAACAACAAATCTCTACTGGAGAGTGTCAACAATTGAGGCCAAACCCGGTACCCATGCAGCAAAACCCAAGAGCTCTACCACTGCGCTTCTTATCTCCTCGGGATAACTGAACACCAAATTATAATTGCCACGAACTAAGATCTCTGATAAACAATGCAAGTCACCAGAGAATCTCTCGAAAAAATATATCAGAGACCGACAGTCAATGAACTTGGCGGATTAGTTTTATTTTACCAGCTTCAATGTTTTCTCAAGGTCAAGGTTCTTGCGCGACTGCAAAAATAATCCTTATTTCTAAAGCCTTTATAATTCGTAGGGACACGATTACTAGCAGAAATTTATAAACTAAACAATACATGGATTGACGGCTCAACTTAGCGGTTGGTGATGTGGTAATCAGTTGGGGAGAGGGGGGGGGGGGAAGTTGGAGGGGGTGGGTGGGGGAGGGTTTGTAATCCTGAGGATGCTGTTGATGGCGATGATAAACCGACAATATCAGTGTTTTATTAGTTGTGGGGAGAAGCAGGTGTGAGTTATAAGTTAGCTCAGGTGTTTAACAGGTAAGAGAGTCATTTAAGAGTGCACTGTCTTCACCGATGCAGTTTTCGATAATTAGCAATGCTAGGTTCTCCTGCTCCCTGCTCTGTCGTGTGTTACTATAAGTCATGTACCCATTTTCACATGGGTGTCCTTTTTCATTCTTGTCTATTATTTGCTATTGACAAAACAGGAGAACTGGTGTAGCCAGCCGCCCTGCTCAGTGAAAGCGATGTGCGTACTAACATGTGATGCTTATGTTAAAGGTAAGGATGGGGTTTAGAGTGATGATGATGGTGTGGGTGCTGATGGTGGTGAAGGTGATGATAGTGGTGAGGGTGATGATAGTGGTGAGGGTGATGATGGTGGTGAGGGTGATTATGGTGGTGAGGGTGATTATGGTGTTAGGGTAATGATGGTGGTGAGGAGGGTGATGATTGTGTTATCGTAATGATGGTGTTAGGGTAATGATGGTGTTAGGGTAATGATGGTGTTAGGGTAATGATGGTGTTAGGGTAATGATTGTGTTATGGTAATGGCGATGTTAGGGTAATGATGGTGTTAGGGTAATGATGGTGTTAGGATAATGTTGATGTTATGGTAATGATGGTGTTAGAGTAATGACGATGTTAGGGTAATGATGGTGTTAGGGTAATGATGGTGTTAGGGTAATGAGGGTGTTAGGGTAATGATGATGTTATGGTAATGATGGTGTTAGAGTAATGACGATGTTAGGGTAATGATGATGTTAGGGTAATGATGGTGTTAGAGTAATGACGATGTTAGGGTAATGATGATGCCGACAATGATGAAAGCATATTGAAGACATATACACGGCATTTATAAAGACAAATGGACATCAATGGGCATCAATGTTGTGTACGATACGTCTTAATTGTCTCTTCTGGCCCGACTCTAGAACCATGGTCGTGGGCTGTAGTCTCTCTTCTGGGCCGACTCTAGACCCATTACCGTGGGCTGTAGTGTCTCTTCTGACCCTACTCTAGACCCATGACCGTGGACTGTAGTATCTCTTCTGACCCTACTCTAGACCCATGGTCGTTGGCTACAGAGATTAATCTTCCTGGATTCCACCTCCCGATCTCCATTCACACAATACGCTCGCTAGTTAATACAGAAGTATAAGAACTAGAAAATCATGTATGAAAACATTCATTCTGACTTTCATAATCGTAAGCGTGTGGACATTGACATTCAAAGAAGAGTTAAGTGGACGGCTCTTCTTCACTGTCCAGGGAACAAATTGAAAATTTACCCAATACGCAACCTACCTCTCCCAGGCCTAGTAAACCGAGGAAGTTAAAATCGCAGCAATTAGCGTAAAAAGGGTGGCCTTCGGCTACCTGGCAGCATGCATGCAGCTGCCTGTTTGAATATCATGATTCTAATTGAAGGTAAAGGTAAGTCCAGTGGCGTTAATTGTCGTCCGTATACTAAGCCGTAACCTTTGTCAGAGAGAGTGGTCAGTTCCCTTCCTTGCTGTTTTTTCTTTAACTCATACGTCAGGTATCCATTTACAGCAGGTAAGCTGGTGGAGCGGTCATACCACGAACGAACCACTGTCCGTATTTATTTATGTCGGTACGTGAATTCGAAGCCTGGAACGTTGTAATCTCAATGTAACAAGCCAGCACATTGCCTGCTAGGCTACACGCTCAACCAAAGTAAGTTATAAATAATCACCATCATCCCCACCACCATCATCATCACCACCATCATCATCATCATCATCACCATCCCTACCACCATCACCATCCCAACCACCATCACCATCACCACCACCATCAACTCTCTCACCATCACCACCATCATCACCATCACCACCATCACCACCATCATCACCACCACCACCATCAACTCTCTCACCATCACCGCCGTCATCACCACCACCATCACAACCATCACCACCACCACCCTCATCACCACTCTACCATCACCATCACCACCACAACCATTACCACCACCATCCCCACCGCCATCATCATCCCCACCATCACCACCACCACCACCATCATCACCATCCCCACCATCATCATCACCACAACCACCATCACCACCATCATTATCACCCCCACCACCATCATCATCACCATCACCACCACAACCATTACCACCACCATCCCCACCACCACCACCATCACCACAATCATCACCATCACTACCATCATCCTTAACATTTGCATCGTCATCATTATCACCATTTTCATTACTATATTTCTTTATCAAAGTCACTCCACCAGTCAGCTCTCTCTGAGCACACGTTTACCACTGCAACTTGTTTCTTGTCTGGAAAGGTTTCTACAAACTCTTCGTAACGGTTTCTATTGCAATAATGTTTTATGTCGAGGTTTGCTAGCCCCATTTATAACCCTCTTATGACGCAGTTATAACATTTATAGTAAGGCTACTGCTTCTCTATTATACCCAGCTCTTGGACCACAAGATGGACAAAGGATGGAAAAGACAATATTGTTGCTACAATAGATAGATACTTCTTCTTCTTCTTCTTCTTCTTCTTCTTCTTCTTCTTCTTCTTCTTCTTCTTCTTCTTCTTCTTCTTCATCGTACGCAGTCAGATATCAACCTTTATTTTTTCGAAAAAAAGCAGCGGTCATCCTGAGGCTGTCGACACTGCCATAGAGCTTGTCTAGTGTTGCCACTGGTGATGGCCACATCTGCTCTCTCTCTGGTCCTCGTATGTCGGGCAGTTTTGCAGCAAATGTTCAGCGGTCATTTTCCCGGTACCACACGATATATGATGACAGATAGATACAAGTATGTACGTTTTATGAGAGATATTAAGATATACTGGTGATTTTTGCAAGAAGTCTACAACAAAGCATCTTTGAGATCAGTTGGAATTTTTGCATGAAGGCTTCACCATATCACATCTATGTGAATAGTGAAATCTTTGCATGACGCCTACACCATATCACATCTACATGATCAGTGGAATTTTCGCATAACGCATAACCCATATCAGATCTATATGATCAGTGGAATTTTTGCATGAAGCCTACACCATATCACATCTATGTGATCAGTGGAATTTTTTGCATGAAACCTACACCATATCACATCTATGTAATCAGTGGAATTTTTTGCATGAAGCCTACACCATATCACATCTATATGATCAGTGGAATTTTTGCATGACGCCTACACCAAGATCGAAAGCTCATGTACGTCAATTTTTGTGTCGATTATTGTATAAATTGCCCCTCAATCTCACCTTTTATCTGGATCTTTAGCAGTCATCTATGACGGTAGTGTTGTATCTATACATCTATACTTAATTTAAATGTCACTGATATTAGAATGTCTTTTCCCTTCTATCCCTGTTAGCAGATCATGAAAAATAACTGTAGACAGGAGTGGCTAGATCAGTGGGCCACATCTCAGACAGGAGTGGGCCACATCCCATACAGGAGTTGCTAGATCAGTGGCCCACATCCCAGACAGGAATGGCTAGATCAGTGGGCCAGATCCCAGATAGGAGTGGCTAGATCAGTGGTCCACATCTCAGACAGGAATGGCTAGATCAGTGGGCCACATCCCAGCCATGAGTGGCTAGATCAGTGGGCCACATCCCAGATAAGAATGCCTAGATCAGTGGGCCACATCCCAGACAGGAGTGGCTAGATCGGTGGGCCACATCCCAGACAGGAGTGGCTTGATCAGTGAGCTACATCCCAGCCATGAGTGGCTAGATCAGTGGGCTACATCCCAGACAAGAGTGGCTAGATCAGTGGTCCACATCCCGGACAAGAGTGGGCCACATCTAAGAGAGGAATAGGCCGCATCTCAGACAGGAGTGGCTAGATCAGTGGACCACATCCCAAACAGGAGTGACTAGATCAGTGGGCCACATCCCATACAGGAGTGGCTAGATCAGTGGGCCACATCCCAGACAGGAGTGGCTAGATCAGTGGGCCACATCTCAGACAGGAGTGGCTAGATCAGTGGGCCACATCCCAGACAGAAGTGGCTAGATCAGTGGGCCACATCCCACACATGAGCAGCTAGATCAGTGGGCCACATCCCAGCCAGGAGTGGCTAGATCAGTGGGCCACATCCCAGCCATGAGTGGCTAGATCAGTGGGCCACATCCCAGACAGGAATGGCTAAATCAGTGGGCCACCTCCCAGACAGGAGTGGCTAGATCAGTGGGCCACATGCCAGACAGGAGCAGCTTGATCAGTGGGCCACATCCCAGCCAGGAGTGGCTAGATCAGTAGGCAACATCCCAAACAGGAGTGACTAGATTATTGGGCCCAATCCCAAACAGAAGTTACTAGATCAGTAGGCCATATCCCATACAGAAGTGGGCCACATCCAGCTTAGAATCCACTACGGGTTCTTTCTCTTACACGTATAATAAAGAAGAAAAAGAAGGAGACGAAGATATAAATAACAATAAAAAGAAGGAGCGGGAAGAGAAAGGAACGAAGAAGAAGAGAATGAAGAAAATAAATAAAAAGAAAGATATAACCCCCCAAAAATGTCAAACAAACACACGATCTGCGACACTAAACAACACGAACTCTTTCACCAAACAAATCAGCAACAACAGAAATAATACTCACCAAAGAATATAAGCAGGAGATCCGACACAGCAAGGCTGAACAAATAGTAATTTGTGGTCGTCTGCATGGACTGGTTTCTGGCAATGACCAAGCACGTGCAGATATTCCCTAGCATCCCGGACACAAAGATCATCGAGTACACAATGGTTAACAAGATGGCCGACACAAAGTCCTTCTGCCTTGGTCCTAGATTTTGCACCAACAGGCTTTCAATATTTGTGGCATTGTCCAGAAGCAATGCCCAGCTGACATTGGTGAATGTCTCTCCTGCGGCAGGAATATCCATTTTGAATCATCGACTGTAGCGATACATAATTTTGCAAACTGCTAGTACGTCATATTTTCAATAGATTTAGTCAAACTGTAGATTACAGGGCAGAAGAATATAGGTATTGGCAGTCGCTGCTAAGTGTGCAGGATATGTTTTAGCTGCACATCATATCAAATGATACATGTCTTAATCAGTTCAAACACGTGTCCTTCTAGCTAGAATACAAATATCCAAATGCTGGTCATGGATGATTCCTACACACACACAAAATTTCATAAATATGTGTATGTATAATCCAGGTATCATGGACAGATATAATCATAATATAAGATCAAAATGTCATAAGCAGACCGAACTGGCATGTATGCTAGCCTGCAAGCAGGGGAAGCCAAGATGCTTCAAGATGCGATCTCCAAACTGGAACAACGAAAACAAGGGCAAGAACTGACTAAAACCCCCTTCTCTAGCATGAAGTCCCTTGTCTTTCGAGACTGATAGGTTGCCAATCAATAATTCAGGTGTATATTAATCCGACGTTTGGCTCTCGAGATACAGTCCTTGTCGTAGATATGAGCGTTTTAGGACTGTTCAGAATATCAAGCACCGATGTCAGTTATTATGTGCTGATATAACCAAAATGGACTTTGGTGAAGCATGACTTCTTCAAAAATGGAGGCATGTTATGTCATTGAACTATTTTCCATGAGTGGCAGACTGATCACAGCGTTGTGTGATTGTGACAAAGGTTACGGGTCCGCTTCACGGTACCGACACTTTCCAATCTACTCATCTGTAAATGGGTACCTATCACACTCTTACTAAAATCTAGTTCGGTAAAGTCTTTAACACTACTATCACCAGGACGAAATCCGCTAGGTGTCCCTTCTCATCTTTTCTTAACCAGTCCGACGACAGTCCGACGACAGTCCTGTCTGTTTTTCTCGAAGTTTAGCACTTTTCAGAGTTAAGGCTAAGCATGGATGATGATTTTTGTTTAATGGTTCAATATAACCGAAATGACTCTACAATCTAATATGCTTCTCACAGAAAGTAATACTTACCTTTTACATAACAATGTTGATCTGTTTTCGGCGTCCATAAGTTTCACAGCCTCTTAGACAATTGGTAAGATGACATACCAGATAGATACTACTAGGGAGCGTAAGTTACAGCTGTGTTCTTTAGGAGAAACAAAATGGTGAGTGGGGAAAATATAATTATGTATATAAGGCATCCATCATACACCACAAACAACTATCGAATGAAGCAAAAATGTCGGCCAGATTTAGAGATATGCAGCAAGCATCAGTTGTTGCTGCTGTATGCTTCACAGGGAATTACAAAGACGACTGGTGAAAAGTTTGACTATATGTATGAAGATATCTTCATGTACACCACAAACGACTTACATGTCTTCCTGCATGTATGAGTGTTTCGTCTCTTGATGGATAACAAATGGCCAACACAGCACAAGTCTTCCTATGTGTGTATGACGCTTTCGTTTCTATATACATGACAAGTAACCTACACAGTACAAGTCTTCCTGCTTTGTGAACGAAACTGAAGACAAATGTGCTAGATAGTGTTGTGTGCCAAGCTTCAGTTGTGCGCTATGCTCCAAATGGAACACAAATGATGAGATATGCGAATTCCACTGTTCACACAAGGCTGCCTCTGGTCTTGCTTCACGTCAAATATCTATCCGGATCTTGAACGGAACTCTAGAAATCATTCCAAAAAACAGACTACCTGCCAAGGCCAGAAGTATAATCCGCTGGGAGCTAGAACAAAGACCCAAGAAAAGTCAAGACGATATAAGCCATTGGCTTCTATATTTATCACAACTCATCTACACGGCCTGTCAGATGTTTAGCTCCTGGTCCAGATTCACTTTGTTGTAAGTCGCACAAGTTTTCTTGTGTAAACCTGGAGGCGTCCGTAAATGACCTGAAATTTATAACGAGAAACATTAGTTCATTGTGCATTTCGGTCAAAAGATTGTGCACTACAATAAATTGTTTACATTCCGTTGCAGTCCCAGTGGTCCGCCTGGATCTTTCTCTATGACAAAGACAAGAATAGCACCCCTTCCACACAGACAGTATGTCGTAAGAAGCGACTGACTGTGTAACAGGGCATAACACCAGATATGGTTAGGTGGTTTATTTATAGCAGCATAGATGGCGCCTAGCTGGCTGGGGGAGGACTTTGCTCTAGTGTTTGAATCTTTTAAGATGGACTCACACATCGTATAACCACCCTCCGTGGAGGAGTAATAAACTGCTCGAGCCTAGCTTGCTAAGCAGGAAATCCTTCTCTGGCTACACCCAGCTCGCACAAGAGCTCAGACCTGAACAAGTATATCCGTCTATGTAGAGGTACAGGTCGACTAGGGCATTCCGTGATTGTGTGATTGTTGTCACTTGAATAATTTGTTTACATTCCGTGATTGTGTGATTGTTGTTCCTTGAATCATGTGTTTACATTCCGTGACTATGTTATTGGTGTCCCTTGAATAATTTGTTTACATTCCGTGACTATGTGATTGTTGTCTCTTGAATAATTTGTTTACATTCTGTGGCTGTGTGATTGTCAACTCAATAATTTGTTTAAATTCCGTGACTTTCATATTGTTGGTGTCTCTAAAATAAATTGTTTGCATTCAGCGACTTTGATTGAATTTATGACATAAAATACATTGTTTATGCTTCATGACTTCTGGCAATTCGTTGCAAACTGTAGAAGTATTTTATAGAAGTTAAAGATTAAAAACTTGTGAAAATCGCCTTTGAAAGCAACGTTTAGTATGGAAACTGCAATACGTCAAGAACTATAGTAAAACTCATTAGCAATAATGGCTAAAATGCCAAAAAAGGTATATTCAATTGTGCACGAGGAAAGAGTCTGACGTATACAACTGTTCTAATCCTAAAAGAAAAACTGTTATTAAACACTTAAAAAACAAAATGGAATAAATGCAAACGGTGAACCAAGTTAGGCTCAACTAAGTACAGAAATGACGAAATAATATGGACATTTAGCGTTCTCGTCCAGTTAACGATGCTGGTAATTTTCTTATTATTAGAAGAATCAATCAAAAGCCTTTCAGCGTCCTGCTGAGCATGTCTTTAACAAGTCAGGTCAGGTCAGGCAAGGTCATCCCGTAACCGGTGAGGTCATTGCGGCACACATGAAGACATCCTCACAATTTCACGCCACCTTTCTTTGTCATAGGTCGCTGTCTGTGCCTCTTCTGGTCGGAGATTGGTCCATTCTTTTATGTTATTCTCCTACCTATTTTTGGGACGGCCTCTTCGTCGTCTGCCTTGCACCTTTCCGTGGAGGATCATATTTGCAAGACCATTTGATCTCGATATGTGACCGTACCAAGCGAGTTTCCTTCTTTTGACAGTTGCCAAGAGGTCTTCAAAAGGCCCTATTGCTGTTGTAATTATATCTCGTATTTCCTCATTTGTAACTCGATATTTGTACGTGACGTTTAAAATTCTACGGAAACATCTAATCTCCAAGGCCTGTATCCTTCGTTGAAGGTCAGCTGTAACTGTCCATGTCTCACAAGCATAGAGGAATATTGACAGGACCAGTGTACGCATTAATCTGATTTTTGTGCATAGTGCTAACCGTTAATCTTGCCAAATTTTGTTAAGCTGTGGAAGCGCCGCTATTGTCTGTGCTATTCTGGCCAACACCTCACATTTTGATCCTTCATCACTGGACAATCGACCCTAGATATTTAAAACGGTCAACCACTTCGAGTTCCTGATCATAAGCTTTTATCCTGCTGTTGAAGCCCTCGACGTTGTTGGTCATTAATTTTATCTTTCAAGCGTTTATCTCCATACTACAGTCAAGAGCTGTTTCATCGAGTCTTCTGGTCCCGCCAACGCGTCGTAGTCGTCTGCAAAACGAAGGTTGGTAATCGTTTGGTTCCTAATTTAACAGTACCAACGTGACCTCCAAGTACACAAAAATACGTCATCAAAAACTGTTGACCTGCTCGCATCTATTAAAATAATTAAGGCTTAAGATTTCTACAGGATGGTGTTGCCAGTCTCATTCCCAACCCTCCTTAGGTCCTTCTTACATGCCTGGCAGGTTAGTATTATTATGTATTCCTCTTTCGGACCACGGTATAACACATTCGTTCGTCACTAATGTCTACAAATGGGGAAATAATCATATTTGTAAGAGACGAGTGATCTACAGAGCGATGAAAGTTATTTTGTTCAAAAAGGTATGGAGATCTTGTTGTTTGCGAATGCCCACAATGAGTAATTTACTCTTTGGTACACCTTGAGAATGGTGTTGAGTGGCGGGTTTCAGTAGCATTCCTCACATCCTGAACGTTGCTAATGAAGGTGGACTATGATCCTCCAAGAAGTTGTGCTATGCTTGGTTTCATCTGCGTGTCACTCACTACTATGGAGATTACATCGATCCCTCACCTCGATAGCCAGGCTATCAAAACAGCCCGTTTCCAGGGAGGGCTACAAGGATGTCGAGGTGAGGGTCTTGGCCAGTATATTTTGCCTGACCCTGACTAACATATCAGATAAGTACATTTTGCCTAACCAGACGTTAGTGTTCCTCCACAAGATCTGGACTTAGTCATATCGAAGAGTAACCCTCACACATTCTCGTGTAACGAATGGGGTTTCTTTGATATACGTGTCACGCAGGCACCGAGTTGGTAGAGCATTGACACCTTTTGCGGTTTAGAACAGACACCAATGATTATCTCTATGAATGTACAGATTTATGGAACCTTATTCATTAAGTTAAATTCAGATCAGTTCAAGCGCCATCTCTGCACTCGTAAATGACGGCTGTAATAGATCCCCAACGATCTCTGTCTGCCAGACTGTTTCATGTCCATCATTTTGTGTTGTTCTCCCACTTATAGCGGTGTTCACAGTTGACCCGTTTTCACGCCACCCTTCCTTCCAGTATTGTTTTCATCAAGATTGTGTGTCTTTTCGTGAAACCAAAAGATCTTAGTCGGCGTACTCCGATTTCGTTCACCAATTCTCTTGCATGACTAATTTCTTCAATACTTCATATCTTTTCTTTTCCTTCCATGCGATGAACCTAATTTTTCGATATTTCCCTATTCCAAAGACATGAATCATCTGCATCTATCCATTGTCGATGTTTCTAACCTATACAGTACAGTCGAGTACCCAAGACACTAGATCTATACATCAGTATTATCTCCGACGATAGTCCAGCAGTTGTCCCGCATGGGAGGAAGTCAACAATATTCTGTGTGCATCCAGACCTTTCGTAGTGTTGCACCAATGCAGGTCTAGGTCTTTGGTTAATCCATCTCCCCATAGAAAGGAGGCCCTGTGGACGTGTACAGGTATATAGCCACCAAAACGGCGTCCATATGGTAGAGAAGAGAACTATGGTCCTCTCTCTTCTTACCTCACTCTGTTTCATTTGACTCTGTCCTACAGTCACACTCTTGCATAACTTTCACATGCGCCCTCATGGTGAGACCAATCCATTGCACTTTGGTTAGGCTGGCTTCTGATGGCGCACAAACAGATATAGGTACATACAGACGCACACATACATACAAGCACTGGTTTATGCGTCTTAATATCGCCAAGTGAATTACGGTATGTGGTGAAATAGGCGCGCCTCCGCCATTAGAAACTAGTGAGCCAAATACGTACAATTTTTTTTTTAATATTTTAAAACATCTATTGGATGCCACGTGTAAACGTTTGCGTGGAATCGCTGCTTCAACAACGTACCGAAACAAATTTTGATGCCGAATTTCTTCGTTTTGGATCTTATCTAGTTTCGAAATTTTTAGTACGTGCTTTTCAATTGTTCTCTGAGTGAGTTTGAGCTTCTCGCCATCTGATTTGCACATTTACTCCTCATCAATAAATCATTGCTGGATTGACCATGGAATTGAAAGTGTGCGCTCTTGCCATGGTGTCTTTCATCTCTTGAAGTGTTGGCTTAATGGAGTTAAGGGAAAAGCGTTTTTGAGATTTCATGGTCGGCATTTATCTCTTGGCCTAAGTAGGTATATGAGTTGACAGCTTGATATCATTTGGGCATTAAGGGGTTCTGAGGCATTGTGTTGTACTTCTATTTACTTTCAAACCAGCAGCTCTGCTGACTCCATTTAGGTTGATCAAGGATTGTTGGGATTCCTAAAGTGTATGAATGATCAACACGATGCCATCTGCATATCTTAAGCCCCGATCTGTGGGGGACGGCGTGGCCTAGTGGTTAAGTGGCACGGCTCACAAGCCGAAGGTGCTGGGTTCGATCCCCATCACAGCACCTGCCGTTACCTTGTGGAAGCAAACCCTTAGAAAATGCAGGAGGAAGCTGACCCTTATATAAAATATATGCTGAAGTCGGATGCATTAGGCCGACAGGCGCAAATTAAAAACTACAGTGCAACGCACACCGCCGTTGGGATTATAGACATAAGGCGAACGCAAAAAAATGTCTAAATCCGATTTCTATCATTTTAATATGCGATTTAATTGTTTGGACGTCAATGTATGACTGATAGCTGACTGCTAGCGTCAGGGCCAGCGAATCAAAGCTGCCAAGACCCTTCTACCCCTCCACGCGATGATCCTGGATAACAGGCTGCAACAGAGCTGACTGGCTAAAGAGAAGAGATCCAAGAGGGAAGGCTAACCCGGTACTCAAGAATGCTTGCTGTAGTCTGATGTCTTGCACTGAAAGGTGCAAATATCGCAGTCAAGCTGTAAACTACTACACAACGCATTCTATTCTCCGGACAACATCATGATATTTCCAAAGTTCTATTAAGGGCTTGGTGGCGGGAGTTTGAGAACGAACGAAGAAGATATCCATTTCATATAATTGACTTTAGTTGTTTATCTGAATAACCAGTTCTTGCTACTTTTCATAAAGCAGATCTGTACCATTTAAGATTATTTGACATACAATTAACAACGTCCAGTTGATGAAGTTCGTTCATTTAGCTTGTTATCCTCCTGTGGTAGGTTGTATCTATCAGGTAATCTCTCACTATCAATAATTTCCAAACAGTTCAATGGAGACAGACAGATCAATGCTCTACATTACATGCATTCATACCAGCTTTCTGTGTTAACATTCCCAGGCAGAGATTCAGATCATGGCACAAGAACAAAACATAACATCATGTGAAATGGAATGCTTATGGAAAAAATAGTCATGACCATTAGAACAGAAAGACATAAACGAGAAATAGCCATGACCATTAGAAGAGACAGAGATAAACGATAAATAGTCGTAACCATTAGAAGAGACAGAGATAAACGAGAAATAGTCATGACCATTAGAACAGAAAGACATAAACGAGAAATAGTCATGACCATTAGAAGAGACAGAGATAAACGAGAAATAGCCATGACCATTAGAAAAGACAGAGATAAACGAGAAATATTCGTGATTCACAGAAGAGAGAGAGAGAGAGAGAGAGAGAGAGAGAGAGAGAAAGAGAGAGAGAGAGAGAGATAAACGAGAAGATTCATGATCATTAGAATGGATAAAAGAGAGAGAGAGAGAGAGAGGGAGTATGGGGAAGAGAGAGTGAAAAACCGTTCGACAGAATGCGAGAATCATCCCATGCATGGAATGTATTCAAATATTAGAAATGCTACGGTTTGAACATATGCCAACATGTACTCTGTCATTGCTAGTCGCATAAGCCTGTAACACCAGCGAGCACGGCTCCATGGCAAGAGAAAACAAATAGGAAGCTGCAGTTACGGCGATAAAGAAGTCTGCATCTTTCTTTTCCTCTGTTTTGTTTATATTTTTGGGGCGTGCGTATGTGTGTGGGCGTGTGTGTGCGTGTAAAAACATGTATAGGTATGGCCCAGACACGGCGCTGAGATGAAAACACGAGCGAAACGAATGTTACGCTCATCCTAAGAATCTATGTAATGTCCTATCAAAGCTGTGTGTGAGCCTCTCTAACTGCAGACTTCATCAAGACGGCGGGATTAAGATGCTGAGCAGCACATGAGCTGCAGTGGTCAGCGACCCATAGCTGACTGCTAGCGTCAGGGCCAGCGAATCAGAGCTGCCAAGACTATTCTACACCTCCACGCGGTGTTCCTGGATAACAGGCTGCAGCAGGGCAGACTGCCTAAGGAGAAGGGATCGAAGAGGGAATGCTAACCCGGTATTCAAAACATGCTTGCTGAAGTCGGATGTATTGGACCGAAATGTGCAAATATCGCAGCCAAGCTGTAAACTACGACACTACGCATTTCGTTCTCTGGACTACATTCTGCTTCTTAAGCCCTTTCAGGGTTTGGTAGCGGGAGATTGAGAATGAAGAAGAAGAAGAAGAAGATTATGGCGCCGACTAGCCCGCAGATATAGCATGATCAAAGGATCCTGAAAGCAAAGGAAAGGATTATGACAGACTGGACAAGAGAACTGAAGATCTGTATTTTTGTGGTGGACTTAATTTCTTTCGATTTTCACAAATATCCTAAAGCAATAAAAGCTCCCCTCGCCTTTCGTATTCTTACATTTATATTTCAATCAATACTTCAACCTTGTCTATATTACGGCAAGTCAAGTTATACCTTGTCTATATTGCGGCAAGTCAAGTCATACCTTGTCTATATTACTGCAAATCAGCAAACCATACCTTGTCTATATTATTTAAAGTCAAGTCATACCTTGTCTTTATTACTTCGAGTCAAGTCATACCTTGCTTATATTACTTCGAGTCAAGTCATACCTTAACCGGTGAGGTCTTTGGGGTACACATGAAGACAACCCCCCCCCCCCCCCTCCCCACGTCGTCCCTCTTAGTTCGCAGCCGCTGTGTGTTCCTCCTCTGATCGGAGATTGTTTCATTCTTTTGTGTTGTCCTCTCATCTCCTTTTGGGATCTCTTCGTCGTCCGCCTTGCATCTTTCCGTGCAGGATCGTATTTGAAAGACCGTTTGAGCTCGATCTGTGGCTGTTCCAATCGAGTCTTCGCCTTTTGACCGTCGCCAAGAGGACTTCTTAAGGCCTTATTTCTGTTGTAACTCTTTCTTGTTATTTCCTCAACAACAAATTATATTCCTACAAAGATACACAAATAACCTATTGTATTATGTGTCTGTCGCGTAGCGGAGAGCTTGCAGGAATTCTCATTAATAATCGACTTACTTTTCCCATCATTTTGTGCTCATTTCGTTTGAGATTGTGGAGGAAAATGAAAATTTCCCTTATTTGTGCTAGCCGCTGTTCACCCGTGCAAAACAATATTCTAGATTCCGAAACTAAAATAGATACGGTCCACTACAGATCTGTTTTATTAAATGTCCAAGTCTAGACGTTACGAGAGCAGTAGCTGCGTGACGTATTGTTCTTTAAGGACGGCATAACCGTGAACAGAATTCTCCCAAATTGAACACTGGAATCCGATTAACGATTTTTCGAGGTCTACCGCGTTACGTAAAGAACACTATAATTTATAATACAGTTCAATATAACAATTTATCATCCTCAATTATCAACCTCAATTATCAACCTCAATGATCATCACTCCTTTCGTTGCCTTTGCCATTGACAACTCTCTTCCAGCAATTATGGTCTGGAGATGACCTTTCTGCCACTCTCAATTTGAGGTCCAGGGACAGAAGTTCATTTTCACAGTCACTTCTTCATGTGTTTCTAGGTCTACCTCTCTTTTTCTTCCCCTGCGGATTCCATGTCAGCACATTTTTGGCCACGTGTGAGGGCGATTTCTCTTGTGCGTGTCATATCCAACTCTATTTCCTACCTGTAATCCGTTGCTGCACTGGCTGGTGTTGTTGTTGTTGTTGTTGTTGTTGTTGTCTCCTTTCCTATAGAACTTCATTCCTCCCAAGCCTTGCCAACCTAAGCTCATTATCTTCCGTAAACATTTATTGACGAACGACTTGAGTTTCCCGTTCATTACAATTGTTCGTCTCCTAGTTTCTGTCCCGTACCCTGGCACTGACTTGACATTGGAATTAAACAATTTTTTACTTGATATTACTATAACTACAGACCAGATGCAAATGTATTAGCTATTATCAACAAGTCTATTGTGGCTACATTACACAAACTGTCAATAGTAATATGTAGTTTATTTTTTATTCTCTACCGCTCTTGAAAGCACACTAGGCAGCAATACCAACAACAACAACAAGAACAACAACACGAACAACAAGACCAATCACACGAACAACAGCAACAACACCAACAACAACACGAACAACTAGACCAATCACACGAACAACAACAACAACACCAACAACAACACGAACAACAAGACCAATCACACGAACAACAGCAACAACACCAACAACAACACGAACAACTAGACCAATCACACGAACAGCAACAACAACAACACCAACAACAAGAACAAGAACAACAATAACAACAACAACAAAAACAACAACAATAAGAACAACAAGAACAACACCAAGAAGAAGAACAACAACAACAACAAAAACAAACCAAAAATAAGAACAACAGCAACACCAAATATAAGTACAACAATACCAACACTAAGAATAATAACAAGAACAACAACACCAACAACAACACCAACAACAAGAACAACAACAAGAACAACAACACCAACAATAAGAACAACAACACCAACAACAAGAACAACAACACCAACAATAAGAACAACAACAAGACCAACAATAAGAACAACAACACCAACAACAAGAACAACAACAACACCAACAACAAGAACAACAACACCAACAATAAGAACAACAACAAGACCAACAATAAAAACAACAACAAGAACAACAATACCAACAATAAGAACAACAACAAGACCAACCATAAGAACAACAACACCAACAACAAGAACAACAACACCAACAATAAGAACAACAACAAGACCAAAAATAAGAACAACAACACCAACAACAAGAACAACAACAACACCAACAACAGGAACAACAACACCAACAATAAGAACAACAACAGGACCAACAATAAGAACAACAACACCAACAACAAGAACAACAACAACACCAACAACAAGAACAACAATACCAACAATAAGAACAACAACAATAACAACAACAACACGAACAATAAGAACAACAACAAGAACAACAACATGAACAACAACACCAACAATAAGAACAACAAAACCAACAATAACAACAACAACAACAACAACACGAACAACAAGACCAATCACACGAACATCAACCAGAACACCAACAACAAGAACAACAAGAACAAGAACAACAAAAACAACAACAATAAGAACAACAAGAACAACATCAAGAAGAGAAAGAACAACAACAAGAAAAATAACAACAACAACACCAACAACAAGAACAACAATAACAACAACAACAAGAACAACTACAATAAGAACAACAAGAACAACACCAAGTAGAAGAACAACAACAACAAGAACAACAACAAGAACAGCAACACCAACAATAAGAACAACAACAAGAACAGCAACAGCAACAATAAGAACAACAACAACACCAACAATAAGTACAACAATACCAACACTAAGAATAACAACAAGAACAACAACACCAGCAACAAGAACAACAACAAGAACAACAACAAGAACAACAACACCAACAACAAGAACAACAACACCAACAATACGAATAACAACAAGAACAACAACAACACCAATAATAAGAACAACAACACGAACAACAAGAACAACAACACCAACAACAACACCAACAAAAAGAACAACAACAACACCAACAATAAGAACAACAACACCAACAACAAGAACAACAACACCAACAATACGAATAACAACAAGAACAACAACAACACCCACAATAAGAACAACAACAAGAACAACAACAACACCAACAATAAGAGCAACAACAACACCAAAAACAGGAACAACAACAAGAACAACAACACCAGCAACAACACCAACAATAAGAACAACAACAACACTAACAATAAGAACAACAACATGAACAACAGCACCAACAATAAGAACAACAACAACACTAACAACAGGAACAACAACAAGAACAACAACATCAGCAATAAGAACAACAATAAGAACAACAACAACACCAACAATAAGAACAACAATAAGAACAACATCACCAACAACAGGAACAACAACAAGAACAACACCATCAGCAATAAGAACAACAATAAGAACAACAACAACACCAACAACAAGAACAACAATAAGAACAAGATCACTAAAAATAAGCAGAACAACAACACCAACAACAAGAACAACAACAACACCAAAACAACAAGAACAACAACAACACCAACAATAAGAACAACAACAAGACCAACAATAAAAACAACAACAAGAACAACAATACCAACAATAAGAACAACAACAAGACCAACCATAAGAACAACAACACCAACAACAAGAACAACAACACCAACAATAAGAACAACAACAAGACCAAAAATAAGAACAACAACACCAACAACAAGAACAACAATACCAACAATAAGAACAACAACAATAACAACAACAACACGAACAATAAGAACAACAACAAGAACAACAACATGAACAACAACACCAACAATAAGAACAACAAAACCAACAATAACAACAACAACAACAACAACACGAACAACAAGACCAATCACACGAACATCAACCAGAACACCAACAACAAGAACAACAAGAACAAGAACAACAAAAACAACAACAATAAGAACAACAAGAACAACATCAAGAAGAGAAAGAACAACAACAAGAAAAATAACAACAACAACACCAACAACAAGAACAACAATAACAACAACAACAAGAACAACTACAATAAGAACAACAAGAACAACACCAAGTAGAAGAACAACAACAACAAGAACAACAACAAGAACAGCAACACCAACAATAAGAACAACAACAAGAACAGCAACAGCAACAATAAGAACAACAACAACACCAACAATAAGTACAACAATACCAACACTAAGAATAACAACAAGAACAACAACACCAGCAACAAGAACAACAACAAGAACAACAACAAGAACAACAACACCAACAACAAGAACAACAACACCAACAATACGAATAACAACAAGAACAACAACAACACCAATAATAAGAACAACAACACGAACAACAAGAACAACAACACCAACAACAACACCAACAAAAAGAACAACAACAACACCAACAATAAGAACAACAACACCAACAACAAGAACAACAACACCAACAATACGAATAACAACAAGAACAACAACAACACCCACAATAAGAACAACAACAAGAACAACAACAACACCAACAATAAGAGCAACAACAACACCAAAAACAGGAACAACAACAAGAACAACAACACCAGCAACAACACCAACAATAAGAACAACAACAACACTAACAATAAGAACAACAACATGAACAACAGCACCAACAATAAGAACAACAACAACACTAACAACAGGAACAACAACAAGAACAACAACATCAGCAATAAGAACAACAATAAGAACAACAACAACACCAACAATAAGAACAACAATAAGAACAACATCACCAACAACAGGAACAACAACAAGAACAACACCATCAGCAATAAGAACAACAATAAGAACAACAACAACACCAACAACAAGAACAACAATAAGAACAAGATCACTAAAAATAAGCAGAACAACAACACCAACAACAAGAACAACAACAACACCAAAACAACAAGAACAACAACAACACTAACAATAAGAACAACACCAACAATGAGAACAACAACCACACCAACAACAAGAACAACAACACCAACAATAAGAACAACAACGAGAGCAACAACACCAACAATAAGAACAACAACAACACCAACAATAAGAACAACAACAACACCAACAACAAGAACAACAATAAGAACAACATCACCAACAATAAGAAGAACAACAACACCAACAATAAGAACAACAACAACACCAACAATAAGAACAACAACAACACCAACAATAAGAACAACAACCACACCCACAACAAGAACAACAACAAGAACAACAACACCAACAATAAGAACAACAACGAGAGCAACAACACCAACAATAAGAACAACAATAAGAAGAACAACAACACCAACAATAAGAACAACAACAAGAACAACAATAAAAACAACAATAAGAACAACATCAATAACAATAAGAAGAACAATAACACCAACAATAAGAACAACAACAAGAACAACAACATCACCAACAATAAGAAAAACAACAACACCAACAATAAGAACAACATCACCAACAACAAGAACAACAACACCAACAATAAGAAGAACAACAGCACCAAAAATAAGAACAACATCACCAACAATAAGAAGAACAAGAAGAACAACAACAACACCAACAAAAAGAACAACAATAAGAACAACAACGAGAACAACAACAACACCAACAATAAGAACAACAACAACAAGAACAACAACAACACCAACAACAAGAACAACAACAAGAACAACAACAACACCAACAATAAGAACAACAATAAGAACAACAACATCACCAATAATAAGAAGAACAACAACACCAACAACAAGAACAACAACAAGAACATCAACAACACCAACAACAAGAACAACAACAACACCAACAATAAGAACAACAACAACACCAACAACAAGAACAACAATAAGAACAACATCAATAACAATAAGAAGAACAACAACACCAACAACAAGAACAACAACAAGAACAACAACAACACCAACAATAAGAACAACAATAAGAACAACAACATCACCAACAATAAGAAGAACAACAACACCAACAACAAGAACAACAACAACACCAACAATAAGAATAACAATAAGAACAACAACATCACCAACAATAAGAAGAACAACAACACCAACAACAAGAACAACAACAAGAACAACAACAACACCAACAATAAGAACAACAACAACACTAATAACAAGAACAACAACAAGAACAACAACAAGAACAACAACAAGAACAACAACAAGAACAACAACAAGAACAACAACAAGAACAACAACAAGAACAACAACAAGAACAACAACAAGAACAACTACACTAATCCATATTTTTCGTGTTCCCAAATCCGACTTCACTGTACTCCAGGTATTTCTAAAGATGATTAATCTCTCCCAGCAAAAACTAGACACTGAGTACTTCTGTCGCTGGCTGGTTGTACCGTCTTCTTCATCGGTCCATTGCTCTCCATACTCGACTGATGGAATAGTTCTTTCGTCTATGAATTATATCAATCATTTACTCCACGGCTTATTAGAGACTTCAAAATGGATCCGCCAGCCATATCTAGTATCCTTGCGATTAGTAACTACTTCTGACGAACTGCTTCTCTCGTGTTGCAATGCTCTGCTTATCTATTCATCATTTAAAAAATTGATCGTTTATAAATGTCACACCCATCAAAATCTAATATGCCACAATTAACTACTACTTCTAACGATCTGATTCGCTCATGTTGCATTGATTTGCACAGTTTCCTTTCATCGAAGATCTTATAGTTAGTAACACCTCCTACTTTGTTCCATTAACACCATAACAGATAAAAAGAGAACAATAACACCATGTGGTAGAGCAATGTCTTGCCTTCAAAGAACTTTTTTTTAAACATAATCACCACCCTTGGCTATAAATGTTCTCCAACGATGAACAAGTTCAACAAGGGGATTAATGCGCGCTCGTAAACATCTGTACCAGCAAAGGTGACCCACTGTGTCACAGTTGCTATGACGGCGTTGTTGCTATGAAAATGTTGCCCACGCAGTTCGTCTTTCATTGGTACGAACAGATGAAAGCCAGTAGGCGTCAAATCCGGATTATATAGTGAGGGTGTGGTAGGATAGTCCAGCCAAGACTAACAATGCGCTCAACGGTCTTCAAACTGGTATGAGGCCTGGTGTTGTCGTGTTGAAAAATACAGGTTGTCTTTTATCTGTCCTAACTCTGGACATTCGAGCCTTCGGCTTGGTCAGCAACTCAATGTAACAGTAAAGAGTTAATAGTTTGTCCAGGTTCCAGAAAATCGAGAAAGATTACCCATAAAGACAGTGCACATGAGGGCTGCGCCTTGAACTTTTTTCCTCGATGCGGAATTCACATGTAGCATCCCATGGACTGCCGTTCTGACCCAGGATAGCAGTAGTGGCACCGCGTCATATCATCAGGGATAGAGCGTTCTAGCTGTCACCTTCATCCTTGTGATGGTTCGATAAGTCATGACAAAATGTGAACGCCGCTATAAGTGGGAGAATAACAACAAATAATGGACATGAGAAGGTCTTGCAGAAGACGTTGAGGATCTATTGCAGCCGCCTTTCTGTTCCTGTGTGAGCATTCATGGGACCCACCTGGCCACAACTTTGTGATATTCAAACGTTGCCACCATCGTTTTCAACGCAATAAAGCCGATATCCAGCTGGGTAAACAGTTCCCTTGTCGTAATCCTCTAATGTAGGCGGATAATATTATCGAGACAGCCTTCATTGCAGGTGTGTGACAGCTGTGCATGTCCGACCTTTACATGGTTAGTCCTTCGTGTCGCTTTAGCCACTGATGAAACGCAAAACCCAACGCCTCACTATGCTAGAATCCACTGTTTGGTATCCACAAACGGCAAGCTTCGATTAATGTCAATTAGTGCAACTTTTTCCGCATGGAAGAATTAAATAACGGACCTCTGTGTATTACTCAGTTCCATTTCAAACGCCGTTTTGTCAGACTTCTCCTCCACTGCCACCTGTCGGAATCAAAATTGTACAGATATTGGAGGGAAGGTTCAAACTTTACTGTCAAACTAATGAAATTCCCTAATGATCTTGGAGACATAATAATGGATAGGAGGCATTACTTTCAGAACGTCCCCACCAAAAAGGGAAAATGTATTAAAATGCTAGACACTGTAATAAGGGATAATGTGTTATATACATGATTGTATTAGAACAGTGTGTCTTTCCTTCTCTAAAAGTACACCATATTTATATTTACAGTTGGGTTGACTGCAGGGTATTGATAACAGATATGGAACCCAGTACTAATATATGACAGAATAAATCGGGTGGGAAGATGGAGATTAACGAGAAACAACTTCAAATCGAAAACAAAAGATCTGACTTGAACAGACCCAAATATCAAAGAGGCAGTTTCTATAGATCCCATTTTCCACCATGGAAGAAAGATTTTAAAAATGTTAATGGTAGAAACCATAGAGGGAACATCAAACAGGGAAACTCAGATTTTAAAAGAGAAAGTAGCACAGAAGAATATTTTAGGAGAGTCTACCCGACAGAAAATCATAGAGTTATACACAGATGACTCATCTAACAAAGCGATATCCAATGGAAGATGTGGAGTCTAGTACGGACTAAGGAACAGAGCACACACAAAATATTGTGCTAACAACGTGATAATTCTCCAATAACTTCATCGCGGAATTACGGGCACTGAATGCTGCTGATGACCTTGCAATCCTAGATGAAGACATACACTAAGAAAACACTGTACTGGTGTCTCGTCAGTATTAGTAGCTCTAAAATAACATAAACGTAGAGGTATGTGTACTCCCTGGCACAGCTCTCAGCTGAAAATCCAAGGTTGGTCCATTCAGTGGATTCCCGCTCACTGCAATATCGAAGGCATGAAGCTGCAGACAAACTAGCAAAGTGTGGAGGAGCTTCGCCTCAAGCAGAACCTAGCATCGCGTATAATGAGACATATACCATAATTAAAGCCACTTCAGGGGAGAATGGGCTGACCAACACTGCCACTTCCTAATAGAAGACGGTCAGTATGGTTTAACTAGAGATTTACAATACATCTTCAGACAGAGATTTACATAAGACACAAGAGTCATCTTTACACCAAAATGAGGATTGGGGCAGAGGACAGGTGGGGTGGGCATGCTATGACCTTACAACTTATCCTACAAAACTGCACGTACACACAGGAAGAAAGAGAGAGAGAGAGAGAGTGAGAGAGAGAGAGAGAGAGAGAGAGAGAGAGAGAGAGAACAATCCTGGCCTCATGATTCAGATTAAAATCAAAAGACGCCTTACAGTTATCGTAAACTTTTGTGAGAAATATCGGAGAATGGACAGTGAAGTAAAGAAGCCTTTATCTTTCTATTGAGAAACGATTACTCTACCATTCCGCTCGTCAAACTGAAACATTTCTTGGTGCATTTCCTACAGACATCTAGCAGATGGCTAGACAGTCTCCGACCACACTTTAGGTTCAAAGAAATGCACAACCTGGACATGAAGACACTGTGTACAGGTGTGACGTCCTGTGAAGACGACGATGCAGACCAGTGTAAGTGGAGTTGTTTATTTAGTAGTCACCTCTGACTGGGCGGAAAGATGCCTTTGCGATATGCAGAAGTAAACAGATAACATATCTACTGTTTCATCAATTTTATCTTTTACTTTGTATGGCTTCTCTTCGCCATTGTCTGTATCTTCTCCTCTTCCTTTGCCTCTTCTTCCTTTTTCTTGTTTTGTTCATCTACTTTATTTTCATCTTCGTGATCGCCTTTTTGCATTTCCTATTTCTTCTCCTTCTTCCTCCTCTTCGTCGTCTCTACCTTTATTTACTCATTGCTTCTCCTTCTTCATTCTTCATCGCTTCCTCCCTAGACTTCTTAAAGTGCCCAAATGAATTTACTAGACAACCACTGTCCACAGCTGTCCACCCGCTCAGATGTTATCGTATTGATTTAAGATTTCTTAGACCCCTAGAAACGTATTAAGGTTTCTACTATCCTAATGCAATAGGGATTTCTTCAATTCCCCCACTCCATCTTTCCACACTGGAGCTAGGTCAGCTGTCTCCTTCTGTCTCTTCTATCACCTTTTATTCTTCTGCTCTTTCGACTTGAATGCTTCTTCCTCGCCATCGTCTACTTCGAATTTTTCCCATCCGTGTTTTTTCCTGGTTCTACACTTGTTCGCCCTGCTTCTTTCCTTCTTCTTCTGTTTCTATCCTTATTCCTGCCTTTATCCTTTATCCTTTTTCTCTTTCATTAGTATGTCCTTTTTCTTCATCTTCCTGCTTTTCTATCATCCTTCTTCATCCTGCTCCTATCCTTGTTCTACTCCTACTCTTCTTTCTCTTCTTCTTCTTCTTCTATCTTCTTTTCTTCCCCTATCATTCTTCTTCATCTCATATCCTTCTTGTTCTTCTTCCTCCTGAATCAATTATCCTTCTTCTTCTTATTTCTACTTCTATCCTTCATCTTCTCCTTCCTGCTTCTATCCTTCATCTTCTCCCTTTTCTTCTTATTCCAGAGATGATCTCTCAATCATTCACTTGAGCGAGGTCGACCGGAAGTATAATATTTTCTATGAAGACATGTAATCTCACTTGATAATCGACTTTCTGTAAAGAAGAACAACTCAAGAGACTTTCTGGAAAGAAGAACGAGAAACTTTCTGTAAAGAAGAACAACTCAAGAGACTTTCTGGAAAGAAGAACGGGAAACTTTCTGGAAAGAAGAACAACTCAAGAGACTTTCTGGAAAGAAGAACGAGAGACTTTCTGGAAAGAAGAACAACTCAAGAGACTTTCTGGAAAGAAGAACAACTCAAGAGACTTTCTGGAAAGAAGAACAACTCAAGAGACTTTCTGGAAAGAAGAACGAGAAACTTTCTGGAAAGAAGAACAACTCAAGAGACTTTCTGGAAAGAAGAACGAGAAACTTTCTGGAAAGAAGAAAAACTCAAGAGACTTTCTGGAAAGAAGAACGAGAAACTTTCTGGAAAGAAGAACAACTCAAGAGACTTTCTGGAAAGAAGAACAACTCAAGAGACTTTCTGGAAAGAAGAACGAGAAACTTTCTGGAAAGAAGAACAACTCAAGAGACTTTCTGGAAAGAAGAACAACTCAAGAGACTTTCTGGAAAGAAGAACAACTCAAGAGACGTTAGATGGCAAGGATACGAAAACAGTTGTCCTATGATATTCTGTCTCCGTGGTTACTGCCCCCTGCTATCGTAACGATTTTATCAACATCCAGTCGTTTATCTTAGTCCACTCTTTATGGCCGTCGATATTGTCATTCTATACTTCTGCAAGTGTTTTTAGCACATCGTCAATCCACCTTATACATTCTCTTCCTTTGAAGGTCTGGTGTGTGGTGGTAGACAATCGTGTAACGGATAGATTCGGAGACATTATTGCAAGATGTCCCAATCTTAATTACTGCTTCAATAAACGTCTTCTACAGCATTGTCCCCATCCTATAACTCCTACTGACAATGTTTGTTTTAATTCAAGAGTACGTTTCGTATCATTAAACAACACTGGACGATATCTCAAAACTATTGTCAAGAAAACAAAACATAAAAAAACGAAAAAGTCCTTTTCTCTCTCGTCTGATAATAGAAAATGTGATAAAATGTTTCCGTTATTTGATATCGATATCGCCTGCTTGGTTTGTGGTTTGTTCCGTCTTCTTTATTTGACAAAAGTGATCTAGATTTATAATTCATTATCCTGTTGGTCCAACATGAAGCAAAGGCCACACTTGTATCTGGTTTTCTTTAAAGGAAGTCTCCACGAACGTGTGCAGACATTTACAAATTAGTTCCAATGTCGAGATTATGTTTTATTAGAGAAGGTCTCGTAACAGGCAGTCTGAATCCAAGTTATTGAAGTGGCTAGTACAATAGAAATTTTGTTCACATGATGAGGGTGCTATTCATATTCACAACTCAGTTTGGGACGGCCAGATGTTCTCGCGCCATCCGCCAATTGTCTACAGAGGATATTTCTGGGATGCGACCATTTGTCATGTGACGAACACGACCAATCCATCGTAGTCGTCGCCTGCCTTGGGAGAGTGTACATGCTTGAGAGATCGGTGCTAGAGTGCACCTCTGCATTCGTCACTCTGTCCCTCAATGTAATTCCAAGAATGGATTCCAGGCGCCGTAAATGGAAGGTGTTAGGCTTGTGTTCTGTTTGGTTCAGGTCAGGTTAGGTCATCCCGTAACCCGTGAGGTCGTTGCGGCACACACGAAGACATCCTCACAACTCCACGCCACCCCTCTCTGTCAGCGGCCGCTGCCTGTGCCTCTTTTGGTCGGAGATTGGTCCATTCTTTTATGTTGTCCTCCCATCTCTTTTTGGGACGGCCTCTTCGTCGTCTGCATTGCACCTTTCCGTGGAGGCTTGTATTTGCAAGACCATTTGATCTCCATATGTGACCGTACCAAGCGAGTTTCCTTTTTTTGACAGTTGCCAAGAAGTCTGCAAAAGGCCCTATTGCTGTTGTAATTCTATTTCGTATTTCCTCATTTGTAACTCGATCTTTGTAAGTGACGTTTATAAGTCTCAGGAAACATCTCATCTCCAAGGCATGTATCTTTCGCTGAAGGTCAGCTGTAACTGTCCATGTCTCACAAGCATAGAGGAATATTGACAGGACCAGTGTACGCATTAATCTGATTTTGGTATATATCGCCTAAGTCTCGCTACCCTTATCGCGTTGATTGTGTTGTTCTTTTTGTAAAGTGTTTGCCTCTCTGTATTCTACTGGCGCAGGCACGCCATTTTCAACCCCAGGCCGCAGATTGGTATATGAAAACAGAACGAATTAACCAGTGCTTGGATGCATTTGTGTGTGTCTGTATGTACTTATGCTAGTTACGGCCCCTTCAGAGGTCAACCCAACCAAAATGTAATTAAAGAGTCTCACACTGAGAGCGCTAGTGAACGGTGTGTAAGAGTATCATTGTTGGACAGTCAAAAGAAATAGAGTGTGAGGTAAGAAGAGAGAGAGGAGTAGGCCGTGAAGTATGTATTATATAGAAAGTGTACACCACGGCCTTGGTTTTGATTGCCAGTTAATGATTTCCAGAACACGCGTTGTGAGGCGAGGAAATGTAGCAGCAGCTCTGCCGATGCGACTTGTATATTCCTGGTTGTTGGCAGACCTTGCCGTTGGTGAGGGATCCCAGGTATGTGAATTGATGTACCAGTGCCAGTTCATAATTATCGATGCTAAAAGTTGGCGATGTATCTACTTCCTGTTCCAGCATATTTCTTCTGTTGAGACTTATCGTGTGACCATCATTTTTGCAAGCCTATGAGAATCGATCTATCAAGTTCTGAAGATCAGGACGAATATGACATCAGAGACAGATTCAAAATGTAGACCAAGACCTGCATCTCCCATACTCGTCGTGGTACTGAAAACGGGCTGTGTTACAGCAGCCTGGTGAACGGGGTGGGAATTTATGCTTTGACCTTATTTGTAATGATACTAAAGATAAGATCAGTATTGAACTACAGCCAGAAGCAACCAATTACAAATTATACAGTACTTCTTCTTCTTCTTCTTCTTCGTACGCTGTCAAACATCAACCTGTATTTTTTCGAAAAAAGCAGCGCTCATCCTGAGGCTGTCGACACTGCCATAGAGTTTGTCTAGTGTTGCCACTGGTGATGGCCACATGTGCTTTCTCTGGTCCTCGTATGTCGGGCAGTTTTACAGCAGATGTTCAGCGGTCATTTTCCCTGTACCCCAAGTGCATTCGTCAGCGCTACCTATCTTCAGTTTATTGAATAGGTGGTACCTCAGTCTGTTGTGGCATGTGCGGAGTCTGAAGACCACGACCTGCTCTCTTCTGTTCAACTGGTAATAGGCATCATTTGTTGTGTAGCCAGTATGTTCTGTTTCCCATTTGGTCATGTATCTCGCTCTAATAAGCATTTTGGACTCTTCGTAGGTCACACTAGAATCTGGTTGTGGTAGTCTTGCGCCTTCTTTTGCCAGTCTGTCTGCCTCCTCGTTGCCTTGGATGTTACAGTGGGATGGAACCCACTGTACCACTACTCTTTTTGGTGCGGACTGCTGGTATAGTTGACAGAGTACTGCTCTTAAATCATTAAGTTCAGTATTTTTCTGGCTTTTTAGTGATGTGACTACGGCCAGGGCATCTGTAAACAGGACTATCTGGCTTTCATTTCTTTTGCCTGTCAGCATTGCTTCTACTGCAGCCCTCAGTACCTCTGCCTCCGCTCTGAAATTGCTTGAGTATTTTCCAGTTGCCACTGACAGTGTTATTTTTCTACCATTTGGTAGGCTCAGGAATACCCCTGCCCCTCCGTTCTATGTTGTGTTTGTTACAGAACCGTCGGTGTATGCATGGGTCCAGTCCATGCTTGGGTAGTTTTTCGTTATGTCTCTTCTTTCTTTTTCAGTCTGGCTGTTCTTGTTTCCAATACCTAGTATATTTTCTACCATCTCCGGAATGATATGCTGCTTCCAGATAGGTTTGTGTACAGTAGGGATGGGCTTTGGTGTTGTTAATGTGTTCATAGGGTCTTCGCTCATCTTTGCTTTGGCTATTTCTGCAAAGTTTCTCCGCTTTAGCTTCCAATTTCCAAATCTATTTAGTCTCTGATGCATTGGATGGTCAGTCAATCTTCTTAGTTTCTCTGCTTGCTGCTGGGCTCTGCAGTCTCTTCTGTCGGTCATGAATTGCAGATTTGTAATCTTTTCAAGTTCTACAATTGGCGTTGACTTCATGCCTCCTGTTATAACTCTCATGGCTTGGTTTTGAAGTTTGCTAATTTTATCGAAGACAAATTATACAGTACGCTTGAGGATGTAAAATAAGGCACTGTAACCTGCTACAATAAAGATACATCGTCAAGAGTGAAGAACTCAGCATGAATAGTTTCCCAAAAACAACAACAATAAAAACAGCAACAACGCCAACGATCAGAACAGCAACAACTATAAGAAGTAAAACAACAACAACAACTTTAATAAGTACAACAACAACTATAAGAATTACAACAACAACTATAAGAAGTACAACAACAACAAAAACAACAACTATAAGAAGTACAACAACAACAAAAACAACAACTATAAGAAGTACAACAACAACAAAAACAACAACTATAAGAAGTACAACAACAACTATAAGAAGTACAACAACAACAAAAACAACAACTATAAGAAGTACAACAACAACAAAAACAACAACTATAAGAAGTACAACAACAACTATAAGAAGTACAACAACAACAAAAACAACAACTATAAGAAGTACAACAACAACAACTATAAGAAGTACAACAACAACAGCTATAAGAAGTACAACAACAACAAAAACAACAACTATAAGAAGTACAACAACAACAAAAACAACAACTATAAGAAGTACAACAACAACTATAAGAAGTACAACAACAACAAAAACAACAACTATAAGAAGTACAACAACAACAAAAACAACAACTATAAGAAGTACAACAACAACTATAAGAAGTACAACAACAACAAAAACAACAGCAAGAACAACAAAAACAATAAGAGTTACAGTAACAACAATAAGAGTTACAGTAACAACAATAAGAGTTACAGTAACAACAATAAGAGTTACAGTAACAACAATAAAATCAACAATTTTAAAAAAAACTACAAAAACTACAGCAACTAGGTAAACAACAATAATAACACAGTAACAACAACAATAAAAACCCCAGTAATAACCAGCGTAACATTAACCACAAAAATAGTAATGAAATACTTGAATCGTTACAGTGAACCTAATCTTGTTTCTGATTCATGTTCATTCTTTCTTCTTTTGTAATTTTACGGTGTTTGTTCTTCATTTGTTGGCCATCATTTCCCTGAACTTCGGAGAGCCTAGAATATGTCTCCCACCGACAAAGACCTCTGTTGTTATTGGTGATCCTGTTGTTGTAATTGCCACTCGTACTAAGTTAGATTTTCTTGATGATTTTTTCCTTTGGGGAATGCAACTTATACTGCTCTTTCCTAACTCCATTCTGTACCGTTATCTTCAGTTACTCCAGGTTTTCCTTTAGGGAAATTAGACAAGATTATGGTTCAAATTATACCTTTCTCGCCCTTATTTTTTTAATTTCCTGTTTCATCTATCCCATACCTTTGGGGAACGTAGACCATATTGTGTTTCCCATTTTCGTATCTGAAATTGTCTTCATTTAATGGCCCTGACTCTCCCATTCATTGCGTGGGAAGAGAGTGATCAATATAGTTCGTCTCTAAGTGTTTCTTTTGGATGAAGAAATAGAGATAGGAGTTTGAGATATAGTACGAAGCTTCCAAATTGGTGTGTCATGTACTTTAGAGGCCGCACTGTGAAATGTCACGTACTTTGGTCTCCTGCGTTGATTTGATGTGTTACGTACTTTCGTGTGTCATCCATTTTAGTCCGTTTGTGTGTCACACGTTTTGGATGGGGAGGGCAAGTCATTAATTAGGTCACAAACTGATATAGAATGGCTAGAAAATATAGTCTGTAAAGGTTTCACTGGGTGGCAGCGATATCCAGCTTTTACTTAGGCGGCAGACGCTGGGTGTCGTATGCACAAATGCAGATGAGATGCAAAATGGCATAGTGCTCATAGTATACAAACAGAAAACACGGTACTCTTGTGCGGTTTGGTTGGGGGGGGGGGGGGTGAAACGAAAAGACTATCTACAGAGGATATTATATGTAAGTCCTTCCTGTTTTGTTTTGTTTTTTTGTTTGGTTTTGTTTGGTTTTTTTAACGTTCGCCTTATTTCTCTAATCCCCAAGGCACTGTGGTTTTTATTTTGCTCTTGTCGCCTCAGTGCATCCGACTTCAGCATGCATTTTATGTAAAGGTCTGCTTCCTCCTCCATTTTCTAAGTGTTTGCTTCCCCGAGGTAACGCCCGGCGCTGTGATGGGGATCGAAGCAAGCACCACCTAGTTGGGAGCCGTGTCACTTAACCACTAGACCACATCGTCCCCTCCTGTTTACGGTGAGGAGAAGTGTTTATTACGAGAAGAGGTGAATAACAAAATATTGTCCCTAAGATTACTGATGAAACCTGACCCGGTCGTGCTGTTCAGATTTTACATAAACATCTGTCGACAGGTAGGAGAGATGATTCGAGCTGACACTCGACAAACGATAGACATTGAGTCTCTGGAACGTGTGCTTACTGTGAGAACCCAGACAACTGACTGGCGAACACAACGTGAACCGAATAGGCCTGACCGATCACTCCAGCACGAATGTCTGAATAGAGATGAAGGTGAAGACATGTCTAACATGATTTTTACTGGGGTTCAATCATGGTTGGATCCCTACCAACCCGAATGATGTGTGCATCACTACCAATCAGAATGATCCGTACATCTCTACCAACCAAAATGATGCGTACATCTCTACCAACCCAAATGACCCGTACATCTCTACCAACCCAAATGACCCGTACATCTCTACCAACCCAAATGACCCGTACATCTCTACCAACCAGAATCAAAGCGTGCTTCAATGCAATGGAAACATCCTTCTCCAACTTGTGTCGCGAAGTTCAAGGTCGCTTAACAAAAGGGGAGATTATGCCAACATAGATTTGAGAATCTCATGGACGGTTGTTAACAAATTTCCAGAAGAAAGGTGACAATGTGAATGCTGTGAAGTTCTGTTGATGCCTCCCGACGCAATTCTAAGAAAACCTTCAGATCTATTGAACTAGCATAGTACTATTCTAGCATGATAATGCCAGACCACAGACGGCTCGATTAACCGAGGAGAAATTGATCAATAGATGACAACTTCTTGAACATGTATCTTACAGCTCCGACATCGCCCGAGCGATTTCCATCTGTTTGGATGCGCCAATTCCCACCTTGCCGGGGAAGATTACGCGAATAAAGAAGAGGTTGAACTTGTAGCGCAAATATGGCTAAGACAGCAGACGACAGAATTAATATGGGTGTTGATGTACTGATAAAACGATGGGATCATCATCAGGGCAGTCCTACGACTGGCCAACAAGCTCATGGATTTTGTCCTTCCATTTCTGCCTATCCTCTGCAGCAGTCTCCAGCGCAGCATACGTCTTCACAGTCATATCCTAGCAGGCTTGAGACAAGAAGGTATTTCTAGGGTCTTCCTCTCCCTCTCCTTCGCTGCATAATGTCCACCAAGACCTTATTGATTGAGCCCACTCTTCGCATATTACTTCCCAAGCAGCCTTTTCTTGTTATGTTCCGGATCAACTTTCTCGCTTCTACCATCTCCGCCAATATCTTTTCATTTGATTTCTTCTCGATGGGATAAGTGTTGGTATTATGCTGAGAAATAAGGGACAAATAGGTGACATGTACAGAATATCTGACCGCCAGTCGAATTGTTAATACGATAGAAACGCTTTCTTCGTTGCTTGTTCTCAAACTCCGGCTACCAAGCCCTGAACGTTATCAATCTCCCGGCACCAAGCTCTGAGCTTTCTCAATCTCCCGCCACCAAGCCCTGAGCTTTCTCAATCTCCCGCCACCAAGCCCTGAACGTTCTCAATCTCCCGCCACCAAGCCCTGAGCTTTCTCAATCTCCCGCCACCAAGCCCTGAACGTTCTCAATCTCCCGCCACAAAGCCCTGAGCTTTCTCAATCTCCCGCCACCAAGCCCTGAACGTTCTCAATCTCCCGCCACAAAGCCCTGAGCTTTCTCAATCTCCCGCCACCAAGCCCTGAACGTTCTCAATCTTCCGCTGCCAAGCCCTGAGCGTTCTCAATCTTCCGCTACCAAGCCCTGAGCTTCCTCAATCTCCCGCTACCAAGCCATGAACAGGGATTTGCAAGTAGCAGGGTGTAGTCAGGAGAACGGAAGCGTTGTGTCGCAGCTTACAGCTTAACTCCGATATTTGCATCTTCCGGTTCGACACATCCGACTTAATCATGACATGTTTGGGTAACGGGTTAGCCTTCTCTCTGCTCTCCCTTCTCCTTAGCCAGTCTGCCTCCCTTTTCTTTAGCCAGTCTGCCCTCCCTTCTGCTTAGCCAGTCTGCGTGCCTTTTCCTTAGCCAGCCTGCCCTCCCTTCTCCTCAGCCAGTCTGCCCTCCCTTCTCCTTAGCCAGTCTGCCCTCCCTTCTCCTTAGCCAGTCTGCCCTCCCTTCTCCTTAGCCAGTCTGCCCTCCCTTATCCTTAGCCAGTCTTCCCTCCCTTCTCCTTAGCCAGTCTTCCCTCACTTCTCCTTAGCCGGTCTGCCCTCCCTTCTCCTTAGCCGGTCTGCCCTCCCTCTCCTTAGCCAGGGAGGAAGGACGGAAAGAAGGTAGGTAGGGAGGGAGGAAGGGAGTGAAGGATGGAGGGGGGAATGGAGTGAGGATGAGAGGGAAGGAGGGAGGGAGAAGAAAAAACTAAAAATGAGAAGGTGGAGAAGAAAAAAAAAAAGAAGAAGTGAGCAGAAAAGTAGAGAGGACCAAATAGGACAGACGAAAAAGATAGAAGAAAAAAAAAGAAGCGCTTACCTAACCAGAATTCCTAATCACCCGATGACTCTAAATATGTGCCTCAAATGAATGTGTATCTGAGTTGCGTAGAGACATTCCATGCATCCGCCAGTCATATCTTCTTCAATCCTCCTTGGATTTTCGTCCTCTCTATCTTCAATCATCCTGACCTAGATTCTCGCCCTCTCTATCTTCAATCCTCCTGACCTGGATTCTCGTCCTATCTTCAATTGTAACAGTTCCCGCCGGAGCAAGGGGAGTTTAGGATGCCTGAACATGTTAAAGCTTAAAGCTACATGAATGCATGTCAAGGTCACTCACTGTCTCAGCAAAGGAGAACAGAGTTGGGTTAAGGAATGTGGACAGGTAGAAACTGACCACTGGCCTTCCGATTTTGGTAGGGGGAGATTGATTGACAGACGAAATTGGCAACGGGGCTTGCTGCGAGAGAATGAGTGACAGGTGTGCAAAGTGTTTCGTTCCAATTGGAATTGAAGATGACCATACCTGAGATCGATTGGTCAAGCTCTGGTCTTGCTTGAGGATATATAACTCGAGACAAAGTTTAGCTCGAGAGGCTGGAGAGACAGGCTGGAGAGAGAGACAGGCTGGAGAGAGAGAGAGGCTGTATGGGAGAGAGAGAGACTGAATGTAGATAGTGTGTTTAACTCACCGACTTTAGATAGAGGAGCGATTGATAGACGGTTGGACGAATGTTTAGTGATAGAACAGGCTCGCTCAAATAGGTGTGTGAGTTTTGCATTAATAGATAATGTGAAAGTGTGTTTGTAAGCAAGGACACATTGTGAACGAGTTATGTCGAGATCGCCCGCCTGAGGGGATTTCAGTGAGGAAGAGTATTTGATAAGGTGTGTTGAAGACGCAGTTAAGGCGATGTGTGTGTGATGTCATTGCAAGGCAATAGAACTGGGTTTTTAGTTAGTTGGGAATTCCATCAATAGCTAATGCTTACAATTCCCGTTTTAGTAGAATGTTTAGTTAAGATATGTATTATATTGTGTTTGTAATTTCTCTACTCATTGTATGATATGAGTATGATATAATAAATATGCCACCTGATGTGTGATATGTCATTTACTGAGTATGGTCATGATGATGTGGATGAGTGTGAGAATGTTCTAAGATAGATCACGGCCAATGCAAACAGTGGGATCTGCTACACGTTATTATTATTTTGGTGCCTGTTGACCACGGATAGTCGTGGTAGATTTATAAATATAGTGCGTGTGTAGCTATAGATCTTGATTTGCACGTTTAACACAAGTGTCGCAGTTATATATAACTTGTGTGTGTAGTTAGGAATAGAGGAGTAGCTAGTGGTTAGAGTGTTAGTACCATAGACAGCTTTTCCAATCATCTGACTGGTAAGTGTGACATTTTTCTTCCACCCATTGTTGTATTATTGACAAGACTTTGTGCGTACTTGACAGTCTTATAAATTTTTGTGGTGGGCCAGACGGGTTTATTCAATATGTCGAGGTTGGACAATGTTAAACAATGTTATCATTGTCTAGCTTTTGGACATTTGTCTATCGGATGCCCTAATATTCTTCGGAATATTAACAGTTCCTGGAGAGGACTGTTTGTCAAAAGCAAGCCTTTCATGGCACTAGCTACAGCCAGCGATAAGTGGGAGGACAGAAGTCAACTACAAAACCAGCTAAGAGAACTAACAGGCAGAGTTATTCGGCTGGAAAGACAGGAAAAAGATCTCCAATGGAAGCTACGACAGCTGTTGCAACAGTTTGAAAACGGAGCTTTCAAACCAGCTAGGAAGGAGAGAAGAAATCAAGAAATCACAGAAGTAAACACGGTCCAGTATTGTGGAAGGGGACAGAGTGGTAGGAAAGTGAGTAGGAAGCCCGTACTACTTCCACATTCCGATCCGTGGAGGGACAGAGGTGGAAATCTCAGGACGGACGTGTGTGGACGACTGGAAAGAGGTTGCGAAAAGGGTTGGAGTTTGACCCAGGTGCAGAGGCCAAGTCAAGTGAGAGGAGGAGGAATGGTTGGGCAGAAGTTTGAATCGGGCAGATTCGTAGCCCACAAGAGGCCTTTTGCACGGTTACAGATGGAGAGGCAGAACAGGAGCTATCAAAGAGACTTTGAGCACGAGGCGGATGGACAGAAAGAAAGAGATACAGGTTTTGTGTATCCAGAAAAGTTAGGGACGGAGGGCAGGTTACGCAATGCAACCGAGACAAACGTTCGCTCAGAGGTCCAGATAAAATGTTACCGCATCGGACAGTGTAGGCCGAGAATTCAGGAAGAGGGTATTACGTCGATTAACATGGTCGGGCGTGCTGAAAGGGGCCAAGTTTACCAGGAACTTGTGGTCAAGCCTGGTAGAACATTAGTTAAAGTCGACGAAGAATCGAACAAGGAAATAGTCAGAGATTCGTCAGATAAAGAAGAAAGGAGAGGAGGAGGAATGGTAGTAGGACCAGCTATGGTTTCGTGCCCACCCAAGCCAGGTTCTAGCCATGCGGGAGAAGTTGTTGAACAGACCGAAAGAAGGGACAACCTTTCGGCCACCGAGGAAGGAAGTGGAAATGACGCACAGTTGGAATGCGAAACGGACGCACCAACAGCAGCCAACAAAAGAGGAACAGAGTTTCTAAGGAAAACGAAGAAAAGGGAAAGACAGGTTAACCACAGCCAGGACAGCGAACCAGTCATCGAAGCAAAGATGAAAAGATCTCAGTTCGAGATAAGCCAACAGTCAAACGAACAGTGTGAAAGGTCTTTCCCACAAATAGTGAATACAGATGGACGGAAGGCTGAAGTAGCGGACGATGTAAGTGTATGTAACACTACCAGAGAACCGGTGGGTACGAACCAACCAACCGAGAAACAAACAGACCAGACGATGGGCGTTTTACAGGAGGAAATCGCGCAGCAATCAGAGACAGCTGATGGAGCAGCGCATAGTCTGGTTAAAATAAGCAGTAGTGATAAGGAACGGTTGATGCAATGTTTACTGACGCTAGCCAAAAACATGGAATTCAGAAATGGAATTAGGTAAAGTCGTGTGGAGTACTTACACACATGGGCTATCATGTGAAACTCCAGTTGATGTATGCATTTGCATACAATTTGTTTCATCTACCGTTATCCTTGGGAAACGGAGATTTGGATAATTAGGGGGTAGGGTATAGAGAAGGAGGAATGACCAGATGTTAAAAAATTCCTTTGAATTCGTTGTCTCAAGTAAACGCCAGACAATGAGCGTACCACGGACGGTCAGTCTGAAGCTAGACTGACCGAGATCAAAGGGACATTTCCGACCAGAGAAACGGACGGCCAGTCTGAAGCTAGACTGACGAGATCACAGAGAAACGGGCAAGAGACGCAGGATAGCTGGATGCGCCAGGTAATGATTACGCGACGCAGGGTAACATGTGGACGTGATGTTTCGGTTAATATCTGACCAGGTAGCTTTGATGCGGGGAATTTGGGGAAATAGAGGTGAATTAGTTAGATCACAACACTCGGTTTTGATTCCTCGGGACAAAGACTGCACCCGGACTAGTAGGGTTACAGCATGACGTAATTCGACAGGTGGACGATTCGGTTTTTGACTTTTGACTCAGACATAGTTTAGTATCTGATTAAGTTAGAACTTAGTCATAGTTTAGTGACATAGTTTAGTATCTGATTAAGTTACAACTTAGTCATAGTTTAGTGACATAGTTTAGAACTTAGTCATTAGTTTAGTATCTTTTGAAGGGGGCATTAACAGGTGCTCATCTGTGGGGCACGAGCAGGAGTGAAGGTTGATGGCACTTGGTCATGTTTATGTGTGTAAATATTTTGATATTTGGATTTTGACCAGCGTATTACTTGCACTTTAATTGATTGTTGTTGGTTTGTTTAAACATGATTATGTGTCCTGACATAAGTATCAAGGTGTGATACGGACTGAAATACTGATATCATGAGTATGCGTGCAAATATTTTGACATTTGTATTTAGTGTTTGGGTTTCGACATTGTATGCAATGCATTTGTCTTGTGTTTTGTTGTTGTTTTTTTGTTGTTGTTGTTGAATCATCATGTTTACAGGTATTTGATACAGGTTATATAGGTGATCTACAGAGCAGTATATCTCATCCAGACTGTAGGCCTCCGCAAGCACAAGTCACCACGAGTTCCAGAATCACATGTATGTGGAGTCTTTGCAGAGAAGACTACATTGATCAGAAGTTTTAATATTGACTATGACATATGTTGTCAAATATCGTTTTTGTGGGAAACATAAAGAATTTTGCTGTTTTCTTTGAGAGGGGATAGCTGTCAAGAGGGACAATGATAACTAGCCTGAGGATAACCCACGTAAATTCGTGGCCTCACAGGAGTTAGTATGAAGTGAATCGTCGGCCAGGCGTGTAATGAGACCGCCTGAGAAAATTGACCTGAACTGGTCGAGTGTAACAATGAAGGTTCGTGTCCTTAGAGGAAGGCACGGGAAACAGGGCGAGATATGTTGACCTCAAATGAGTAAGGAGAATTCCTTAAGGTCTTTCTGTTTTGATGAGTTAAAGGTCCCGCAGGGACAGACTTTGGTGTATTTGACTGCAAAACGATGTAAAAGTGGTGGTTTGTGTTGTAAAAACGCCCAGCCACAGTGTTTTTCTTCTGCTTGTATTGATTGTGTATGTATTACAAAAAGTTTATATGTATCAAATGACATGTCTTTTTATGCATGTACGATGTGAGTGAAGTTGTAAACAGGAGTAGTGTTTACATTTTGGATAGTAGAGACGAAAATGGTGGTCATTTGCCAGATGAAAAAAATGACCATCCATGTTTCGGTCTGTAGTTTAGGGAGGTAATGTAACAGTTCCCGCCGGAGCAAGGGGAGTTTAGGATGCCTGAACATGTTAAAGCTTAAAGCTACATGAATGCATGTCAAGGTCACTCACTGTCTCAGCAAAGGAGAACAGAGTTGGGTTAAGGAATGTGGACAGGTAGAAACTGACCACTGGCCTTCCGATTTTGGTAGGGGGAGATTGATTGACAGACGAAATTGGCAACGGGGCTTGCTGCGAGAGAATGAGTGACAGGTGTGCAAAGTGTTTCGTTCCAATTGGAATTGAAGATGACCATACCTGAGATCGATTGGTCAAGCTCTGGTCTTGCTTGAGGATATATAACTCGAGACAAAGTTTAGCTCGAGAGGCTGGAGAGACAGGCTGGAGAGAGAGACAGGCTGGAGAGAGAGAGAGGCTGTATGGGAGAGAGAGAGACTGAATGTAGATAGTGTGTTTAACTCACCGACTTTAGATAGAGGAGCGATTGATAGACGGTTGGACGAATGTTTAGTGATAGAACAGGCTCGCTCAAATAGGTGTGTGAGTTTTGCATTAATAGATAATGTGAAAGTGTGTTTGTAAGCAAGGACACATTGTGAACGAGTTATGTCGAGATCGCCCGCCTGAGGGGATTTCAGTGAGGAAGAGTATTTGATAAGGTGTGTTGAAGACGCAGTTAAGGCGATGTGTGTGTGATGTCATTGCAAGGCAATAGAACTGGGTTTTTAGTTAGTTGGGAATTCCATCAATAGCTAATGCTTACAATTCCCGTTTTAGTAGAATGTTTAGTTAAGATATGTATTATATTGTGTTTGTAATTTCTCTACTCATTGTATGATATGAGTATGATATAATAAATATGCCACCTGATGTGTGATATGTCATTTACTGAGTATGGTCATGATGATGTGGATGAGTGTGAGAATGTTCTAAGATAGATCACGGCCAAGGCAAACAGTGGGATCTGCTACACAATCCTCCTGACTTGGATTCTCGCCCTCTCTATATTCAATCCTCCTGACCTGGATTCTCGCCCTCTCTATCTTCAATCCTCCTGACCTGGATTCTCGCCCTCTCTATCTTCAATCCTCCTGACCTGGATTCTTGTCCTATCTTCAATCCTCCTGACCTGAATTCTCGCCCTCTCTATCTTCAATCCTCCTGACCTGGATTCTCGCCCTCTCTATCTTCAATCCTCCTGACTTGGATTCTCGCCCTCTCTATCTTAAATTCTCCTGACCTGGATTCTCGCCCTCTCTATCTTCAATCCTCCTGACCTGGATTCTAGCCTTCTCTATCTTCAATCCTCCTGACCTGGATTCTCGCCCTCTCTATCTTCAATCCTCCTGACCTGGATTCTCGTCCTATCTTCAATCCTCCTGACCTGGATTCTCGCCCTCTCTAACTTCAATCCTCCTGACCTGGATTCTCGCCCTCTCTATCTTCAATCCTCCTGACCTGGATTCTCACCCTCTCTATCTTCAATCTTCCTGACTTGGATTCTCGCCCTCTCTATCTTCAATCCTCCTGACCTGGATTCTCGCCCTCTCTATCTTCAATCCTCCTGACCTGGATTCTCGCCCTCTCTATCTTCAATCCTCCTGACCTGGATTCTCGCCCTCTCTATCTTCAATCCTCCTGACTTGGATTCTCGCCCTCTCTATCTTCAATCCTCATGGCCTGGATTCTCGTCTTATCTTCAATCCTCCTGACCTGGATTCTCGTCCTATCTTCAATCCTCCTGACCTGGATTCTCGTCCTATCTTCAATCCTCCTGACCTGGATTCTCGCCCTCTCTATCTTCAATCCTCCTGACCTGGATTCTCGCCCTCTCCATCTTCAATCCTCCTGACCTGGATCCTCGTCCTATCTTCAATCCTCCTGACTTGGATTCTCGCCCTCTCTATCTTCAATCCTCCTGACCTGGATTCTCGCCCTCTCTATCTTCAATCCTCCTGACCTGGATTCTCGTCCTATCTTCAATCCTCCTGACCTGGATTCTCGCCCTCTCTATCTTCAATTCTCCTGACCTGGATTCTCACCCTCTCTATCTTCAATCCTCCTGACCTGGATTCTCGCCCTCTCTATCTTCAATCCTCCTGACCTGGATTCTCGTCCTATCTTCAGTCCTCCTGACCTGGATTCTCGCCCTCTCTATCTTCAATCCTCCTGACCTGGATTCTCGCCCTCTCTATCTTCAATCCTCCTGACTTGGATTCTCGCCCTCTCTATCTTCAATTCTCCTGACCTGGATTCTCGCCCTCTCTATCTTCAATCCTCCTGACCTGGATTCTCGCTCTCTATCTTAAATCCTCCTGACCTGGATTCTCGCCGTCTCTATCTTCAATCCTCCTGACCTGGATTCTCGTCCTATCATCAATCCTCCTGATCTGGATTCTCGCCCTCTCTATCTTCAATCCTCCTGACCTGGATTCTCGCCCTCTCAATCTTCAATCCTCCTGACCTGGATTCTCGCCTTCTCTATCTTCAATCCTCCTGACCTGGATTCTCGCCTTCTCTATCTTTAATCCTCCTGACCTGGATTCTCGTCCTATCTTCAATCCTCCTGACCTGGATTCTCGCCCTCTCTATCTTCAATCCTCCTGACCTGGATTCTCGACCTCTCTATCTTCAATCCTCCTGACCTGGATTCCCGCCCTCTCTATCTTCAATCCTCCTGACTTGGATTCTCGCCCTCTCTATCTTCAATCCACCTGACCTGGATTCTCGTCCTATCTTCAATCCTCCTGATCTGGATTCTCGCCCTCTCTATCTTCAATCCTCCTGACCTGGATTCTCGCCCTCTCTATCTTCAATCCTCCTGACCTGGATTCTCACCCTCCCTATCTTCAATCCTCCTGACTTGGATTCTCGCCCTCTCTATCTTCAATCCTCCTGACCTGGATTCTCGCCCTCTCTATCTTCAATCCTCCTGACCTGGATTCTCGCCCTCTCTATCTTCAATCCTCCTGACCTGGATTCTCGCCCTCTCTATCTTCAGTCCTCCTGACTTGGATTCTCGCCCTCTCTAACTTCAATCCTCATGGCCTGGATTCTCGTCTTATCTTCAATCCTCCTGACCTGGATTCTCGCCCTCTCTATCTTCAATCCTCCTGACCTGGATTCTCGTCCTATCTTCAATCCTCATGACCTGGATTCTCGTCCTATCTTTAATCCTCCTGACCTGGATTCTCGCCCTCTCTATCTTCAATCCTCCTGACCTGAATTCTCGCCCTCTCCATCTTCAATCCTCCTGACCTGGATTCTCGTCCTATCTTCAATCCTCCTGACTTGGATTCTCGCCCTCTCTATCTTCAATCCTCCTGACCTGGATGCTCGTCCTATCTTCAATCCTCCTGATCTGGATTCTCGCCCTCTCTATCTTCAATCCTCCTGAACTGGATTCTCGCCCTCTCTATCTTCAATCCTTCTGACCTGGATTCTTGTCCTATCTTCAATCCTCCTGACCTGGATTCTCGCCCTCTCTATCTTCAATTCTCCTGACCTGGATTCTCGCCCTCTCTATCTTCAATCTTCCTGACCTGGATTCTCGCCCTCTCTATCTTCAATCCTCCTGACCTGGATTCTCGTCCTATCTTCAGTCCTCCTGACCTGGATTCTCGCCCTCTCTATCTTCAATCCTCCTGACCTGGATTCTCGCCCCCTCTATCTTCAATCCTCCTGACTTGGATTCTCGCCCTCTCTATCTTCAATTCTCCTGACCTGGATTCTCGCCCTCTCTATCTTCAATCCTCCTGACCTGGATTCTCGTCCTATCTTCAGTCCTCCTGACCTGGATTCTCGCCCTCTCTATCTTCACTCCTCCTGACATGGATTCTCGCCCCCTCTATCTTCAATCCTCCTGACTTGGATTCTCGCCCTCTCTATCTTCAATTCTCCTGACCTGGATTCTCGCCCTCTCTATCTTCAATCCTCATGACCTGGATTCTCGCCCTCTCTATCTTAAATCCTCCTGACCTGGATTCTCGCCGTCTCTATCTTCAATCCTCCTGACCTGGATTCTCGTCCTATCATCAATCCTCCTGATCTGGATTCTCGCCCTCTCTATCTTCAATCCTCCTGACCTGGATTCTCGCCCTCTCTATCTTAAATCCTCCTGACCTGGATTCTCGCCGTCTCTATCTTCAATCCTCCTGACCTGGATTCTCGTCCTATCATCAATCCTCCTGATCTGGATTCTCGCCCTCTCTATCTTCAATCCTCCTGACCTGGATTCTCGCCCTCTCTATCTTCAATCCTCCTTATCTGGATTCTCGCCCTCTCTATCTTCAATCCTCCTGACCTGGATTCTCGCCCTCTCTATCTTCAATCCTCCTGACCTGGATTCTCGCCTTCTCTATCTTCAATCCTCCTGACCTGGATTCTCGCCTTCTCTCTTTAATCCTCCTGTTCTGGATTCTCGACCTCTCTATCTTCAATCCTCCTGATATGGATTCTCGCCCTCTCTATCTTCAATCCTCCTGACCTGGATTCTCGCCCTCTCTATCTTCAATCCTCCTGACCTGGATTCTCAACCTCCCTATCTTCAATCCTCCTGACCTGGATTCTCGCCCTCTCTATCTTTAATCCTCCTGACCTGGATTCTCGCCCTCTCTATCTTCAATCCTCCTGACTTTGATTCTCGCCCTGTCTATCTTCAATCCTCATGGCCTGGATTCTCGTCTTATCTTCAATTTTCCTGACCTGGATTCTCGCCCTCTCTATCTTCAATCCTCCTGACTTGGATTCTCGCCCTCTCTATCTTCAATTCTCCTGACCTGGATTCTCGCTCTCTCTATCTTCAATCCTCCTGACCTGGATTCTCGCCCTCTCTATCTTAAATCCTCCTGACCTGGATTCTCGCCGTCTCTATCTTTAATCCTTCTGACCTGGATTCTCGTCCTATCTTCAATCCTCCTGACCTGGATTCTCGTCCTATCTTCAATCCTCCTGACCTGGATTCTCGCCCTCTCTATCTTCAATCCTCCTGACCTGGATTCTCGCCCTCTCCATCTTCAATCCTCCTGACCTGTATTCTCGTCCTATCTTCGATCCTCCTGACTTGGATTCTCGCCCTCTCTATCTTCAATCCTCCTGACCTGGATCCTCGTCCTATCTTCAATCCTCCTGACTTAGATTCTCGCCCTCTCTATCTTCAATCCTCCTGACCTGGATTCTCGTCCTATCTTCAATCTTCCTGACCTGGATTCTCGCCCTCTCTATCTTCAATTCTCCTGACCTGGATTCTCGCCCTCTCTATCTTTAATCCTCCTGACCTGGATTCTCGCCCTCTCTATCTTCAATCCTCCTGACCTGCATTCTCGTCCTATCTTCAGTCCTCCTGACCTGGATTCTCGCCCTCTCTATCTTCAATCCTCCTGACCTGGATTCTCGCCACCTCTATCTTCAATCCTCCTGACTTGGATTCTCGCCCTCTCTATCTTAAATCCTCCTGACCTGGATTCTCGCCCTCTCTATCTTCAATCCACCTGACCTGGATTCTCGCCCTCTCTATCTTCAATCCTCCTGTCCTGGATTCTCGCCTTCTCTATCTTTAATCCTCTTGACCTGGATTCTCGTCCTATCTTCAATCCTCCTGACCTGGATTCTCGCCTTCTCTATCTTTAATCCTCCTGACCTGGATTCTCGTCCTATCTTCAATCCTCCTGACCTGGATTCTCGCCCTCTCTATCTTCAATCCTCCTGACCTGGATTCTCGCCCTCTCTATCTTCAATCCTCCTGACCTGGATTCTCGCCCCCTCTATCTTCAATCCTCCTGACTTGGATTCTCGCCCTCTCTATCTTCAATTCTCCTGACCTGGATTCTCGCCCTCTCTATCTTAAATCCTCCTGACCTGGATTCTCGCCGTCTCTATCTTCAATCCTCCTGACCTGGATTCTCGTCCTATCATCAATCCTCCTGATCTGGATTCTCGCCCTCTCTATCTTCAATCCTCCTGACCTAGATTCTCGCCCTCTCTATCTTCAATCCTCCTGACCTGGATTCTCGCCTTCTCTATCTTCAATCCTCCTGACCTGGATTCTCGCCTTCTCTATCTTTAATCCTCCTGACCTGGATTCTCGTCCTATCTTCAATCCTCCTGACCTGGATTCTCGCCCTCTCTATCTTCAATCCTCCTGACCTGGATTCTCGACCTCTCTATCTTCAATCCTCCTGACCTGGATTCCCGCCCTCTCTATCTTCAATCCTCCTGACTTGGGTTCTCGCCCTCTCTATCTTCAATCCACCTGACCTGGATTCTCGCGCTCTCTATCTTCAATCCTCCTGACCTGAATTTTTGACCTCTCTATCTTCAATCCTCCTGATTTGGATTCTCGCCCTTTCTATCTTAAATCATCCTGTCCTGGATTCTCGCCCTCTCTATCTTCAATCCTTCTGACCTGGATTCTCGTCCTATCTTCAATCCTCCTGACCTGGATTCTCGCCCTCTCTATCTTCAATCCTCCTGACCTAGATTCTCGTCCTATCTTCAATCCTCCTGACCTGGATTCTCGCCCTCTCTATCTTAAATCCTCCTGACCTGGATTCTCGCCCTCTCTATCTTCAATCCTCCTGACCTGGATTCTCACCCTCTCTATCTTCAATCCTCCTGACTTGGAATCTCGCCCTCTCTATCTTCAATCCTCCTGACCTGGATTCTCGCCCTCTCTATCTTTAATCCTTCTGACTTGGATTCTCGCCCTCTCTATCTTCAATTCTCCTGACCTGGATTCTCGCCCTCTCTATCTTCAATCCTCCTGACCTGGATTCTCGCCCTCTCTATCTTAAATCCTCCTGACCTGGATTCTCGCCGTCTCTATCTTCAATCCTCCTGACCTGGATTCTCGTCCTATCATCAATCTTCCTGATCTGGATTCTCGCCCTCTCTATCTTCAATCCACCTGCCCTGGATTCTCGCCCTCTCTATCTTCAATCCTCCTGACCTGGATTCTCGCCTTCTCTATCTTCAATCCTCCTGACCTGGATTCTCGCCTTCTCTATCTTTAATCCTCCTGACCTGGATTCTCGTCCTATCTTCAATCCTCCTGACCTGGATTCTCGCCCTCTCTATCTTCAATCCTCCTGACCTGGATTCTCAACCTCTCTATCTTCAATCCTCCTGATATGGATTCTCGCCCTCTCTATCTTCAATCCTCCTGACCTGGATTCTCGCCCTCTCTATCTTCAATCCTCCTGACTTTGATTCTCGCCCTGTCTATCTTCAATCCTCATGGCCTGGATTCTCGTCTTATCTTCAATTTTCCTGACCTGGATTCTCGCCCTCTCTATCTTCAATCCTCCTGACTTGGATTCTCGCCCTCTCTATCTTCAATTCTCCTGACCTGGATTCTCGCCCTCTCTATCTTCAATCCTCCTGACCTGGATTCTCGCCCTCTCTATCTTAAATCCTCCTGACCTGGATTCTCGCCGTCTCTATCTTCAATCCTTCTGACCTGTATTCTCGTCCTATCTTCAATCCTCCTGACCTGGATTCTCGTCCTATCTTCAATCCTCCTGACCTGGATTCTCGCCCTCTCTATCTTCAATCCTCCTGACCTGGATTCTCGCCCTCTCTATCTTCAATCCTCCTGACCTGGATTCTCGCCTTCTCTATCTTCAATCCTCCTGACCTGGATTCTCGCCTTCTCTATCTTTAATCCTCCTGACCTGGATTCTCGTCCTATCTTCAATCCTCCTGACCTGGATTCTCGCCCTCTCTATCTTCAATCCTCCTGACCTGGATTCTCGACCTCTCTATCTTCAATCCTCCTGACCTGGATTCCCGCCCTCTCTATCTTCAATCCTCCTGACTTGGATTCTCGCCCTCTCTATCTTCAATCCACCTGACCTGGATTCTCGTCCTATCTTCAATCCTCCTGATCTGGATTCTCGCCCTCTCTATCTTCAATCCTCCTGACCTGGATTCTCGCCCTCTCTATCTTCAATCCTCCTGACCTGGATTCTCACCCTCCCTATCTTCAATCCTCCTGACTTGGATTCTCGCCCTCTCTATCTTCAATCCTCCTGACCTGGATTCTCGCCCTCTCTATCTTCAATCCTCCTGACCTGGATTCTCGCCCTCTCTATCTTCAATCCTCCTGACCTGGATTCTCGCCCTCTCTATCTTCAGTCCTCCTGACTTGGATTCTCGCCCTCTCTATCTTCAATCCTCATGGCCTGGATTCTCGTCTTATCTTCAATCCTCCTGACCTGGATTCTCGCCCTCTCTATCTTCAATCCTCCTGACCTGGATTCTCGTCCTATCTTCAATCCTCATGACCTGGATTCTCGTCCTATCTTTAATCCTCCTGACCTGGATTCTCGCCCTCTCTATCTTCAATCCTCCTGACCTGAATTCTCGCCCTCTCCATCTTCAATCCTCCTGACCTGGATTCTCGTCCTATCTTCAATCCTCCTGACTTGGATTCTCGCCCTCTCTATCTTCAATCCTCCTGACCTGGATGCTCGTCCTATCTTCAATCCTCCTGATCTGGATTCTCGCCCTCTCTATCTTCAATCCTCCTGACCTGGATTCTCGCCCTCTCTATCTTCAATCCTTCTGACCTGGATTCTTGTCCTATCTTCAATCCTCCTGACCTGGATTCTCGCCCTCTCTATCTTCAATTCTCCTGACCTGGATTCTCGCCCTCTCTATCTTCAATCTTCCTGACCTGGATTCTCGCCCTCTCTATCTTCAATCCTCCTGACCTGGATTCTCGTCCTATCTTCAGTCCTCCTGACCTGGATTCTCGCCCTCTCTATCTTCAATCCTCCTGACCTGGATTCTCGCCCCCTCTATCTTCAATCCTCCTGACTTGGATTCTCGCCCTCTCTATCTTCAATTCTCCTGACCTGGATTCTCGCCCTCTCTATCTTCAATCCTCCTGACCTGGATTCTCGCCCTCTCTATCTTCAATCCTCCTGACCTGGATTCTCGCCCTCTCTATCTTCACTCCTCCTGACATGGATTCTCGCCCCCTCTATCTTCAATCCTCCTGACTTGGATTCTCGCCCTCTCTATCTTCAATTCTCCTGACCTGGATTCTCGCCCTCTCTATCTTCAATCCTCCTGACCTGGATTCTCGCCCTCTCTATCTTAAATCCTCCTGACCTGGATTCTCGCCGTCTCTATCTTCAATCCTCCTGACCTGGATTCTCGTCCTATCATCAATCCTCCTGATCTGGATTCTCGCCCTCTCTATCTTCAATCCTCCTGACCTGGATTCTCGCCGTCTCTATCTTCAATCCTCCTGACCTGGATTCTCGTCCTATCATCAATCCTCCTGATCTGGATTCTCGCCCTCTCTATCTTCAATCCTCCTGACCTGGATTCTCGCCCTCTCTATCTTCAATCCTCCTGATCTGGATTCTCGCCCTCTCTATCTTCAATCCTCCTGACCTGGATTCTCGCCCTCTCTATCTTCAATCCTCCTGACCTGGATTCTCGCCTTCTCTATCTTCAATCCTCCTGACCTGGATTCTTGCCTTCTCTCTTTAATCCTCCTGTTCTGGATTCTCGACCTCTCTATCTTCAATCCTCCTGATATGGATTCTCGCCCTCTCTATCTTAAATCCTCCTGACCTGGATTCTCGCCCTCTCTATCTTCAATCCTCCTGACCTGGATTCTCAACCTCCCTATCTTCAATCCTCCTGACCTGGATTCTCGCCCTCTCTACCTTTAATCCTCCTGACCTGGATTCTCGCCCTCTCTATCTTCAATCCTCCTGACTTTGATTCTCGCCCTGTCTATCTTCAATCCTCATGGCCTGGATTCTCGTCTTATCTTCAATTTTCCTGACCTGGATTCTCGCCCTCTCTATCTTCAATCCTCCTGACTTGGATTCTCGCCCTCTCTATCTTCAATTCTCCTGACCTGGATTCTCGCTCTCTCTATCTTCAATCCTCCTGACCTGGATTCTCGCCCTCTCTATCTTAAATCCTCCTGACCTGGATTCTCGCCGTCTCTATCTTTAATCCTTCTGACCTGGATTCTCGTCCTATCTTCAATCCTCCTGACCTGGATTCTCGTCCTATCTTCAATCCTCCTGACCTCGATTCTCGCCCTCTCTATCTTCAATCCTCCTGACCTGGATTCTCGCCCTCTCCATCTTCAATCCTCCTGACCTGTATTCTCGTCCTATCTTCAATCCTCCTGACTTAGATTCTCGCCCTCTCTATCTTCAATCCTCCTGACCTGGATTCTCGTCCTATCTTCAATCTTCCTGACCTGGATTCTCGCCCTCTCTATCTTCAATTCTCCTGACCTGGATTCTCGCCTTCTCTATCTTTAATCCTCCTGACCTGGATTCTCGCCCTCTCTATCTTCAATCCTCCTGACCTGCATTCTCGTCCTATCTTCAGTCCTCCTGACCTGGATTCTCGCCCTCTCTATCTTCAATCCTCCTGACCTGGATTCTCGCCACCTCTATCTTCAATCCTCCTGACTTGGATTCTCGCCCTCTCTATCTTAAATCCTCCTGACCTGGATTCTCGCCCTCTCTATCTTCAATCCACCTGACCTGGATTCTCGCCCTCTCTATCTTCAATCCTCCTGTCCTGGATTCTCGCCTTCTCTATCTTTAATCCTCCTGACCTGGATTCTCGTCCTATTTTCAATCCTCCTGACCTGGATTCTCGCCTTCTCTATCTTTAATCCTCCTGACCTGGATTCTCGTCCTATCTTCAATCCTCCTGACCTGGATTCTCGCCCTCTCTATCTTCAATCCTCCTGACCTGGATTCTCGCCCTCTCTATCTTCAATCCTCCTGACCTGGATTCTCGCCCCCTCTATCTTCAATCCTCCTGACTTGGATTCTCGCCCTCTCTATCTTCAATTCTCCTGACCTGGATTCTCGCCCTCTCTATCTTAAATCCTCCTGACCTGGATTCTCGCCGTCTCTATCTTCAATCCTCCTGACCTGGATTCTCGTCCTATCATCAATCCTCCTGATCTGGATTCTCGCCCTCTCTATCTTCAATCCTCCTGACCTAGATTCTCGCCCTCTCTATCTTCAATCCTCCTGACCTGGATTCTCGCCTTCTCTATCTTCAATCCTCCTGACCTGGATTCTCGCCTTCTCTATCTTTAATCCTCCTGACCTGGATTCTCGTCCTATCTTCAATCCTCCTGACCTGGATTCTCGCCCTCTCTATCTTCAATCCTCCTGACCTGGATTCTCGACCTCTCTATCTTCAATCCTCCTGACCTGGATTCCCGCCCTCTCTATCTTCAATCCTCCTGACTTGGGTTCTCGCCCTCTCTATCTTCAATCCACCTGACCTGGATTCTCGCGCTCTCTATCTTCAATCCTCCTGACCTGAATTTTTGACCTCTCTATCTTCAATCCTCCTGATTTGGATTCTCGCCCTCTCTATCTTAAATCATCCTGTCCTGGATTCTCGCCCTCTCTATCTTCAATCCTTCTGACCTGGATTCTCGTCCTATCTTCAATCCTCCTGACCTGGATTCTCGCCCTCTCTATCTTCAATCCTCCTGACCTAGATTCTCGTCCTATCTTCAATCCTCCTGACCTGGATTCTCGCCCTCTCTATCTTAAATCCTCCTGACCTGGATTCTCGCCCTCTCTATCTTCAATCCTCCTGACCTGGATTCTCACCCTCTCTATCTTCAATCCTCCTGACTTGGAATCTCGCCCTCTCTATCTTTAATCCTCCTGACCTGGATTCTCGCCCTCTCTATCTTTAATCCTCCTGACCTGGATTCTCGCCCTCTCTATCTTCAATCCTCATGACCTGGATTCTCGTCCTATCTTCAATCCTCCTGACCTGGATTCTCGCCCTCTCTATCTTCAATTCTCCTGACCTGAATTCTCGCCCCCTCTATCTTCAATCCTCCTGACTTGGATTCTCGCCCTCTCTATCTTCAATTCTCCTGACCTGGATTCTCGCCCTCTCTATCTTCAATCCTCCTGACCTGGATTCTCGCCCTCTCTATCTTAAATCCTCCTGACCTGGATTCTCGCCGTCTCTATCTTCAATCCTCCTGACCTGGATTCTCGTCCTATCATCAATCTTCCTGATCTGGATTCTCGCCCTCTCTATCTTCAATCCACCTGACCTGGATTCTCGCCCTCTCTATCTTCAATCCTCCTGACCTGGATTCTCGCCTTCTCTATCTTCAATCCTCCTGACCTGGATTCTCGCCTTCTCTATCTTTAATCCTCCTGACCTGGATTCTCGTCCTATCTTCAATCCTCCTGACCTGGATTCTCGCCCTCTCTATCTTCAATCCTCCTGACCTGGATTCTCGACCTCTCTATCTTCAATCCTCCTGATATGGATTCTCGCCCTCTCTATCTTCAATCCTCCTGACCTGGATTCTCGCCCTCTCTATCTTCAATCCTCCTGACCTATATTCTCAACCTCCCTATCTTCAATCCTCCTGACCTGGATTCTCGCCCTCTCTATCTTCAATCCTCCTGACCTGGATTCTCGCCCTCTCTATCTTCAATCCTCCTGACTTTGATTCTCGCCCTGTCTATCTTCAATCCTCATGGCCTGGATTCTCGTCTTATCTTCAATTTTCCTGACCTGGATTCTCGCCCTCTCTATCTTCAATCCTCCTGACTTGGATTCTCGCCCTCTCTATCTTCAATTCTCCTGACCTGGATTCTCGCCCTCTCTATCTTCAATCCTCCTGACCTGGATTCTCGCCCTCTCTATCTTAAATCCTCCTGACCTGGATTCTCGCCGTCTCTATCTTCAATCCTTCTGACCTGTATTCTCGTCCTATCTTCAATCCTCCTGACCTGGATTCTCGTCCTATCTTCAATCCTCCTGACCTGGATTCTCGCCCTCTCTATCTTCAATCCTCCTGACCTGGATTCTCGCCCTCTCCATCTTCAATCCTCCTGACCTGGATTCTCGTCCTATCTTCAATCCTCCTGACTTGGATTCTAGCCCTCTCTATCTTCAATCCTCCTGACCTGGATCCTCGTCCTATCTTCAATCCTCCTGACTTAGATTCTCGCCCTCTCTATCTTCAATCCTCCTGACCTGGATTCTCGCCCGCTCTATCTTCAATCCTCCTGACCTGGATTCTCGCCCTCTCTATCTTCAATCCTCCTGACCTGGATTCTCGCCCTCTCCATCTTCAATCCTCCTGACCTGGATTCTCGCCCTCTCTATCTTCAATCCTCCTGACCTGGATTCTCGCCCTCTCCATCTTCAATCCTCCTGACCTGGATTCTCGTCCTATCTTCAATCCTCCTGACTCGGATTCTAGCCCTCTCTATCTTCAATCCTCCTGACCTGGATCCTCGTCCTATCTTCAATCCTCCTGACTTAGATTCTCGCCCTCTCTATCTTCAATCCTCCTGACCTGGATTCTCGCCCGCTCTATCTTCAATCCTCCTGACCTGGATTCTCGTCCTATCTTCAATCTTCCTGACCTGGATTCTCGCCCTCTCTATCTTCAATTCTCCTGACCTGAATTCTCGCCCCCTCTATCTTCAATCCTCCTGACTTGGATTCTCGCCCTCTCTATCTTCAATTCTCCTGACCTGGATTCTCGCCCTCTCTATCTTCAATCCTCCTGACCTGGATTCTCGCCCTCTCTATCTTAAATCCTCCTGACCTGGATTCTCGCCGTCTCTATCTTCAATCCTCCTGACCTGGATTCTCGTCCTATCATCAATCTTCCTGATCTGGATTCTCGCCCTCTCTATCTTCAATCCACCTGACCTGGATTCTCGCCCTCTCTATCTTCAATCCTCCTGACCTGGATTCTCGCCTTCTCTATCTTCAATCCTCCTGACCTGGATTCTCGCCTTCTCTATCTTTAATCCTCCTGACCTGGATTCTCGTCCTATCTTCAATCCTCCTGACCTGGATTCTCGCCCTCTCTATCTTCAATCCTCCTGACCTGGATTCTCGACCTCTCTATCTTCAATCCTCCTGATATGGATTCTCGCCCTCTCTATCTTCAATCCTCCTGACCTGGATTCTCGCCCTCTCTATCTTCAATCCTCCTGACCTATATTCTCAACCTCCCTATCTTCAATCCTCCTGACCTGGATTCTCGCCCTCTCTATCTTCAATCCTCCTGACCTGGATTCTCGCCCTCTCTATCTTCAATCCTCCTGACTTTGATTCTCGCCTTGTCTATCTTCAATCCTCATGGCCTGGATTCTCGTCTTATCTTCAATTTTCCTGACCTGGATTCTCGCCCTCTCTATCTTCAATCCTCCTGACTTGGATTCTCGCCCTCTCTATCTTCAATTCTCCTGACCTGGATTCTCGCCCTCTCTATCTTCAATCCTCCTGACCTGGATTCTCGCCCTCTCTATCTTAAATCCTCCTGACCTGGATTCTCGCCGTCTCTATCTTCAATCCTTCTGACCTGTATTCTCGTCCTATCTTCAATCCTCCTGACCTGGATTCTCGTCCTATCTTCAATCCTCCTGACCTGGATTCTCGCCCTCTCTATCTTCAATCCTCCTGACCTGGATTCTCGCCCTCTCCATCTTCAATCCTCCTGACCTGGATTCTCGTCCTATCTTCAATCCTCCTGACTTGGATTCTAGCCCTCTCTATCTTCAATCCTCCTGACCTGGATCCTCGTCCTATCTTCAATCCTCCTGACTTAGATTCTCGCCCTCTCTATCTTCAATCCTCCTGACCTGGATTCTCGCCCGCTCTATCTTCAATCCTCCTGACCTGGATTCTCGCCCTCTCTATCTTCAATCCTCCTGACCTGGATTCTCGCCCTCTCCATCTTCAATCCTCCTGACCTGGATTCTCGCCCTCTCTATCTTCAATCCTCCTGACCTGGATTCTCGCCCTCTCCATCTTCAATCCTCCTGACCTGGATTCTCGTCCTATCTTCAATCCTCCTGACTCGGATTCTAGCCCTCTCTATCTTCAATCCTCCTGACCTGGATCCTCGTCCTATCTTCAATCCTCCTGACTTAGATTCTCGCCCTCTCTATCTTCAATCCTCCTGACCTGGATTCTCGCCCGCTCTATCTTCAATCCTCCTGACCTGGATTCTCGTCCTATCTTCAATCTTCCTGACCTGGATTCTCGCCCTCTCTATCTTCAATTCTCCTGACCTGGATTCTCGCCATCTCTATCTTCAATCCTCCTGACCTGGATTCTCGCCCTCTCTATCTTCAATCCTCCTGACCTGGATTCTCGTCCTATCTTCAGTCCTCCTGACCTGTATTCTCGCCCTCTCTATCTTCAATCCTCCTGACCTGGATTCTCGCCCCCTCCATCTTCAATCCTCCTGACTTGGATTCTCGCCCTCTCTATCTTAAATCCTCCTGACCTGGATTCTCGCCCTCTCTATCTTCAATCCATCTGACCTGGATTCTCGCCCTCTCTATCTTCAATCCTCCTGACCTGGATTCTCGCCTTCTCTATCTTCAATCCTCCTGACCTGGATTCTCGCCTTCTCTATCTTTAATCCTCCTGACCTGGATTCTCGTCCTATCTTCAATCCTCCTGACCTGGATTCTCGCCCTTTCTATCTTCAATCCTCCTGACCTGGATTCTCGCCCTCTCTATCTTCAATCCTCCTGACCTGGATTCTCGCCCCCTCTATCTTCAATCCTCCTGACTTGGATTCTCGCCCTCTCTATCTTCAATCCTCCTGACCTGGATTCTCGCTCTCTCTATCTTAAATCCTCCTGACCTGGATTCTCGCCGTCTCTATCTTCAATCCTCCTGACCTGGATTCTCGTCCTATCATCAATCCTCCTGATCTGGATTCTCGCCCTCTCTATCTTCAATCCTCCTGACCTGGATTCTCGCCCTCTCTATCTTCAATCCTCCTGACCTGGATTCTCGCCTTCTCTATCTTCAATCCTCCTGACTTGGATTCTCGCCCTCTCTATCTTCAATCCACCTGACCTGGATTCTCGCGCTCTCTATCTTCAATCCTCTAGACCTGAATTTTTGCCCTCTCTATCTTCAATCCTCCTGATTTGGATTCTCGCCCTCTCTATCTTAAATCATCCTGTCCTGGATTCTCGCCCTCTCTATCTTCAATCCTCCTGACCTGGATTCTCGCCCTCTCTATCTTTAATCCTCCTGACTTGGATTCTCGCCCTCTATATCTTCAATCCTCATGACCTGGATTCTCGTCCTATCTTCAATCCTCCTGACCTGGATTCTCGCCCTCTCTATCTTCAATTCTCCTGACCTGAATTCTCGCCCTCTTTATCTTCAATCCTCCTGACCTGGATTCTCGCCCTCTCTATCTTCAATCCTCCTGACCTGGATTCTCGTCCTATCTTCAATCCTCCTGACCTGGATTCTCGCCCTCTCTATCTTCAATCCTCCTGACCTGGATTTTCGCCCTCTCCATCTTCAATCCTCCTGACTTGGATTCTCGCCCTCTCTATCTTCAATTCTCCTGACCTGGATTCTCGCCCTCTCTATCTTCAATCCTCCTGACCTGGATTCTCGCCCTCTCTATCTTAAATCATCCTGAGCTGGATTCTCGCCCTCTCTATCTTCAATCCTCCTGACCTGGATTCTCGCCCTCTCTATCTTCAATCCTCCTGACCTGGATTCTCGTCCTATCTTCAATCCTCCTGACCTGGATTCTCGCCCTCTCTATCTTCAATCCTCCTGACCTGGATTCTCGCATTCTCTATCTTCAATCCTCCTGACCTGGATTCTCGCCTTCTCTATCTTTAATCCTCCTGACCTGGATTCTCGTCCTATCTTCAATCCTCCTGACCTGGATTCTCGTTCTATCTTCAATCCTCCTGACCTGGATTCTCGCCCTCTCTATCTTCAATCCTCCTGACCTGGATGCTCGCTCTCTCTATCTTCAATCCTCCTGACCTGGATTCGTGTCCTATCTTCAATCCTCCTGACCTGAATTCTCGCCCTCTCTATCTTCAATCCTCCTGACCTGGATTCTCGTCCTATCTTCAATCCTCCTGACCTGGATTCTCGCCCTCTCTATCTTCAATCTTCCTGACCTGGATTCTCGCCCTCTCTATCTTCAATTCTCCTGACCTGGATTCTCGCCATCTCTATCTTCAATCCTCCTGACCTGGATTCTCGCCCTCTCTATCTTCAATCCTCCTGACCTGGATTCTCGTCCTATCTTCAGTCCTCCTGACCTGTATTCTCGCCCTCTCTATCTTCAATCCTCCTGACCTGGATTCTCGCCCCCTCCATCTTCAATCCTCCTGACTTGGATTCTCGCCCTCTCTATCTTAAATCCTCCTGACCTGGATTCTCGCCCTCTCTATCTTCAATCCATCTGACCTGGATTCTCGCCCTCTCTATCTTCAATCCTCCTGACCTGGATTCTCGCCTTCTCTATCTTCAATCCTCCTGACCTGGATTCTCGCCTTCTCTATCTTTAATCCTCCTGACCTGGATTCTCGTCCTATCTTCAATCCTCCTGACCTGGATTCTCGCCCTTTCTATCTTCAATCCTCCTGACCTGGATTCTCGCCCTCTCTATCTTCAATCCTCCTGACCTGGATTCTCGCCCCCTCTATCTTCAATCCTCCTGACTTGGATTCTCGCCCTCTCTATCTTCAATCCTCCTGACCTGGATTCTCGCTCTCTCTATCTTAAATCCTCCTGACCTGGATTCTCGCCGTCTCTATCTTCAATCCTCCTGACCTGGATTCTCGTCCTATCATCAATCCTCCTGATCTGGATTCTCGCCCTCTCTATCTTCAATCCTCCTGACCTGGATTCTCGCCCTCTCTATCTTCAATCCTCCTGACCTGGATTCTCGCCTTCTCTATCTTCAATCCTCCTGACTTGGATTCTCGCCCTCTCTATCTTCAATCCACCTGACCTGGATTCTCGCGCTCTCTATCTTCAATCCTCTAGACCTGAATTTTTGCCCTCTCTATCTTCAATCCTCCTGATTTGGATTCTCGCCCTCTCTATCTTAAATCATCCTGTCCTGGATTCTCGCCCTCTCTATCTTCAATCCTCCTGACCTGGATTCTCGCCCTCTCTATCTTTAATCCTCCTGACTTGGATTCTCGCCCTCTATATCTTCAATCCTCATGACCTGGATTCTCGTCCTATCTTCAATCCTCCTGACCTGGATTCTCGCCCTCTCTATCTTCAATTCTCCTGACCTGAATTCTCGCCCTCTTTATCTTCAATCCTCCTGACCTGGATTCTCGCCCTCTCTATCTTCAATCCTCCTGACCTGGATTCTCGTCCTATCTTCAATCCTCCTGACCTGGATTCTCGCCCTCTCTATCTTCAATCCTCCTGACCTGGATTTTCGCCCTCTCCATCTTCAATCCTCCTGACTTGGATTCTCGCCCTCTCTATCTTCAATTCTCCTGACCTGGATTCTCGCCCTCTCTATCTTCAATCCTCCTGACCTGGATTCTCGCCCTCTCTATCTTAAATCATCCTGAGCTGGATTCTCGCCCTCTCTATCTTCAATCCTCCTGACCTGGATTCTCGCCCTCTCTATCTTCAATCCTCCTGACCTGGATTCTCGTCCTATCTTCAATCCTCCTGACCTGGATTCTCGCCCTCTCTATCTTCAATCCTCCTGACCTGGATTCTCGCATTCTCTATCTTCAATCCTCCTGACCTGGATTCTCGCCTTCTCTATCTTTAATCCTCCTGACCTGGATTCTCGTCCTATCTTCAATCCTCCTGACCTGGATTCTCGTTCTATCTTCAATCCTCCTGACCTGGATTCTCGCCCTCTCTATCTTCAATCCTCCTGACCTGGATGCTCGCTCTCTCTATCTTCAATCCTCCTGACCTGGATTCGTGTCCTATCTTCAATCCTCCTGACCTGAATTCTCGCCCTCTCTATCTTCAATCCTCCTGACCTGGATTCTCGTCCTATCTTCAATCCTCCTGACCTGGATTCTCGCCCTCTCTATCTTCAATCCTCCTGACCTGGATTCTTCCCCTCTCTATCTTCAATCCTCCTGATTTGGATTCTCGCCCTCTCTATCTTCAATCCTCCTGACCTGGATTCTCGCCCTCTCTATCTTCAATCCTCCTGACCTGGATTCTTGCCCTCTCTATCTTCAATCCTCCTGATTTGGATTCTCGCCCTCTCTATCTTCAATCCTCCTGACCTGGATTCTCGCCCTCTCTATCTTCAATCCTCCTGACCTGGATTCTCGCTTTCTCTATCTTCAATCCTCCTGACCTGGATTCTCGTCCTATCTTCAATTCTCCTGACCTGGATTCTCGCCCTCTCTATCTTTAATCTTCCTGACTTGGACCTTGATTATCGCCCTCTCTATCTTAAATCCTCCTGACCTGGATTCTCGCCCTCTCTATCTTCAATCCTCCTGACCTGGATTCTCGCCCTCTCTATCTTAAATCCTCCTGACTTGGATTCTCGCCCTCTCTATCTTCAATTCTCCTGACCTGGATTCTCGCTCTCTCTATCTTCAATCCTCCTGAGTTGGATTCTCGCCCTCTCTATCTTTAATTCTCCTGACCTGGATTCTCGCCCTCTCTATCTTCAATCCTCCTGACCTGGATTTTCGCCCTCTCTATCTTCAATCCTCCTGACCTGGATTCTCGCCCTCTCTATCTTCAATCCTCCTGACCTGGATTCTCGTCCTATCTTCAATCCTCCTTATTTGGATTCTCGCTCTCTCTATCTTCAATCCTCCTGACCTGGATTCTCGCCCTCTCTATCTTCAATCTTCCTGACCTGAATTCTCGTCCTATCTTCAATCCTCCTGACCTGGATTCTCGCCCTCTCTATCTTCAATCCTCCTGACCTGGATTCTCGCCCTCTCTATCTTCAATCCTCCTGACTTGGATTCTCGCCCTCTCTATCTTCAATCCTCCTGACCTGGATTCTCGCCCTCTCTATCTTCAATCCTCCTGACCTGGATTCTCGGCCTCTCTATCTTCAATCCTCCTGACCTGGATTCTCACCCTCTCTATCTTCAATCCTCCTGACCTGGATTCTCGTCCTATCTTCAATCCTCCTGACCTGGATTATCCCCATCTATCACATTTCTTCCAGCGGATAGCTTTCCTCCACCGCTACCTCGTTATGTTCCATCCTCATTATGCATCTGTTTAATCTTAACTTTGTGATTAAAGTGTTTTTTTTTTTTAATATTTGTGTAAAAGAAATGAAAATATTTTGATAATTTTAATGCTTGACTGATTTCGACAATTCGAAAGTGCTTTTGTTGTTGTTGTTGTTGTTGTTGTTGATTGCACATAATGAGTAAAGTTACTCTTTTGTGTGTCCTGAAATGGGCCTTATTTGCCGGGTTGATGAAGCTTTCCTCCCATTACGAGCGTGCTGTGAAGGTGAATCGGGGTCCTACAAGCTGTTGTGTTATGAATAGTTTCACCTGCGTGTCGCTCACTACTACAGGGATCACTTCGATCTCCACCTCGTTAGTCATACTGTTATAAAATAGGTATATTTCGGATATCTTCGTATTATTTTCAATTTGCTGTTTTGTGGAAAAACGTGCGTGGTTTTGACATTTCTTTATTCCTCTTTATTATCGATAAAAGTTTTGTCAACCGATGTGAAAGCATCTTCCTGGAAGAATCATCAAATGGTCGATAGAAACTAACTTTTAAAAGCTTCTTAGGTCAAGATGAATATCATTCTTCATTTCTCACTTCAACCACAGCTGCAACCATATTTATCTGCAGCCTCATTATGGAAAACCTGCGCCAAATATATATGTAGGTAGTTTTTGCGTAGAATTTTGTTTTACAGAATAGCCTTACCAAAAGCTTTGCAAAATATTTGATCAAATTCAAACAAGGATTTAAAATGTGTTTCTTAGTAAATTATCTAACCCAGATTTGACCGGGTGAATGTGTTGGAATCCTTGACCAAATTATTCAATCAATCAATAAATCAATCAAAGACCGTCGCTCCTTCGGTGTATAGGTCATTCACATCCCACCAGAATACACGACCATGGGCTGTTCTTTCCTCCTCTCACCAGGTGTAATCATATAAGTTAATTAGTTCCTTCTCGAAGACAAGAGTGAAGAACTGGACAACGATGTTTAAAGAAGGACGTGAGATAACGAAAGATCTTCCAAGACCAGATCAGGTGTATGGAACTAGCAGCTTCAGCATGTATTGTCACTAATGTCGGGTTGTGATCACATGTTTGACACCAAAGGGTTGACACCACAGAGTTGACACCACAGATTTGAGACCACAGAGTTGATACCACAGGGTTGAGACCAAGGGGTTGACACCACAGAATTGAGACCACAGAGTTAACACCACAAAGTTGAGAGTCCAGAGTTAACACCACAAAGTTGAGAGTCCAGAGTTAACACCACAAAGTTGAGAGCACAGAGTTAACACCACAAAGTTGAGAGCACATGGTTAGCACCACAAAGTTGAGAGCACAGAGTTAACACCACAAAGTTGATACCAAAGGGTTGAGACCAAAGTGTTGACACTACCGTGAAGAACTGGACAACGATGTTTAAAGAAGGACGTGAGTTAACGAAAGATCTTCAGAGACCAGATCAGGCCCATATTGTTGCTTTAACTCACGTCCGAGACCAGGTCAGGCCCATATTGTTGCGTCAGAAGATACCATCGCCAAAATTGATGCAACACTTCGGGTGGACCGTCGCCGAAGCTTCCTTTCGACACACTTTTGGCACCATACACTGCCTGCATTCTGCGATGAATGCCAACTGGTCAAGATCCTTCAGCTGTTAGAAACCGAACCACCGCTTAATGATCAACTCTGACTTGATTCCGTATCAAACCAGCCATGTTTTCAACTGTCTGCTGAGAAAACTGAGTCGGAGGATATAATTAAATGTTGTAAACTTGACGGTTTCTATGTGCTGTTTACATCAGAAGTGACGAAATCATTCGCATTGTACGTTTATTCTCTTGGTACAGTTAAGTCCGGTTTAATTTGAACACGTCTCGTATATCTCGGCTTTAAATAAAATGTGTTAAAACAAAAAAAACTGTTAAATAATAACACAATTATTATTACAATGACGGACGAAGGAAAAAGCATTGTGGGAAGCCAAGACTGAGCAACATTTCTGTCTCAGCCACGTCATTACTTCCCCTGTCAGTGTCAACTACTGATTACAGCACTCAAGAAAAATGATAGACAGTCAATCTAGCGCTCTGGGCTTTCCAAGCTGCAGTGCCAATATCAATCCTGGTATTTCGAGTGCTTTTTAGTTGAAAGACAGAACGTTTGGAAAATTGTTTTAACATTTTTCTTTGAATTTCAAGTTTTATTGCAGAATGTTATTGTAAATATAGTTTTTAATACTGACATCAACGAAATAATCCAGAACTGATTGTAAACGAGTAGATGGAACGATTGAATTGATCAGTATAATTCAAAGGCTCTGAAACATTTGCACCAAACAGAAACAGTAAGAGCAGAATTAAGCATTTTGAAATCGAATTCCGGTGCCCCAGGCGAGGACTGCTTCACCATTTTAATCGTAATGCCCCAATTGTTTATGTATACTTGCCTGCGGCTGTTTTCACTGCTGCGTTGTCAAAAACGGCAGCCTCAGAGTTCCCACTCTGTCGCGCCTCTCCCCCCCCCCCCCCCCCCCCTTAACCTTCCTTACTTTTCAACGCGTGGAGTGATTTAAAAAGCAAGAAGTATGTATTTAATTTTCAATTTCAAGTATTGTCCATATAAGATATCAACAGGGGAAGGTCTAGGGGGGGGGGGGGGGGGGGATCACCGCGCCAATTTAGTCTAGTGGAGTTATTCAGTGGTTGAAAGGGTTGCACATATGTGAATGACGTAGGACACAACTAAGTGAGGTTTTGTTCTAGGGACTCGTACTACCAATATGTTAATTACACAGACACATTTGGGACAATGCAGCGCAGCCGTTAGCGATACTACTTGCAGCCCAAATATAATTGTGTTCGGATTCATCAAACAGCAAAGTCGTACCTCTTTGGGAAGTATGCCTATGTAACATACAAGCTGAAGTTGGCCGCACTGAACAGTTAGGCACAAAAACACAGTTTTTATAATTTACGCGAGAGTAAAATTTTCTTAGCGCCCACTATAATCTAAATTGAAGAATACTTCACGATCGTCCACCGTCTTGTGTATTTTTTTTTATTGTTTTACACATCATGTAGCATGTCCTTTGCAGAACGTCGCTCCCATGACAGCCGGTCTTAAATAAACTTAATCTCTAGTCAGAACTTCAGCCTGCTCCAGGGTTATGTCCAATCATTTCCTGACATCTTGGTGCAGTGCCGTCTTCGCCTGTCTCTGTCTCTCTTGCCTGGCACAATACCCTCCATTACCGCTCTATCAAGCTCGCTGTGTCTATTGACGTGGCCAAAGTATTTCCATTTTTCTGTAGAAGGTGGAATTTATGAACCAATTAATCTCTATGCCCAACTTCTGTCGAACGTCTGCGTTTTTCTTGATGAAACAATTATTCTATTTGCCCAACTTCTGTCGAACGTCTGCATTTTTCTTGATGAAACAATTATTCTATATGCCCAACTTCTGTCGAACGTCTGCATCTTTCTTGTTTTCGGTCCACTATACTCTGCGGATCTTTCTAAAGCATTTCGACTTCAAAGACTCGAGGTTTCGGTGACTGTCCATGTTTCACAGAATTAGGCTGCTACAGGAATAACAAAGGAATAACACAGCTTCTGACATTTTGCACTTTTGTCGGTGTGCTGGTATTCTGCTATAGTTTCTTCAGGTTGTGTTTGTAATGCAGCATGTCATTATTCTGCTACCGGTCACCGTAAAATGAAAATTGTCCGCAAGTAGGAGGTAGCGACCTGGTTGAAGAGCACTGATCTACTCAGCCATTTCCCATGTGAATCTCCAATAACTGTCTGTTTTGTTCTCTTCTCTTCGGGTATGTTATGTTCTATTTCCAATAACTGTCTGTTCTGTTCTCTTCTCTTCGGGTATATTATGTTCTATTAACAATAACTGTCTGTTCTTTTCTCTTCTGTTCATGTATGTTATGTTATATTTCCAATAACTATCTGTTCTGTTGTCTTCTGTTCATGTATGGTATGTTATATTTCCAATAACTATCTGTTCTGTTGTCTTCTGTTCATGTATGTTATGTTCTAGTAACAATAACTATCTGTTCTGTTGTCTTCTGTTCATGTATGTTATGTTATATTTCCAATAACTATCTGTTCTGTTGTCTTCTGTTCATGTATGTTATGTTATATTTCCAATAACTATCTGTTCTGTTGTCTTCTGTTCATGTATGTTATGTTATATTTCCAATAACTATCTGTTCTGTTGTCTTCTGTTCATGTATGTTATGTTATATTTCCAATAACTAACACTAATTAACTAACAATAACCGGCAAACCTATATTTGTTTAAACTCTCTCAATCAATATCGAAGGGTGGGGATACTGATGATTCCTGTAGCTCGTTGGTTAAACACACTCCCGCTCTGATCTCCCATGCACTACACACTGCTCAAACCTCGTTTGATTTCAAAGCTCTGCAGTTTGTGAATTGCTGATTTATCTTTTGCGATGTGGCCATTCATAAATTTATACGGTCAACATTATCTTCAATGTACGTTAAAGGCTCGCCCGAGTGATTGCCGGTAAGGTTATGTTTCTTAGTCTTAGTTGACCTGTTCTTCTACAGGGATAGATGCTCCTGTGTAGATTCCAGCTTTGGCGTAGGCTGGGTGTAGCCGAAAGAACATTGTCATGACTAGCGGGCTAGGTTCGAGAAGCTTTCGGACAAGTACTGCGGAGGGTGGCTAACCGATGTGCGAGTCCATATTAATAGACTTAGAACACTAGAGCAAAGTAGACCCGCAACCTGTTAGGTGCCATTTATGCTGCTCTTAGCAAATCACCTAACCATGGCCGTTGTTATTCCAATTCCAGACAGTTAGTCGCCTCTTACGACATGCTCTCTGTGGGACAGTGGTGCTATTCTTGTCCTTGTCATACACAAAGACTTCGGCGGACCACTCGAGTTATGTGTGTAACTGGGAAACAAGAAGCGTCATTGACATGATGAGAGTATGTCGGAGGGTGAGAGAAGGTCAAAAGGTGAGAGCATGTCGAAAGGTGAGAATATGTCCAAAGGTGAGAATATGTCCAAAGGTGAGAATATGTCCAAATGTGAGAGTATGTCCAAAGATGAGAATATGTCCAAATGTGAGAGTATGTCCAAAGATGAGAATATGTCTAAAGGTGAGAGCATGTCGAAAGGAGAGAACATCCCCAAAGGTAAGAATATGTCCAAAGGTGAGAATATGTCAAAAGGTGAGAGTATCTCCAAAAGTGAGAATATGTCCGAAATTGAGAATATTGCAAAAGGGAAGAAAATATCGAAAGGGCAGAGTATATCCAAAGGTGAGAGTATATCCAAAGATGAGTATGTCCAAAGGTGAGAATATGTCCCCAGCGGAGAGAATATGTCCAAAGGGGAGAGTATGTCCAAAGGTGAGAGTATGTCCAAAGGTGAGTATGTCCAAAGGTGAGAATATGTCCAAAGGTGAGAATATTGCAAAAGGGGAGAGAATATCGAAAGGGGAGAGTATGTCGAAGAACGAAATAATGTCAAAAGAGGCGACCAACATTTGCAGCTTAACCCCTAAAGCGCGGAAGACTCACCAAAACACGCATTTGCACTTTCCACCATTCGCATAGATCAAACGTCTGCCAAGTTTGAAGAAACCTTATGGGCATACCAAGAAAGTTATAGAAATAAAACCCAAAGATATAACGGACAGAACAAAGTGACGAAATGGTGTCTTTGGGTCAGAGGAAGTTAAGACTAGCAGTTGGAAGCAGGCAAATAAAAGGAAGATATTCTAGGTAAATATATTGGTTCACTTTTCCTCTTAAACAAACCGCAAACACTCTTAGCTTTCAACAAAGATATTATAAGCAAACACATCACTATTTTAAAAGCTGTCTGTCCTTTAAAAAATGGCCATTTTCTCATATCCTGTGAAATATCCAATATTTCTGGAAGTTTGCAGTTGCTTGTGATCTTTCCGGGCTCCTTATTTTATGAATATATTATCTCGTCTGTCATCGATTACTTTGCACTGCATTAAAAATAAATGATTGGTTACTTCCGCAGCTCGTGTAAATCATTTCTTGACAATCGTAATTTATTCGTTACATTTGTAATGGTTTGGTAAACCCTTTTTATGTAATTTAGAAATGAAATTGGAAACTATGCTAAAACATGTAATTTTATTATGTATTATTTTTCATACATCTTGCCCTTCCCCTACCGGCCACACCGCCCCCCTCCCCCCTTTATTTTCATTCCCTTCCCAACGATGATTGAACGCAATATGAAAAGATGTTTGTTTTTCATGTCATAAAACCGTCATTTTGAAAACATTTGCCTCACAATGCACAATTTTACTTCATGAAGTTTTCTGCGATATTTATGAACGTAATTACTTTTTTTTAAAATTTTATTCCTGCACCTCTCTTCCCTAATAGCCCAGTTGTATTCTTTTCCAACCTTAACTCGCCCATCACTCCGCCAATTACTCCGCCCATCTTCTCACCCCTCATCAATCGTCCAAGCTGTATAGAACATTGAGCGTCCCATTCGCCTCGTCCCTAAACTTCGCGAAGAGGCCAAATTTGTTCATAGTGTAAAAATGTACATTTCTAATACACTTGCAAATAATCATTTTGCAATTCCTGTTTCAATTGTGGATTATCCGCCTGGAACGGGGTAATTATGACATCAGTTGATTTAAAAACACCGTTCCCCTGCATCCATCCGTCTGCGGTGACCAAACCTGCAAGAGTCTTTCCTCCTCATTCCGCCCAAACCTCCCCCTTCCCCACTTTTCCCACCCTTCCACTTATTTCTTGCCCACCAGCTCCTCAGACCGTACATCTCTGATGGAGCGTAAGGTCCCACGCTCCGATGGATCTTTATAGGAAACACTCGCGAAGCTCTCTTGTAGATGGCTTTGCGTTGTAATATGTTTACATGATAATATTAATAGCAGCATGCACAACCCTCATCATCGCTTTAAAAACATGCTTTGATAAGGCAATGCAGTAAAAGTCGCCAGTGGCCGGTTCGGGTCTGAATATCGTCACTTGATCGATTCTTGGCAGGGGCGGACCTACTTTAAAATGAATGAAGCTTCCGTTCCAGGTTCCTTGATCGCCTAGAGGACACAGAAGCGACCCATTTTGTTTAAAGATGTTGGGTTCATCTGTATAATTTCGGTCCACGATGCCTGAGGAAAGCCTACATTTGATATTAATTATGCATCTTGTCTCTATACACAAAAAAAAACATTGCAAGGAAGCTTTCATGTAACAAAACTGAACATGCAGATGTTGCTAGAAAAAAACTGAAATTTGATCCAAAATGCTTGAAAAGAAGTTATTGATCGTGGTTTGTTCTATGTTTGTTCCATAATTGTAATTCCTGCACAACTTATAAGTTATAAGGCATGTGGAATTTGCATTCACACCAGTGACTTCTACAGTTGAGATAAGCCAGTACGGCAATTATTATTAAAGTCTGATCTGTCCGGGTGATGAGTCGCGGTGATGAGTAGGGGGGGCGGGGGGGATGAGTCGGGTGGATGAGTAACCGTGATGAGTCGCGGTGATGAGTAGGGGGGGGGGGCGGGGGGGGGGGGGTGAGTCGGGTGGATGAGTAACCGTGATGAGTCGGGGTGATGAGTAGGGGGGAGGGGGAGATGAGTTGGGTGGATGAGTCACGGTAATGAGTAGGGGGGGGGGAGATGAGTCGGGTGGATGAGTAAAGGTGATGAGTTGGGGTGATGAGTCGGGGTGATGAGTTGGGGGGAGGGGAAGATGAGTCGGATGGATGAGTCGCGGTGATGAGTAGGGGGGGGGGGGATGAGTCGGGTGGATGAGTAACGGTGATGAGTTGGGGTGATGAGTCGGGGTGATGAGTCGCGGTGATAAGTCATTAGTGATGAGTCGCGGTGATGAGTCGGGGTGATGTGTTCTGGTGATGAGTCGCGGTGATGAATCGTGGTGATGAGTCGCTGGGATGAGTCGGGGTGATGAGTCGTGGTAATGTGTCGTAGTGATGAGTCGGAGTGATGGGTCCTGATGATGAGTCTGGGGGGGAGGGGGGGGGGAGAACATTTGGGTGGATGAATCGGGGTGATGAGTCATGGTGATGAGTCGCGGTGATGAGTCGGGGTGATGAGTTGGAGAGATGTGTTCTGGTGATGAGTCGCTGTGATGAATCGGGGCGATGCGTCGTGGTGATGAGTCGGGGTGATGAGTCGTGGTGATGTATCGTGGTGATGAGTCAGGGTGATGTGTCCTGGTGAGGAGTCGTGGTGAGGAGTCGGGGTGATGAGTCGTGGTGATGAGTCGTGGTGATGAGTCATGGTGATGTGTCGTTGTGATGTGTCGTGGTGATGTGTCGTGGTGATGAAACGGGGTGATGCGTCGTGGTGAAGAGTCGTGGTGATGAGTCGTGGTGATGAGTCGTGGTGATGAGTCCTGGTGAGGAGTCCTGGTGATCTATCGTGGTGATCTATCGTGGAACAATCCCAATCAAGAAGATATCAAATGTATCCCATACCTCGTTGCTTGTTTTGAAAGAAGGTCCCTCGTAACAATTAAAACCTCAGGACCCCAAAAATGTGTTTCCGCCACTGATTCTCGGTAAGATGTAGCTTGTATCTGCTAGATCAGAGTATGTATGTTCCATGTTCAATGTATCTCAGAGGCTGTGCTGTATCATTGTGTCTGCGTGTCCAAACGCTTGCTTCCTTTGGCTCGTCTATCTAACTTCAGCTTAATCGTTCTCCTATGAGCTGTCTCCAAACCCTGCTCAGGATCAGCTGACTGGAGACATTACTTAACTCTGAAATTGTTAACACGTCCTTCTCCTTCTCCTTCGTTCGTTCTCAATCTCCCGCTACTAAGCTCTGAACGTTCTCAATCTCCCGCTACCAAGCCCTGAACGTTCTCAATCTCCCACTACCAAGCCCTAAACGTTCTCAATCTCCCGCTACCAAGCCCTGAACGGTCTCAATCTCCCGCTACACAGCCCTGGCCGTTCACAATCTCCCGCTACCAAGCCCTGAACGTTCTCAGTCTCCCACTACCAAGCCCTGAACGTTCTCAATCTCCGGCTACCAAGCCCTGAACGTTCTCAATCGCCCGCTACCAAGTCATGAACAGGACTTTGCAAGAAGCAGTATGTAGTCCAGAGAACGGGATGCGTTGTGTCGCTAGTTTACAGAATGCCGGCGATAGTTGCACCTTTCTGTCCGACACATCCATCGTCGGCAGTGTTAACAAGTTGACTATTCATACGCGTCTGTAAAACGGCCAGGTAAGGTCGTCTTGTTTGCGTGTCCCATAAGCGTCAGCCAAAGCATCTGCTTCATCGTGAGCTCACAATAGGTGGGCGCTCATATTGGGAGGGCGCAAAGAGGGGGGGGGTGAGGGGGGAGGAAAGGAGGGAGGGAGAGAGTAGAAACGCGACAGAGACTCGTTAAAAATGTCTCTGAAAAGCTTCATTGGCGTCACTTCCTGGGAGATGCTTGCACAGAACTGTTCAACCTGAAGCGCTAACATCACACAGAGTGCTCAGATCGCAGACCGAAACTTCATTGCCGAGGTTAGAGAAAGCAAGTCGTCCTAACGAACAGAACATCAATGTGTGTCCCTGGCGGGGTAGAGTCTGCTGTGCCGGGATTGAACTTTGGAGTCAAATTAGATGACATCTCCCAGCACACGTCTGTTGCTGTCACTATCTTTGATTGAGATGGTCAGCTACACACAGGCTGCAGTTGGCTCCATCACCCACGTGAATGTACGGACAATCAGCCTAGGCAGCCGGACATATCCTGCAACACATTTATATGATTTGGAAGATGTGTACTGAGCACTGGTCTACCGAGAAGAATCTAGACACAGCGCTGCGTACTGAGCACTGGTCCACCGAGAAGAATCTAGACACAGCGCTGCGTACTGAGCACTGGTCCACCGAGACAAATCTAAACACAAAGCTGCGTACTGAGCACTGGTCCACGGAGACGAATCTAGACACAAAGCTGCGTACTGAGCACTGGTTCACGAAGACGAATCTAGACACAAAGCTGCGTACTGAGCACTGGTCCACCGTGACGAATCTAGACACAAAGCTGCGTACTGAGCACTGGTCCGCCGAGACGAATCTAGACACAAAGCTGCGTACTGAGCACTGGTCCACCGAGACGAATCTAAACACAAAGCTGCGTACTGAGCACTGGTCCACGGAGACGAATCTAGACACAAAGCTGCGTACTGAGCACTGGTCCACGAAGACGAATCTAGACACAAAGCTGCGTACTGAGCACTGGTCCACCGTGACGAATCTAGACACAAAGCTGCGTACTGAGCACTGGTCCGCCGAGACGAATCTAGACACAAAGCTGCGTACTGAGCACTGGTCCACCGAGACGAATCTAGACACAAAGCTGCTTACTGAGCACTGGTCCACCGTGACGAATCTAGACACAAAGCTGCGTACTGAGCACTGGTCCACCGAGACGAATCTAGACACAAAGCTGCGTACTGAGCACTGGTCCACGGAGACGAATCTAGACACAAAGCTGCGTACTTAGCACTGGTCCACCGAGACGAATCTAGACACAAATCTGCGTACTGAGCACTAGTCCACCGAGACGAATCTAGACACAAAGCTGCGTACTGAGCACTGGTCCACCGAGACGAATCTAGACACAAAGCTGCGTACTGAGCACTGGTCCACCGAGACGAATCTAGACACAAAGCTGCGTACTGAGCACTGTTCCTCCGAGACGAATCTAGACACAAAGCTGCGTACTGAGCACTGGTCCACCGAGACGAATCTAGACACAAAGCTGTGTACTGAGCACTGGTCCAGGGAGATGAATCTAAACACAAAGCTGCGTACTGAGCACTGGTCCACGGAGACGAATCTAGACACAAAGCTGCGTACTGAGCACTGGTCCACGAAGACGAATCTAGACACAAAGTTGCGTACTGAGCACTGGTCCACCGTGACGAATCTAGACACAAAGCTGCGTACTGAGCACTGGTCCGCCGAGACGAATCTAGACACAAATCTGCGTACTGAGCACTAGTCCACCGAGACGAATCTAGACACAAAGCTGCGTACTGAGCACTGGTCCACCGAGACGAATCTAGACACAAAGCTGCGTACTGAGCACTGGTCCACCGAGACGAATCTAGACACAAAGCTGCGTACTGAGCACTGTTCCCCCGAGACGAATCTAGACACAAAGCTGTGTACTGAGCACTGGTCCAGGAAGACGAATCTAAACACAAAGCTGCGTACTGAGCACTGGTCCACGGAGACGAATCTAGACACAAAGCTGCGTACTGAGCAATGGTCCACGAAGACGAATCTAGACACAAAGTTGCGTACTGAGCACTGGTCCACGGAGACGAATCTAGACACAAAGCTGCGTACTGAGTACTGGTCCACCGAGACGAATCTAGACACAAAGCTGCGTACTTAGCACTGGTCCACCGAGACGAATCTAGACACAAATCTGCGTCCTGAGCACTGGTCCACCGAGACGAATCTAGACACAAAGCTGCGTACTGAGCACTGGTCCACCGAGACGAATCTAGACACAAAGCTGCGTACTGAGCACTGTTCCCCCGAGACGAATCTAGACACAAAGCTGCGTACTGAGCACTGGTCCACCGAGACGAATCTAGACACAAAGCTGCGTACTGAGCACTGGTCCGCCGAGACGAATCTAGACACAAAGCTGCGGACTGAGCACTGGTCCACCGAGACGAATCTAGACACAAAGCTGCGTACTGAGCACTGGTCCACCGAGACAAAACTAGACACAAAGCTGCGTACTGAGCACTGGTCCACCGAGACGAATCTAGACAAAAAGCTGTTTGGAAACCCTGAATAATTATCTACTACAGGAACCTTTATTCAGAGAACTAGCCTTCACCTTTAGTGTAAGAGTTCCAACCCTAGCATAAGAGTTTAGGGCAGGGTTGCTAAGAGCAAAGGTACCTGAATGCGTGCCAAGGTCACTCTCTGTCTGGTCACTACGAAAAGGCCACTCACCGCCTCAACAAAGGGAATCGGAGTTGGGGAAAGAATGTACAGGTAGGAACTGACCACTGGCGTTCCGATTTGGGTAGTGGGGGGGGGGGGGGTGAGTGACAGACGGGAGGGCAGCGGAGTTTGCTGCGATAGATGAGTGACAGGTGTGAAGAGTAATCCGTTCCAATAACGAGCCATCCCCCAGAGATCCATTGGTCAGTTCTGATACTGCTTGAGTGTATATAACACTAGACAAAGTTTAGCTCAGGGGGCTGGTAAAGAGAGAGAATGAGTGACTGTAGATTAGAGTCCATTTAGCTCACCGATTTGATAGAGAAGCGATTGATAGACTGTTGTTCGAATGTTAGTGATACACAACGGAGGGGCAGGAGCATTTCTGAACCTACCAAATGGCAGAAAAATAACACTGTCATTCGCTACTGGAAAATACACAAGCAATTTCAGAGCGGAGGCAGAGGTACTGACGGCGGCAGTGGAAGAAATGGTGACAGGTAAAAGGAATGAAAGCCACATAGTCCTGCTTACAGATGCTCTGGCCGTAGTCACAGCACTAAAAAGCCAGAAAAATACTGAACTTAATGATTTAAGAGCAGTATTCTGTCAACTATGCCAGCAGGCCGCACCAAAAAGGGTAGTGGTGCAGTGGGTTCCATCTCACTGCAACATCCAAGGCAACGAGGCGGCAGACAGACTGGCAAAAGAAGATGCAAGACTACCACAACCCGATACTAGTATGACACACGAAGAGTCAAAACGGCTTATTAGAGCTAGATACCTGACCAAATGGGAAACCGAACATACTGGCTACAACAAAAACGATGCCTATTACCAGTTGAACAGAAAAGAGCAGGTCGTGGTCTTCAGACTTCGCACTGGCCACAATAGACTGAGGTACCACATATTCAACAAATTGAAGATAGGTGGCACCGACGAATGCCCGTGTGGTACCAGGAAAATGACCGCTGAGCATCTGCTGCAGAACTGCCCGACATACGAGGATCAGAGAGAGCAGATGTGGCCATCACCAGTGGAACCACAAGACAAGCTCTATGGCAGTGTAGACAGCCTCAAGATGACCGCCACTTTTTTCGAAAAAATAATGGTTACTGTCTGACTGCGTACGATGAAGAAGAAGAAGAAGAACGAAAGAAACAAGAAAAAAAGGAAGAAAGAAAGAAAGGAAGGAAGGACGGAAGGAAGGAAGAAGAAGAGGAGAAGAAGAAGAAGAAGAAGAAGAAGAAGAACAAGACTTAGTATATTACAGGGGACAGTACTTTCTTCCTATTGTACTAGGCCTCGGTGACCGCTTCTGTGTGATTGACAAGCCAGGATTACAGTGATCCAGTGAGCCAAATACGCGTGTTGCCACGTTTCGCCACATGGTCTAGTGCTCCACGATCATAGAACAGTTAGCGAAACACTGCACTAACATTTGGAATTGTCCGATAACTTGTGTCCATCCACACTGTATGAGTCCAGCTCTCATCATATTGATCAAAGTGGATGCATCACTCGTTTCTCGGCTCGTAGTTTGTTATGACTTCATGGGGGCTTGCTTATACCAACAATAAATGTAGATGTGGTGAAATGAATTGCAACCACGAGATTAGCGTCTGAGTGGCTGAGCGTCTAGAGCAGTGCTCTTCGGCCTGTGCGCTACCGCTTACTAGTGGACGAGGTTAGCTTTCATGTGAGCGGTAGCAGAATATTTACAAGCTGTATTAAATATAGAGCCCTAGGAAGCTATCCCGGAATATCAGCAAACAGCAAAAGCGATAATTTTTAGAACCCGTGTTTTTTCCAATGGTAGAATATGGCTGTGAAACAGTTGCCCAAACCTCGAGTCGTTCAAGTCGAAATGTTATAGGGGATCAAGATGCTGAGCAGCGCATGAGCTGCAGTGGTCAGCGACCAATAGCTGACTGCTAGCGTCAGGGCCAGCGAACCATAGCTGCCAAGACCCTTCTACAGTTCCACGCGGTGATCCTGGATAAAAGGCTGCAGCAGGGCAGACTGGCTAAGGAGAAGGGCTCGAAGAGGGAACGCTAACCCGGGGCTCAAAAAAATGCTTGCTGAAGTCGGATATGTTGGAACGAAAGGTGCAAATATCGCAGCCAAGCTGTAAACTACAACACAACGCATTCCGTTCTCTGGACTACATTCTGTTACTTAAGCCCTTTCAAGGTTTGGTAGTGGGAGATTGAGAACGAACGAAGAAGAAAAAGAAGAAGAAGAAGAAGAAGAAGAAGAAGAAGAAGAAGAAGAAGAAGAAGAAGAAGAAATGTTATAGAAAGGTCCTCAGAATACCAGGGACCGAAAAAAATGAATACAGACATTCGACAAGAGTTGGACATAGAGGAGACCTGGTTTATAAATTCTACCATGAACAGAAAAATACTTTGGCCACATCAAAAGACAACGGTCTTGGAGAACGGTAATGGAGGTGCGGTGCCGGGCAAGAGAGGCACAGGCAGACCAAAACATCGATGGCACCAAGATGTCAAGGGATGCTTGGGCATGACTCTGGAGCAAGCTGGAGATTTGGCTAGATATCGAGGTTCTCTCAGACGGGCTGGGATGGGAGCGATGTTTTGTCAAAGACATGCTACACGATGATTTAAAAACATCAACAATACACAGACTCAGAAGGACGGTCTCAGAATGTTCTTCAATTTAGATTTTAGTGGGGGGGGTTATGGTAAATTGAGCTTACGACATTTATTCACGTTGGCGACAGGTATAACAAGGTTGAAAATCCCTGATTTAGAGTCATTCAATCCCTGATTTAGAGTCATTCAATCCCTGATTTAGAGTCATTCAATTCCTGATTTAGAGTCATTCAATCCCTGATTTAGAGTCATTCAATCCCTGATTTAGAGTCATTCAATCCCTGATTTAGAGTCATTCAATCCCTGATTTAGAGTCATTCAATCCCTGATTTAGAGTCATTCAATCCCTGATTTAGAGTCATTCAATCCCTGATTTAGAGTCATTCAATCCCTGATTTAGAGTCATTCAATCCCTGATAACACTCAGTATACGAGAAACTGTACCAACATGTTCAATATTTCCCAGGAGTAAATTGGTACAAGGCTGACAATTATGGAGTGTTGGTGCCAAATACAGATGTGTTAGCCCGATCGGGCATATCCAGTAAACACATCATGATATGTGCAGCACAGCTGAGATGGGCTGGCCATGTGGTACGCATGTCGGATCAACGTCTACCAAAAGTGCTGCCCTATGGTGAACTATAAATGGCAAGAGAGCAAGCGGGGGTCAGCGGAAAAGGTAGAAGGACACACTAAAGAGATTACTGATCCAGTGTGGTATTAACACGATAACTGGAAAATAATCGCCACTAATCGCACAGACTCGACAGCACTATTGCTGAGGGTGTTCGGAGACATGAGCCATGAAGAATAGATGAGGTTATCGAGAGCCGATCGGTTCATAAGTCTGCTCACGTTAACAATTCTTCAATCCTGGTCATAGTGGGTGTCCTATTTTTTTGGTACTAAATTGGACAGCCAATTCCGGGCCCAAATTGACTTATCTAGCCATCTTCGAACTCACGCGAACAGTGAATGTTGACAAACTGGTCTTCGTCGATTATGATAGACGAACAATACCACTTTATGACACAGAGACATGGACACTGATTGACAAGTTTGAAAATAGTACTAAAATCTTCTAAATGTGGTGTACAGAAGATTGGCCGACATTTCTTGGAAAGAGAAAAAAACAAATGTGGAGGTTTTGAACAAGTTGGGGGTGACCAGAGAATTAATGATCGAAATCTGGGTTAAACAGTTACGTTATTTTGGTCATATAACAAGACACACCTCTTTGTTAAAAACATATTAAAGGGTAGGGTGGAAGGCAGTCGTACTTACTTACTTTCCGTGTCCAAGCACCACGTTATATATCTTGCATCCAGTATCCAGCGACATGGATTGCCTTGTCATTGGCCTACAGCATGTCGCGCCTATTGCATGTTTCCTGGAGGTTGGGGCAGGTCATCAGAGGGTCTGGTTCTTGTATTGCGCCGCAATCACAAGTGTCATCATCTGTGTATCCCCATCGCTTCATATTCCTCTTGCACCGTGACACATCAGCTCGGAGTCTGTTCAGCGACTTCCATGTTGTGTATGGTAGATGATGTCCAGGAGCAGGTGCCTCACAAAGTTCCATCTCTGATGCCTGCACTATTTTGTGCCACCTCTCGATACGGCGATTTTCAGGGTTTGTATGTATGGGGTTTGTTGTTTTTAGAAAGCTATGCCTGGATTTGAGTCTTGTGTTTTGTACCTGATGTCCAAACATTGGGTGCCTTGAGTTATGCTCCTGTTTTTCTCGTTCTATTTCTGCTGCGACGCTTCTTCGGATCTCGGGGGGTGCTATGACAATTATGGGGTATATTTTATCAATGGAGGTGGGTTTCAGGCACCCTGATACTATCCGCCCCCGCTTCAGTTATTGCTGTATCAACTAGTTACCCATGAGCAGAGTTTTTCCAGATTGGCGCTGCGTATTCAGCTACGGAGAAACACAAGACAAGTGTAGATGTCCGAAGGACTAATGACTGTGCTCCCCATGTTGTACCGGCCAGTTTTCTGCTGATATTATTTCTTGCGTGTATCTTACGCTTTGTGTCTTGGCAGTGCGTTATGTAAGACAATGTGTGGTCTAATTTCAGGCCTAGAAATTTGGGAGCCGTGCTGTGTTCAAGCTCCTGCTCTTGCCACCTAATCTGAAGTTTTATCTGAAGTCACATACCTGGGTTTTACTGGGATTTGGTTTAAGGGGATTCTTGTGGTAGGCACATACCTGGGTTTTGGTTTAAGGGGATTCTTGTGGTAAGCACATACCTGGGTTTTGGTGTAAGGGGATTCTTGTGGTAAGCACATACCTGGGTTTTGGTTTAAGGGGATTCTTGTGGTAGGCACATACCTGGGTTTTCCTGGGATTTGGTTTAAAGTTATTCTTGTGGTAGTATTCGGCAAAGGCTTTGAGAGAACTTGGCAGTTTGCTTTCCACTTCCTCAAACCCTTTTTCCTGGGCAGCAACTGCTGTGTCATTACCATAGATGAATTTCCTTATGTCTATGTACATGGGTAGGTCATTAGTATATATGTTATATAGCATGGGTGCTAGGACAAGGCAGTCGTTAAAGAGACAGGCAATGTTATAACTGGATAATATGAATAATATCAGCAAATGGACTGTACCCATTACGGGAAGAGATAGATTACACTGTAGCAGACCTTCAATGCGGAGAAGGAACTTGAACTAAACTGAATTTCCTTAGGGAATTTGCAGAAAGCCAAATAAATTAACGTAAATGTCAAGTCAGTTCTATTGTGTAGGTCTGTGACGCGGGGAACAAAGAACTGTGCAGCTAAAACGGTGGAAGCTTTTACCAATGTATGCTTGCAGGGAAAGAAATGCTATCATAAAATCATTAATATACAAATTTGGGAAGGAACCGGATGCCAGGGAGACTAGATGTAAAGAGTTGTCCCTGAACAGTACATACCATTACGGAAAATGGCGAATGGCAGTAGGAGTTAGTAATTGTTCTCGAATCCTCAAATTAAGAGAAGCAGTGATAGGTCTCAGCATACACGAATAAGAGTAGTCCAGGCAAACTTAACAACGGCAGAAAGACGTGGGCGGAGATTTAAATGACGGTGCTTGAGAAGAACCCTTGACAACAGAAGAGAAACCTACGTGCCGATCTGTAAAGCCTTACTCGGGGTCAACATTCTTCTTCTTCTTCTTCTTCTTCTGCGTACACAGTCAGACAGTAACCATTATTTTTTCGAGAAAAGCGGCGGTCATCCTGAGACTCTCGCCACTGCCATAGAGCTTGTCTTGCAGTTCCACTGGTAATGGCCACATCTGCTCTCTCTGATCCGCGTATGTCGGGCAGTTCTGCAGCAGATGTTCAGTAGTCATTTTACCAGTACCGCACGGGCATTCGTCGGTACACCCTATATTCAATTTGTTGAATAGGTGGTACCTCAGTCTGTTGTGGCCAGTGCGAAGTCTGAAGACTACTACCTGCTCTCTTCGGTTCAACTGGTAATAGGCATCGTTTTTGGTGTAACCAGTATGTTCGGTTTCCCATTTGGTCATGTATCTGGCTTTGATAAGCCGTTTTGACTCTTCGTACGTCATACTGGTATCTGTTTGTGGTAGTCTTGCACCTTCTTTTGCCAGTCTATCTGCCTCCTCGTTGCCTTGGATGTTGCAGTGTGACGGGACCCACTGTACCACTACCCTTTTTGGTGCGGACTGCTGGCACAGTTTGCAGAGTGCTGCTCTTAAGTCATTAAGCTCAGTGTTTTTCTGGCTTTTTAGCGCTGTGACTACGGCGAGAGCATCTGTCAGCAGGACTATATGGCTCTCATTTTCACTGTGTGTCACCATTTCTTCCACTGCCGCCCTCAGTGCCTCTGCCTCCGCTCTGAAATTGCTTGTGTACTTACCAGTAGCGAATGACAGTGTTATTTTTCTGCCATTTGGTAGGTTCAGGAATGCTCCTGCCCCTCCGTTCTGTGTAGTGTTTGTTACAGAACCGTCGGTGTATGCATGGGTCCAGTCCATGCTTGGGTAGCTTTTCGCTATGAAGCTTAGGGTAGTGTCTCTCCTTTCTTTTTTCAGTCTGGCAGTTTTTGTTTGCAATACCTGGTATATTTTCTACCACCTCTGGAAATATATCCTGCCTCCAGGTAGGTTTTCGTACAGTAGTGATGGGTTTTGGTGTTGTTAGTGCGTTTATGGGATCTTCGTGCATCTTTGCTTTGGCTATTTCTGCAAAGTTTCTCCGCTTTAGTTTCCCATTTCCCAAATTGTTTAGTCTCTGGTACATTGGGTGGTCCGTCAGTCTTCGGAGTTTCTCTGACTGCAGCTGGGCTCTGCAGTCTCTTCTATCGGTCATGGATTGCAGTTTTGTAATCTTTTCAAGTTCTACAATTGGCGTTGACTTCATGCCACCTGTTATAATTCTCATGGCTTGGTTTTGAAGTTTGTTAACTTTATCGAAGTTCGCCTTCGCTGCTGTTGTCCATGCCGCAATGCCTTACTCGAGAACTGGTCTCACTCTTCCAGTGTACAGTTTCTTTAGTATGCCTTCGTCTGCTCCCCAGCTTGTGCCAGCAAGTTTCCTCATGATTGCCATTCTTTCTCTGGCTTTCATTCGGTTTCTCTCAATCTGACTTTTCCATGTCATGTGCCGGTCAAATGTGACTCCCAGATAGGTTGGGTTGTCGTTTGGCTGCAGGATTTTGCCATTTAGACTTAATTTGGTACTTTGGGGTTTTAATGAAAGCGAGAATATTGTGCACGTGGTTTTCTCCTCGTTTATTTTGACCAGCCATGAGTTCGCCCACTCTTCCAGCGATGTTAGGGCCGTCTGCATCCGATTTCTTGCTATGGTGAGATTCTTTTCAGAGGTCCACATAGCCAGATCGTCTGCAAACATTGAGCTATGGACTCTTCTTGGTATATTCTCTGTGATATCGTTTATATATACCAGAAAGAGTGTGGGTGACAGTACTCCCCCTTGGGGTACTCCCTGCTCGAGTGTCACCTTTTTGCTCATCTGCCCTTGTACTTGGACTCTGGCCGTTCTTTGTTTGAGGTAGTGGTTGATCCACTTGTACATCTTCCCACAGACATCACTTCTTCTTAGCTTGACTCTAAGTCCATCCTTCCAGACTTTGTCAAATGCCTTTTCCAGATCCACCCAAACAGCTACTGTGTGTTTCTGTGCCTGGTAGGCATCTTCTATCTCCTGGGCTATGAGGATGACCTGGTCCTCAGTGGATCTGTGCTGTCTAAAGCCGGCTTGCTGTGGAATTAGTATTCGTTTTTCTTCCGGGGTCAACATTCAACAATAATTTCTTCTAACAAATCCTAGAGGACGGAATGAGTACATAAAAAAGAAAAACGAAGAGAAAAATTAGAATGAGCAGGTACTGATGTGGAGTCCATTTGAGAACTCATTTTCAGTATACTCGTAATCAACTTGTCAATGGTCGAATCCCAAGAGGATTAATCGAGCGAGGGGAAGTGGTAGTCCAGGAAGGCGAACGAAGTGAGAAAAGTAAGAGAAAGCCGTATAGCCCGAGAGAGGCAAAACAAGTTATGACCAGATGGTGTTATGTATACACATACCACAACTAACTGACAAAAAACAACAAAATACTGGCAGAGGAAAGTAGGTAGGAAGTCTTGTCTTTCCTGTAACCCCAAAAGGTCGTAGGGACATCGCTCAGTGTGTAAGCGATGTGTCTTCAGTATGTTGCTAGCTCGGCATCACTCAGTGTGTTGGCGATGTGTTCGTCATGTTACTAGCTGGGCATCACTCAGTGTGTAGGCGATGTGTTCGTCATGTTACTAGCTGGGCATCACTCAGTGTGTATGCGATGTGTCTTCAGCATGTTGCTAGCCGGGCATCGCTTAACCTCTCCCTGACAATGTGTTAGTCTATTATTATAGACCCGTGTGTGCATTTCCCAGCCACAAACAACACCGGCACCGTCAGCAAACAGGGCGACAGACGCCAATCTCGTGATGTTCAGTCGTGTGAACTGGACCGTGGAAATTCGACACAGGGTAACCAAAATACTATTTCATATCGTCGGTGACCACAGAAGGAACTACTCCATATGGAAAACAGCTATACTTTTTCTTCTTCTTCATCGTACGCTGTCAGACGTCAACCTTTATTTTTTCAACAAAAGCAGAGGTCATCATGAGGCTGTCGACACTGCCATAGAGCTTGTCTAGTGTTGCCACTGGTGATGGCCACATCTGCTCTCTCTGATCCTCGTATGTCGGGCAGTTTTGCAGCAAATGTTCAGCGGTCATTTTCTCGGTACCACACGTGCATTCGTCGGTGCCACCTATCTTCAATTTGTTGAATAGGTGGTACCTCAGTCTATTGTGGCCAGTGCGAAATCTGAAGACCACGACCTGCTCTCTTCTGTTCAACTGGTAATAGGCATCGTTTTTTGTGTAACCAGTATGTTCGGTTTCCCAATTGGTCATGTATCCAGCTCTAATAAGCCGGAAAACAGCAATACGTTTCGGTGAACACAAGTGAAAGGTGTCGACTAGTGTGAATTTGAGTCAAAAGCGTGGTCTTACGGCATCAATAATAGACTAAAACACGATAACAAGTTTAGTCTGCTGCCTGTTCGGAGCCATCTTCGCCGCTAAAACGTACTAGGAGAATATATGTAAAATGGCGATGACGGGTGGGTGAAGGTAGTCCACGCGGGAGATCAGTTTATTCTCAAGTTCCAATGAATGACGATCATCAGAGGCGCAGATGACGAAGTCTGTGACACCGTTTCCAACCGTACATCAGGACTGGAGAAGTGGCTGACGTTTGGGGATCCCGTGTGGATATAAATGTCATTGACGTGTTGCCGTAAGCGCACACGCTGTGCCAGACCTGTCTTTCCGATGTATGTCATACCACACTGGAGATAAATGACAGAATGAATCAAGTTGAGGGACTTGCACGTTAAACCTCCTTTCATGTCCAACTCTCCTTCAGGGGAGGTAACCGATTGTGCCTGAATGACGTGTGGGCCAGTAACACAGCCATGTAATTTCCTGCATGGCATGGTGCCCTAATTGGCTGCGGAACTGATGTACGCACGACTACCAACTAGTCCTTGATGTTCTTGCCCTGTTTGAAAGCGACAAGGGGAAGATCCGGAAATATTTTAAGAGTTGAGGAATCAGAATGAAAGGTGGTAGAGTTCTCTGGCTTCCTATAGAACGTTACGGGACATTCCATTTCGGGTTAAGGGAGAACTGGTCACAAATTTATTTTAAAGACATATATAAAGATCGAAGGGTAGAACAGATGGTTATATTCAGTTTTAGGGAGGGTTAGGGTTAAGATTAGGCTTAGGGTTATGGTTAGGGTTATGGTTAGGGTTAGGTTTAGGGTTAGAGTTAGCGTTAGGGTTAGCGTTATGGTTGGGGTCAGGGTTAGGGTTAGGGTTATGGTTAGGGTTAGGGTTAGGTTTAGGGTTGGGGTTAGGTTTAGGGTTATGGTTAGGGTTAGGTTTATGGTTAGGGTTAGGATTATAATCAGGGTTAGGGTAAGAGTTATGGTTAGGGTTATGGTTATGGTTATGGTTATGGTCAGGGTTATTGTTATAGTTATGGTTAGGGTTATGGGTAGAGTTATAGTTAGAGTTATGGTTAGGGTTAGTTTTATGGTTAGGGTTAGAGTTAGGGTTATGGTTATGTTAATGGTTAGGGTTGGACTTATGATTAGGGTTAGGTTTACGGTTAGGGTTATGGTTAAGGTTAGGTTTATAGTTAGGGTTAGGATTATAATTAAGGGTATGGTTAGAGCTATGGTTAGAGATAGAGTTATGAGTTAGGGTTAGGGTTATGGTTATGGTTATTACGGACAACTTTGACAGATTGAAGAAATACTTGTCTGTTTTCGGAGAACGTTTGACACCGCCAACAGTTAACAAGTGGTCTATTCTGTGAGGTCACTACTTCAAATTCCGTGCTAAAAATATATATATTCTGTTTGGGGTGATTAAATATGTAAGTGCCAATGAAAAATTATGAGAGGGCGGGATAAAAATATCCCGGACGGAAGACTGAGAGCCGGGCAGATCAGACAATCGTAAAACCATCAGGAGAACGGTGAACAGAAATGAGAAGGCCGTTGATGAGACGGGGGAAACATGCCGGAGAGAGTCGTTGAGGAGACAGGGAGAACATGCCAGAGAGAGTCGTTGATGAGACGGGGGAAACATGCCGGAGAGAGTCGTTGAGGAGACAGGGAGAACATGCCAGAGAGAGTCGTTGAGGAGACAGGGAGAACATGCCAGAGAGAGTCGTTGAGGAGACAGGGAGAACATGCCAGAGAGAGTCGTTGATGAGACGGGGGAAACATGCCGGAGAGAGTCGTTGAGGAGACAGGGAGAACATGCCAGAGAGAGTCGTTGATGAGACGGGGGAAACATGCCGGAGAGAGTCGTTGAGGAGACAGGGAGAACATGCCAGAGAGAGTCGTTGAGGAGACAGGGAGAACATGCCAGAGAGAGTCGTTGATGAGACGGGGAGAACATGCCAGAGAGAGTCGTTGAGGAGACAGGGAGAACATGCCGGAGAGAGTCGTTGAGGAGACGGGGGAAACATGCCGGAGAGAGTCGTTGAGGAGACAGGGAGAACATGCCAGAGAGAGTCGTTGATGAGACGGGGGAAACATGCCGGAGAGAGTCGTTGAGGAGACAGGGAGAACATGCCAGAGAGAGTCGTTGAGGAGACAGGGAGAACATGCCAGAGAGAGTCGTTGAGGTGACAGGGAGAACATGCCAGAGAGAGTCGTTGAGGAGACAGGGAGAATATGCCGGAGAGAGTCGTTGATGAGACGGGGGAAACATGCCGGAGAGAGTCGTTGAGGAGACGGGGAGAACATGCCAGAGAGAGTCGTTGAGGAGACAGGGAGAACATGCCAGAGAGAGTCGTTGAGGAGACAGGGAGAACATGCCAGAGAGTCGTTGAGGAGACGGGGGGAACATGCCGGAGAGTCGTTGAGGAGACAGGGGGAACATGCCAGAGAGTCGTTTAGGAGACAGGGAGAACCCGGCAAAGAGAGTCGTTGAGGAGACAGGGAGAACCCGGCAAAGAGAGTCGTTGAGGAGACAGGGAGAACCCGGCAAAGAGAGTCGTTGAGGAGACAGGGAGAACATGCCAGAGAGTCGTTGAGGAGACGGGGGGAACATGCCGGAGAGTCGTTGAGGAGACAGGGGGAACATGCCAGAGAGTCGTTTAGGAGACATGGAGAACCCGGCAAAGAGAGTCGTTGAGGAGACAGGGAGAACCCGGCAAAGAGAGTCGTTGAGGAGACAGGGAGAACCCGGCAAAGAGAGTCGTTGAGGAGACAGGGAGAACCCGGCAAAGAGAGTCGTTGAGGAGACAGGGGGAACATGCAAGAGAGAGTCGTTGAGGAGACATGGGGAACATGCAAGAGAGAGTCGTTGAGGCAGAGGGAGAACCCGGCAAAGAGAGTCGTTGAGGCAGAGGGAGAACCCGGCAAAGAGAGTCGTTGAGGCAGAGGGAGAACCCGGCAAAGAGAGTCGTTGAGGCAGAGGGAGAACCCAGCAAAGAGAGTCGTAGAGGCAGACAAGGAGAACCTGCCAGAGAGCGAAGGGTAGAGTAGCCATAGGGTAGAGACACTTTCGGGAGACGTCAAATATCTCGTGGGCCTTGAGGGAGTAGAGTGCCCTCGTCATCTTCACAGAGGCGAAGGAGGCGGAGGGGAGAAAGGGAGACGACATAATTTAGGGTGAGAAAAAGTGTAGAGAAAGCATTGTGGGCGTTAGTTGGTTTCTGATAGGCAGTGGTGGAGAGGCCGGAAGGACAGATAGAGGCAGTGGTGGAGAGGCGACATCTTCGACATATTCTACAGAAAACCTTCCCCTGAGTAAATGTAGAAAATAAAAGGATGGGGTGGGAGGCAGGTCTGTATCTGTCTCCCTCAACTGCGGTGAAATCTCTAACACTCTTTCCCAAACGACAATACCTACAATTCGGCTACATAAACCTTTTTTTTTTTGTTAACAATAAACCAACCTGACTCCCACGCAGCCAGCAGCGGCCATCACAGTCAATCAATTTTTCTTTCCACTGAAATTGTTTCGCAATAAATGTACTTTTGTGTGTAGGTTTTTTACGGATGTTGCTCGTGTTGCGCTTACTTCCGCTCCGTTGCTAGGTTGATTGACCTATCTAAACTTCCGGTCTGCTTACTCAATTGAATGAATAGGACATCACATTTGCTTATTCGTTTTCAGAAATTTGGTTTGTCAACGAATAAGTCAATTTCTAAAGTTAGAAACACCAAACAAATGTTTCTGCTTGATATAGTTGATCACAAGGGTAGAAAATGTATTTATTTGTTTGTGGAATGTAGAATTATGTTCTTTCGATCGAGAAGCGAGTTGGTGAAACTTTGAAGAAATCGTGTAAGTGCTAAATGTGTAACATTCATTGTCGTTGTTGTTGAACGCCCACGCTGATGAACTTTTTTGTGCGTCCTGAAATGGATGTTAGGTGGCGGGTTGCAGAAACTTTCTTCACATCCCGAGCGTGCTGATGAAGGTGGCCTGACCCTGACTAACATGGTCCGATCAGTAGGTTTTGCCTGACCCGGACTAACATTGTCCGATCAGTATGTTCCACCTGACCCGGACTAACATTGTCCGGTCAGTATGTTTTGCCTGACCCTAACTAACATTGTCCGATCAGTATGTTTTGCCTGACCCTGACTAACATTGTCTGATCAGTAGGTGTTGCCTAACCAGATGTTAGTCCTTTCCCCGATATTTACTGTAAATGGGCGTAAAGTCACTGACTAAAAAGAAGGCGTGTAAATGATTTAGACAATGAAACTTGGCATTTTGTGTTGTTTTCGTGAAGGAGGCTGGATTTATGCGGTGTTTCTTACGTCTGACGTTTAGTCGAACAAGCCCACAATTTTCCATAGCAAGATAAGGTGCTGAAGACGGATGCAACCAGTCAAGAGGCGCATCACACCAATCAGTACACAACGCAAATACGCACTATGAAAATAGGCTAATATCTGCAAAATGGTATGCCACTAGAACTGTGACGAACAACCAGACTGGTACAGTGTCGGGCCCCCTGTCTCCAAAGAGCCCAATCCTTAACACTGTTGGTCTTTATCGGTTGCCCCTGTGAGCCAGGAGGCGCGAGATTAGAGCTACTATCAAACAAAACCAAAGCTAAAGAAAAGACCACTTTCAATAAGAGAAACATTAATGGATCATATGTAGATTTTCAAAAGACTGAAGTTTATACAAGAAACAAGATTGCAGACATAAACGTTATATTTTCAAGCGAATGAAAAAAATATGAAAACGGAAGCTTTGGAATTGAAGCTACATAAATAAAAGGCAGAGATTAATTTATTGGTAAATAGGAAATATACATCACCGCAAACACACAATAATGCATGCACGTGTTGTTGTTGTTCGAAGCTACTCGTGTTGAATTAACTCTTGACGGTGTTACAGTGGCTCTTATTACATCTCGAGGTATGCTTGTGAAGGTCTTTAGAGGTCCCCTTGTCTGTAAGGTAACTCAATGCATCTCAGTAAGCTCCCACTATAGGGTTTACAATATCAACCCCCACCGCGTTGGCCAGACTGCTGTAAATACAGCTTGTTTCCAGGACCACGAACGGGAAAGTGAGGTGGGGGCTTGATCACCGTTTCTCACCTTACCCTGAATACTCGTGGCTCCTTGTCCATATATGGCATACTTTTGCTCAAATGTATACAGGGGATTCATTTAACGATATACCTATACACAGATACACACACATACACACGCAATGATTTACAAGAAACAAACAAACACACACACACGGACAGAGACCCACACATTTTTAAATATATAGCGTTCATACAGTGTATTGTTGTTTATCTGTCATTTCCGAAGAGAGCCACATTGCCATCTGCCAATCCTGGAGGGGTTTCGGCGGCAGCTGAACAAACAAGTCGAAGCCTGAAAGCGTCTGTCACACTAGGGGGAGTGAAACACTGACTGTCCATCAGAATTGGCAACTCTTATCTTGCCTTTCGTGTCACTCGTCTCCGTACAGCCTCCTTGATTCTTATCTGCCCCATATGCGTCACACCAGCAGAGATTTGACTACGCCAGGTAGAGCGATCAGCAGCGATGTTCTACCAATTGTAAAGTACAATGTCTCAGTTCGTCATTGAGGCTTCCGAGTGTTATTGTAACGTTTTATTTGGCCACCCCGTCCTCGCTTGTCTGACTCGTGTTCACCATATACTATTTTCTTTTGAAGCCGCTCATCTGACATGCCGACAACATGTCAGTCTAGCTATGCTGCGATTTCCAGAGTTGTGTGGGTGTTTGTCATGCCGAGAGCGAAAGGAGTGGGCTGCAGATAGTATTGGCATGTGACAAAACAGCTGAAGTCTGTATGCGAGTTGTTTGGCGTTCCCAGAACAATGTCATTTTGATGACATAAACTAGACGCAATGTCAGTTTATTGACACTAGACAGTTCTAATCTAGGCTAAATGTCAGTTTATTGACACTAGACAGTTCTAATCTAGGCTGAATGTCAGTTTATTGACACTAGACAGTTCTAATCTAGGCTGAATGTCAGTTTATTGACACCGGACAGTTCTAATCTAGGCTAAATGTCAGTTTATTGACACTAGACAGTTCTAATCTAGGCTGAATGTCAGTTTATTGACACTAGACAGTTCTAATCTAGGCTGAATGTCAGTTTATTGACACCGGACAGTTCTAATCTAGGCTAAATGTCAGTTTATTGACACTAGACAGTTCTAATCTAGGCTGAATGTCAGTTTATTGACACTAGACAGTTCTAATCTATGCTGAATGTCAGTTTATTGACACTAGACAGTTCTAATCTAGGCTGAATGTCAGTTTATTGACACTAGACAGCTCTAATTCAAGTTGAATGTCATTTTGATTGCAATGGATAGTACTAGTCTAGGCTACACGTCATGTTGCTGACAACAGACTATCCTCAGGTCAGACCAGGTCATCCCGTTACCAGTGAAGTCGTTGGAGCATACGTGAAGACATCCTCACAATCCCATGCCACCCTTCTCTGACAGAGCGGCCGCTGCCTGTGCCTCTTCTGGTCGGAGATTGGTCCATTTTTGTATGTTGTCCTCCCACCTCTTTTGGGGACGGCCTCGTCGTCATCTGCCATGTACCTTTCCATGGAGGATCGTATTTGCAAGACCATTTGATCTCGATATGTAACCATACCAAGTGAGTTTCCTTCTTTTGACAGTTTCCAAGAGGTATTCAAAAGGCCCTATTGCTGTTGTAATTCTATCTCGTATTTCCTCATTTGTAACTCGATCTTTGTACGTGACGTTTAAAAGTCTTCGGAAACATCTTATCTCCGAGGACTGTATACCTCGCTGAAGGTCAGCTGTATTTGTCCATGTCTTACAAGCATAGAGAAATATTGGCAGGACCAATGTACGCATATACACAACACGTCACATTTTGATCCTTCATCACTGACAATCGACCCAAGATATTTAAAACGGTCAACTACTTCGAGTTCCTGACCGTTACCTTTTATCCTGCTGTTGACGCCCTCGGCGTTGTTGGTCATTAATTGTGTCTTTTCAGTGTTTATCTCCATACCATAGTCAAGAGCTGTTTCATCGAGCCTTCTGACCCATTCCAGGAGTTCTGCTTCTGAACCCACCAACCCGTCGATATCATCTGCAAAACGAAGGTTGGTAATTGTTTGGCCCCCTATCTTGACAGTACCAACGTGACCTCCAAGTGCCTCCCTTATAATTCTCTCAAGGAATATATTGAAAAGAGTTTGAGATAGTGTACAACCCTGTCTTACACCAACTGATGTGCGAAACCAGTCTCCGTGCCTCCTATTCACTAGAACTGCGCTGGAAGCATTGTCATACAGATGTTTTAGGACCCTTATAATATTTCCGTTGATTTTATACATCCTCATGGTTACCCATACCGCTTTATGCCATACACTATCAAACGCCTTCTTAAAATCAACAAACACATATAGTTTTTGCTGCTGTTCTAGATATTTCTCGCTTAGCAGCCTTAAATTAAATATCTGTTCTGTAGTGATTCTTCCCTGTCTGAACCGTGCTTGCTCCTCGGCAATGATGTTCTCTGCTTAGGGTTTCAATCGGTCGAGGATTAATCTAAGGATGACCTTGCTAGAGTGGCTGATGAGTTCTGTAATTTTGGCACAGTTTTAGGTTTCCAGACTTAGGTAACGGTATAACTATTGATTTCGTCCATAAGTATGGCATGTTTGCTGTCGCCCATATTGTGTTGCAGGTGAGTGTCAGGCCACGGGAGTCATCAGTATCCTTACTTATCCGTACTTATCCGTACTTATCCTTACTTATCCTTACTTATCCTTACTTATCCTTACTTATCCTTACTTATCCTTACTTATCCTTACTTATCCTTACTTATCATTATTTTATGAAAGAAACCTGGACGTTCTTTCGTTCAGTGATAAGGATCTTTCATAACAGATAACATGTCACCATTTTTAATAATGCTCCCCCCCCTCTATTTTCTCTACCCCCCCCCACCCGACTACCAATACCCCACCCCCACCCCACCCCAATCCCTACTGCGCCCCCCCCCCTGTCCCTTCCCCCAATGATTCCAGTACGCCACGTATTCAAACACGCCATATCAATCTCCAGGAGCAAACTTCATCAAATCGTCTGCTAACCCCATGCTCCCTGTCGGACAGCAGCTTAGGCGAAGGGATCAGAAATATACAAAGATGACACTTCTGTCCCTTGCTCGTGCCCTCTAGCCTTCCGATTGGAAATAAGCTCAGGATAATCCGCCCATCAAAGGCAAGACGCCGCACGTTGACTTACATTCATACAGACATGACACTATCTGTCAGTCTGATGTAACTCTGTACGAGTTTTGTTAGTTTCTCGGCTACACTTGTCTCGTAGAGAATTAAATACATCTTTGCTGTTCTGTATTTGGAGAGGGAGATGTCTGCTGTAGGTGTTGGGGGATAGCTTAAAGCTAAAGGCAGAAGTTAATGATTTGGTTGGAGAGGCTAGTAACTGGCTAGATGATGGTTATTCATTGAGAGGAATTCATCAGGAGTGGAGAACCCGCGCCTTGCGGTCGCGTGCTGCCTTCTGGGCCATTAACAACGGCATTTTTTTAATTAATCCAAATTGTACCAAAAAAAATCATTTTTTTAAAATGAATATCCTTAAATATTGTTATTTTAATCTTTAAAAACGAACGTATTCATGCCAAAAATACAGGAAAATCCAATGATAATTCTGCCCAACTGACCGACACAAATAATACATTAGTAAATCTTAAGTGATATTATAACACATTCTACGTTTATGATTAAGTCCTAGTGCAACTCTAGAATGTATCTCAACTTCCCAGCCTAACTGGCACCATTACCGCGTGAGATAGATTGTTACTGAAGAAGTACATCTTTAAGTGCATCTAATTGATGTTTCTTGGATGTGGCGATATAAGGTGTACAGCTTACTTAATGTGGCGATATAAGGTTTACAGCTTACTTAATGTGGCGATATAAGGTTTACAGCTTACTTAATGTGGCGATATAAGGTTTACAGCTTACTTAATGTGGCGATATAAGGTTTACAGCTTACTTAATGTGGCGATATAAGGTTTACAGCTTACTTAATGTGGCGATATAAGGTTTACAGCTTACTTAATGTGGCGATATAGGGTTTACAGCTTACTTAATGTGGCGATATAAGGTTTACAGCTTACTTAATGTGGCGATATAAGGTTTACAGCTTACTTAATGTGGCGATATAAGGTTTACAGCTTACTTAATGTGGCGATATAAGGTTTACAGCTTACTTAATGTGGCGATATAAGGTTTACAGCTTACTTAATGTGGCCTTATTACGTTTACAGCTAACTTAATGTGGCGATATAAGGTTTACAGCTTACTTAATGTGGCGATATAAGGTTTACAGCTTACTTAATGTGACGATATAAGGTTTACAGCTTACTTAATGTGGCGATATAAGGTTTACAGCTTACTTAATGTGGCGATATAAGGTTTACAGCTTACTTAATGTGGCGATATAAGGTTTACAGCTATCTTAATGTGACCTTATTACGTTTACAGCTAACTTAATGTGACCTTATTACGTTTACAGCTTACTTAATGTGGCGATATAAGGTTTACAGCTTACTTAATGTGGCGATATAAGGTTTACAGCTTACTTAATGTGGCGATATAAGGTTTACAGCTTACTTAATGTGACGATATAAGGTTTACAGCTTACTTAATGTGGCGATATAAGGTTTACAGCTTACTTAATGTGGCGATATAAGGTTTACAGCTTACTTAATGTGACCTTATAAGGTTTACAGCTTACTTAATGTGGCGATATAAGGTTTACAGCTTACTTAATGTGGCGATATAAGGTTTACAGCTTACTTAATGTGGCGATATAAGGTTTACAGCTTACTTAATGTGGCGATATAAGGTTTACAGCTTACTTAATGTGACCTTATTACGTTTACAGCTAACTTAATGTGACCTTATAAGGTTTACAGCTTACTTAATGTGGCGATATAAGGTTTACAGCTTACTTAATGTGGCGATATAAGGTTTACAGCTTACTTAATGTGGCGATATAAGGTTTACAGCTAACTTAATGTGGCGATATAAGGTTTACAGCTTACTTAATGTGGCGATATAAGGTTTACAGCTTACTTAATGTGGCGATATAAGGTTTACAGCTAACTTAATGTGGCGATATAAGGTTTACAGCTAACTTAATGTGGCGATATAAGGTTTACAGCTTACTTAATGTGGCGATATAAGGTTTACAGCTTACTTAATGTGGCGATATAAGGTTTACAGCTTACTTAATGTGGCGATATAAGGTTTACAGCTTACTTAATGTGGCGATATAAGGTTTACAGCTTACTTAATGTGGCGATATAAGGTTTACAGCTTACTTAATGTGACCTTATTACGTTTACAGCTTACTTAATGTGACCTTATTACGTTTACAGCTTACTTAATGTGACGATATAAGGTTTACAGCTTACTTAATGTGGCGATATAAGGTTTACAGCTTACTTAATGTGACCTTATTACGTTTACAGCTTACTTAATGTGACCTTATTACGTTTACAGCTTACTTAATGTGACGATATAAGGTTTACAGCTTACTTAATGTGGCGATATAAGGTTTACAGCTTACTTAATGTGGCGATATAAGGTTTACAGCTTACTTAATGTGGCGATATAAGGTTTACAGCTAACTTAATGTGGCGATATAAGGTTTACAGCTAACTTAATGTGGCGATATAAGGTTTACAGCTTACTTAATGTGGCGATATAAGGTTTACAGCTTACTTAATGTGACCTTATTACGTTTACAGCTTACTTAATGTGACCTTATTACGTTTACAGCTTACTTAATGTGACGATTTAAGGTTTACAGCTTACTTAATGTGGCGATATAAGGTTTACAGCTTACTTAATGTGACCTTATTACGTTTACAGCTTACTTAATGTGACCTTATTACGTTTACAGCTTACTTAATGTGACGATATAAGGTTTACAGCTTACTTAATGTGGCGATATAAGGTTTACAGCTTACTTAATGTGGCGATATAAGGTTTACAGCTTACTTAATGTGACCTTATTAGGTTTACAGCTTACTTAATGTGGCGATATAAGGTTTACAGCTTACTTAATGTGGCGATATAAGGTTTACAGCTTACTTAATGTGGCGATATAAGGTTTACAGCTTACTTAATGTGGCGATATAAGGTTTACAGCTTACTTAATGTGGCGATATAAGGTTTACAGCTAACTTAATGTGGCGATATAAGGTTTACAGCTTACTTAATGTGGCGATATAAGGTTTACAGCTTACTTAATGTGGCGATATAAGGTTTACAGCTTACTTAATGTGACCTTATTACGTTTACAGCTAACTTAATGTGACCTTATAAGGTTTACAGCTTACTTAATGTGGCGATATAAGGTTTACAGCTTACTTAATGTGGCGATATAAGGTTTACAGCTTACTTTATGTGGCGATATAAGGTTTACAGCTTACTTAATGTGGCGATATAAGGTTTACAGCTTACTTAATGTGACCTTATTACGTTTACAGCTAACTTAATGTGACCTTATAAGGTTTACAGCTTACTTAATGTGGCGATATAAGGTTTACAGCTTACTTAATGTGGCGATATAAGGTTTACAGCTTACTTAATGTGGCGATATAAGGTTTACAGCTTACTTAATGTGACCTTATTACGTTTACAGCTAACTTAATGTGACCTTATAAGGTTTACAGCTTACTTAATGTGGCGATATAAGGTTTACAGCTTACTTAATGTGGCGATATAAGGTTTACAGCTTACTTTATGTGGCGATATAAGGTTTACAGCTTACTTAATGTGGCGATATAAGGTTTACAGCTTACTTAATGTGACCTTATTACGTTTACAGCTAACTTAATGTGACCTTATAAGGTTTACAGCTTACTTAATGTGGCGATATAAGGTTTACAGCTAACTTAATGTGGCGATATAAGGTTTACAGCTTACTTAATGTGGCGATATAAGGTTTACAGCTTACTTAATGTGGCGATATAAGGTTTACAGCTTACTTAATGTGGCGATATAAGGTTTACAGCTTACTTAATGTGGCGATATAAGGTTTACAGCTTACTTAATGTGGCGATATAAGGTTTACAGCTTACTTAATGTGGCGATATTAGGTTTACAGCTTACTTAATGTGGCGATATAAGGTTTACAGCTTACTTAATGTGGCGATAAAAGGTTTACAGCTTACTTAATGTGGCGATATAAGGTTTACAGCTTACTTAATGTGACCTTATTACGTTTACAGCTAACTTAATGTGACCTTATTAGGTTTACAGCTAACTTAATGTGACCTTATTATGTTTACAGTTAACTTAATGTGACCTTATTAGGTTTACAGCTAACTTAATGTGACCTTATTATGGTTACAGCTAACTTAATGTGACCTTATTAGGTTTACAGTTAACTTAATGTGATCTTATTAGGTTTACAGCTAACTTAATGTGACCTTATTATGGTTACAGCTAACTTAATGTGACCTTATTATGCTTATATCTAACTTAACGTGACCGTATTATGTTTACAGCTAACTTAATGTTACCTTATTATGTTTACAGATAACTTAATGTGACCTTATTACGTTTACAGCAAACTTAATGTGACCTTATTAGGTTTACAGCTAACTTGATGTGACCTTATTAGGTTTACAGCTAACTTAATGTTACCTTATTATGTTTACAGCTAACTTAATGTGACCGTATTATGTTTATATCTAACTTAATGTGACCTTATTATGTTTACAGCTAACTTAATGTTACCTTATTAGGTTTACAGCTAACTTAATGTGGGTTTCCTTATTAGGTTTAATGTTAACTTAATGTGGCCTTATTAGGTTTACAGCTAACTTAACGTAGCCTTATTGGGTTTACAGCTAACTTAATGTGACCTTATTAGGTTTACAGCTAATTGAATGTGACCTTATTAGGTTTACAGCTAACTTAATGTGACCTTATTAGGTTTATAGCTAACTTAATGTGGGTTACCTTATAAGGTTTAACGTTAACTTAATGTGGCCTTATTAGGTTTACAGCTAACTTAACGTGGCCTAATTGGGTTTACAGTTAACTTAATGTGACCTTATTACGTTTACAGCTAACTTAATGTGACCTTATTAGGTTTACAGCTAACTTAATGTGACCTTATTGCGGTTACAGCTAACTTAATGTGACCTTATTATGCTTATATCTAACTTAACGTGACCGTATTATGTTTACAGCTAACTTAATGTTACCTTATTATGTTTACAGATAACTTAATGTGACCTTATTATGTTTATATCTAACTTAATGTGACCTTATTAGGTTTACAGCTTACTTAATGTGACCTTATTATGTTTACAGCTTACTTAATGTGACCTTTTTATGTTTACAGCTAACTTAATGTGACCTTATTATGTTTACAGCTTACTTAATGTGACCTTATTATGTTTACAGCTAACTTAATGTGACCTTATTAGGTTTACAGCTAACTTGATGTGACCTTATTAGGTTTACAGCTAACTTAATGTTACCTTATTATGTTTACAGCTAACTTAATGTGACCGTATTATGTTTATATCTAACTTAATGTGACCTTATTATGTTTACAGCTAACTTAATGTTACCTTATTATGTTTACAGATAACTTGATGTGACCTTATTAGGTTTACAGCTAACTTAATGTGACCTTATTAGGTTTACAGCTAACTTAATGTGGGTTACCTTATTAGGTTTAACGTTAACTTAATGTGGCCTTATTAGGTTTACAGCTAACTTTACGTGGCCTTATTGGGTTTACAGCTAACTTAATGTGACCTTATTAGGTTTACAGCAAATTTAATGTGACCTTATTAGGTTTACAGCTAACTTAATGTGACCTTATTAGGTTTATAGCTAACTTAATGTGGGTTACCTTATAAGGTTTAACGTTAACTTAATGTGGCCTTATTAGGTTTACAGCTAACTTAACGTGGCCTAATTGGGTTTACAGTTAACTTAATGTGACCTTATTAGGTTTACAGCTAATTTAATGTGACCTTATTAGGTTTACAGCTAGCTTAATGTGACCTTATTATGTTTACAGCTAACTTAATGTGAACTTATTAGGTTTTACATCTAATTTAATGTGACCTTATTAGGTTTACAGCTAACAATGTGACCTTATTAGGTTTATTACTAACGTAATGTGACCTTATTAGGTTTACAGCTAACTTAATGTGGATTTATTAGGTTTACATCTAACTTAATGTTACCTTATTTGGTTTTCAGTAAACTTAATGTGTCCTTATTAGGTATAAAGTTAATGCAGCCTTCCAGTATGAAAAGGCTACCCTAAGCCTGGGCTAAGTCAATGTAAATAATTAATAAAGTTGCCAGTTTATGTCTGTGGATTATCGGTAACAAAGAATTGGTTAACTTTGATCTTCCATGAACGTTGTAAAAGGCAACTAACGTGGGTTATTGGGCTAGCAGTCTGACCATGTGATACGACAGGTTAGTCAGTCAGTCAGTCAGTCAGTCGGTTAGTTAGTCAGTCAGTCAGTCAGCCAGTCAGTCAGTCAGCCAGTCGGTTAGTCAGTCAGTCAGTCGGTTAGTCAGTCAGTCGGTTAGTCAGTCAGTCAGTCAGTTAGTTAGTCAGTCAGTCAGTGAGTCAGTCAGTCAGTCGGTTAGTTAGTTAGTCAGTTAATTAGTCAGTCAGTTAGTCAGTCAGTCAGTCGGTTAGTCAGTCAGTCAGTCAGTCGGTTAGTCAGTCAGTCAGTCGGTTAGTTAGTCAGTCAGTCAGTCAGTCGGTTGGTTAGTCAGTCAGTCAGTCAGTGAGTCAGTCAGTCAATCAGTCAGTCGGTTAGTTAGTTATTCATCGTAAGCAATGAGGGAGACATTATCAGAGGGTTTTGGCTTCTTCGTGTTGTTCTTGTTGCTTCCAGTGCTCACAATGAGTAAGTTTACTCTTTTATGGGCCCTAAAAAGGACGTTAAGTGGCGGGCTGCAGCAGCTTTCCTCGCATCCCGAGCGTGCTAGTGAGGGTGGATCGGGGTCTTTCAGGCGGCCGCTCTATGCTTGGCTTAATCTGCATGTTGTTCAATACTACGGGGATCACGTCGATCCCTCACATTGCTAGCCAGGCTACCATGAAAACAGCCGTTTCCAGGAAGGGCTACGAGGAATCCAAGGTGAGGGACTTGATCAATTTATTTTGCCTGGCCATGACTGACATGTCTGATCAGTATATGTTACCTGACCAGACGTTAGTCTCCCTTCCCATCTTAGTGATGTAACATCCGCTGTGTTTGGATTACAGGGAGGAGGTGACTGCGCTGGTCATCAACCTCACTCTCTCGTCTCGAAAGTGAACAGAAAACAAAATGGCATGATCACAGTAAATGATTCTGTTCACGCTTCCTAACATGCAATGATGCCCCTATGCTTAGTAGTGAACATACAACCAGTAAAAATGTGAGACCACCTGATATTTGCACGTGAAACTAGCAATAACTATGGTCCTTCTTGTCGGCAGCATCATCATGTGTCATGTCGATTGACTCAGGCGATTTTTGATCTACGATACAGCTAGCTGATAATGTATACGTTTATATTAAGTTGCAGGAACATTAAATTGGATAAAATCCCTTAGCGTTTTTCTCTACTTTAGCCTACGCAAATAACAGATATAGAATGTTCAAGAAAAAGGAGACTTCACTGACCTATATACTCTTTTAGTTGATATTATTTGGGCAGATCTAAAAGGGTGATTACGCGGCGCTGGGCATATACTTTTACTATAAACCAGTGAATAATTTTGCTGAAATCAAAATATTTTCAAACATGGGTACACCAAAATAGGTCACTAGGTCAAATGTGGCATATTTGTTTTGTTATTTCTGGGAAAAGTCTAAAGGAACTTTATAAAACTAGGTCGTAGTATTTCTGGGCTCTTGTCACGTGCTGTTCTCAATTATTGTCAAGTGAAAAGCTGTAGGAGAGATATATTAAGAGTGTTGATAATTTACAGTAATAGCTGTAATATACTAAGCCCAATAAATCAGTGCTTTTGTGAACTGTAGTTCTCCAACTCTTGTTAGAATGTTGTAAATATGAAAATTACTTTCTTTGTTCTGGACACCACGTCAGATCTGTCCGTGTCCTGGTGGGCACTACGTAAGATCTTCCTGTGTTCTAGCCACACCTCATACCTTTCCGTGTACTGTGCACTGCGTTACATCTTTCCGTGTTCTGGCAAATTCGTCATACCTTTCCGTGTCCTGGACACTACGTCACACCTTTCCGTGTCCTGGACACCACGTCATACCTTTCCGTGTCCTGGGCACAACGTCATACCTTTCCGTGTCCTAGGCACCACGTTTGACCTTTCTGTGTCCAGGACATCCACGTCATACCGTTCCGTGTCCTGGGCACAACGTCATACCTTTCTGTGTCCTGGGCACTACGTGTGACCTTTCTGTATCCTGGACATCATGTTACCAATATTCAGTCTCGTGGATTACCTTAGTACCCCCTCCTCCCCCCCCCCCCCCAACATGTCATCCAAATTGCACGTTTACACATTTGTTTACAGAGCATCTGTCGGTCTGTGTCTTGTGTTGCTCCGCAGTCATATGTCTCATCCTCCCTGTATCCCCCATCTCGTTATGTTCTTCCTGCATGGTGATCAAGACGCTCATCTCGGTTTCCATGCAGCCTTTTTTGGAAACAGGCTGTTTTTATGAGGCCTTAACTAACGAGGTGAGGGATCGACGTGATCCCCGTAATAGTGAGCGACACGCGGTTGAAGCCAGGCATAGCTCAACCGACTTTAGGACCTCGGTCCACCTTCAGCAGCACACTCCGGATGTAAGGAAAGCTACGACAACCCGCCACTTAACGTCCTACTTAGTGCATACAAAAAGAGCACTCCTACTAATTGTGAAGATATAACTACAACTACAACAACAACCAGCATTCAGTTCATTTAGTGACTTCCATGTTGCATAAGGCAAGTGATGTCCAGGAGCAGGTTCCTCGCGCAGTTCGATCCAGTGGATCATTTATTTTTTTCGATGCTAAGTTGTCTGGGACTAGTCTAAAGGGCTATGTGTTGACTAAAATTGTTCCCCTAGATAGTGAATGATTGGAATGCATTGCGTCGGGAGGTAGTGGAGGCAGGGACAGTTAATGCATTTAAGAATAAATTGGATGCGCATAGCTTTTAGATCAAGGTGATGTAAATGAAACTGGTTGTATACAGACTCTGCAGAGTCTTCTAAACCAGTATAAAGACGTTAAGTTAAGTTAAAGCTAAAGCTAAAGCTAAAGCTAAAGCTAAAGCTAAAGTTAAAGTTAAAGTTAAAGTTAACACGTTAAAACGTTACGTTACGTTACGTTACGGTTGCGTTGCGTTGCGTTGCGTCGCGTCGCGTTGCGTTGCGTTGCGTTGCGTTGCGTTGCGTTGCGTTACGTTACGTTACGTTACGTTACATTAAGTTAAGTTAAGTTAAGTTAAGTTAAGATATCAGTCTTATGCATTGCACCTAGGAACCAAGCAAAGGGTACCTTGGATAATTTGACTCTTTCTCTCTTTCAATTTCTGATGCGACACTTTACCTCAATTATGTAGAATATTTTAAGGTAGCAGTAGAAATAACAGTCCTTAAGATGAAAAGTCAAATAAAGGACTTAAAGCCAGAGTTAACTAAGACAGATTTGCTCCCATCTTTGGAGTTTGGCTTAGGAGTTGTAAACTTGGTTTAATGTCCCAAAGTACTAAGTTCTTCTTCTTCTTCTTCGTCGTTCATTCTCAATCTCCCACTACCAAACACTGAAAGGGCTTTAGTAGCAGAATGTACTTCAGAGAACGGAATGCGTTGTCTCGTAGTTTACAGCTTGGCTGCGATATTTGCACCTTTCGGTCCAACACATCCGACTTCAGCAAGCATTTTTTTATTACCGGGTTAGCATTCCCTCTTCGATCCCTTCTCTTTAGCCAGTCTGCCTGCTGTAGCCTGTTATCCAGGATCACCACGTGGAGGTGTAGAAGGGTCTTGGCAGCTCTGGTTCGCTGGCCTTGACGCTAGCAGTCAGCTATGGGTCGCTAACCACTGCAGCTCATGCGCTGCTCAGCATCTTGATCCCGTAAAAAGTTCAAATCACGTCACGTTCGGTTTGACAGACCAGGTATGTAGTGGGTATGAGAACCATTTTCCTTCTGAGAACCCAGCACATCCCACTAAACAAACATCTGAACAGAACCCAACACATCCCACTAAACAAACACCTGAACAGAACCAAACACATCCAACTAAACAAACACCTGAACAGAATCCAACACATCCCACTAAACAAACACCTGAACAGACCCCAACACATCCCACTAAACAAACACCTGAACAGAATCCAACACATCCCACTAAACAAACACCTGAACAGGATCCAACACATCCAACTAAACAAACACCTGAACATAATCCAACACATCCCACTAAACAAACACCTGGACAGAATCCAACACATCCCACTAAACAAGCACCTGAACAGAATCCAACACATCCCACTAAATAAGCACCTGAACAGAATCCAACACATCCCACTAAACAAACACCTGAACAGAATCCAACACATCCCACTAAACAAACACCTGAACAGAATCCAACACATCCCACTAAACAAGCACCTTAACAGAACCCAACACATCCCACTAAACAAGCACCTGAACAGAACCCAACACATCCCACTAAACAAGCACCTGAACAGAATCCAACACATCCCACTAAACAAGCACCTGAACAGAATAAAACAACAACACACTCCTGAGTTCCAGCTGTGTACACACCAACCACAACACACTCCTGAGTACCAGCTGTGTACACACCAACCAGAACACACTCCTGAGTACCAGCTGTGTACACACCAACCACAACACACTCCTGAGTGCCAGCTGTGTACACACCAACCACAACACACTCCTGAGTACCAGCTGTGTACACACCAACCACAAAACACTCCTGAGTACCAGCTGTGTACACACCAACCAGAACACACTACTGAGTGTCAGCTGTGTACACACCAACCACAACACACTCCTGAGTGCCAGCTGTGTACACACCAACCACAACACACTCCTGAGTGCCAGCTGTGTACACACCAACCACAACACTCCTGAGTACCAGCTATGTATACACCAACCACAACACACTCCTGAGTTCCAGCTGTGTACACACCAACCAGAACACACTCCTGAGTGCCAGCTGTGTACACACCAACCACAACACACTCCTGAGTGCCAGCTGTGTACACACCAACCACAACACACTACTGAGTACCAGCTGTGTACACACCCATATGAAACCGTTGATCATCATCTCTTAGAGTGATCAGTGCTCAACGATGTTAGGGAAATGCTTCTTCTTCCTCGGCCAGATACATAGAACAATGTTTTTTTGCGCTAGACAACAGCTGATACCATTACATGGCATTAGGTTGAAGGGCGAGAGCCCGAATGTTGCTGGATCTGTAGCAACAACAACTTGATGAAGTCAGGAAACATTCTCGAAGCCGCGCTCTGTAGACGGCGCTTTCAGCAATGAAAGTGACAGAGCAAATATGAGAACGCTCAGTTACAATGGAGCCCATCATATAGTCCTTTTATCCATATTCACCCAATATGTAACTAGTCAGTATTCTCCTAGGAAATTCATTGATCATTAGATTTCTTATCAGTTTATTTATCATCTTCTTTTTTTCATTTTGATCTTTTTCTTTCTCTTGTTCTTTGTGTTGTTGTTCATGTTGTTGTTATTGTTATTCTTCGTGTTTTTGTTCTTCTTTATTTTCTTCTTCTTCTTTCTTTTTCTTTTTCTTCTTCTTTTTTTCTTTAACTTCCTTTTCTTCTTCATCTTCCTTTTCATCTTTGTAGTCTTCTTCTTCTTCTTCTTCTTTTCATTTTTCATCATCATGATGTTCTTCTTATTCTTCTTATTCTTTATCATCGTCATCATCATATTATTATTATTGTTCTTCTTCCTATCTTTCTTCTTCCTCTTCTTCATTCTTTTCTGCTGTCCTTTTTTCTTTTTATCTCTTCTTAAATTTTTATCATCATTCATAATCTTCCTCGTTTTTGTCATCTTTCCATTTCTTTTTCTTGTAATTCTTTTTCTCATTTCGTCTTGTTCTTCGTTGTCCTCTTCCACTTCTGTTGCACTTTTTCTTTTTTATTATCTTAGTTGTTTTTAATCATCATAATTAATAATCTTTTTGTTCTTTATCATCTTTCTTCTGGAATCAAGATGCTGACCACAGTGATCAGCGACCCATAGCTGACTACTAGCGTCAGGGACTTCGAACCAGAGCTGACAGGACCCTTCAACACCTCCACGCGGTGATCCCGGATAACAGGCTGCAGCAGAAGACTGGCTAAAGAGAAGGGATCGAAGAGGGAATGCTAACCCGGTACTCAAAAAATGCTTTCTGAAGTCGGATGTGTTGGATCGAAAGGTACAAATATCGCAGCCAAGCTGTAAACTACGACACATCGCATTCCGTTCTCTGGACTACATTCTGCTACGTAGGCACGTGCCAGGGTTTAGTAGCGGGAGATAGAGAACGAACGAAGTCAAGCAATTCAACAATAAGATAACTTGTTCGGTTATTTCCAATCATATAAAGTTAAAGGCTAAAGGCGAGGGTTCAACTTCCTTGCCTCGGGTTTCCCAGAAAGGATCCTTCTCTCTCCCAAGAACAGTTTCCCTCCTGCCTAGAGCCCCGCACAAAGCACGAACTCCGGGGTTCCAGCGATCTCCGGAAAACAATTGTCATCATAGTGAATTTGGCTCGATATCGAACCCCTTCCGTCTTAACACGAGGCAAACGGCTGGACCACTTCACCAAAGAGACCTCTATAGAGACTCCCTTCAATCATTTAAAAAGTTGTAATAACAAATGTAGATGTCGCAGATAATATGACAACAACCAGTACAACTGTAAAGTAAGCAGAGATGATCATGGTGATGATGATATAATCTCCTTTATCTGTGAGCTGGCAGCTCTAGACAGTCCAATGGCTCTCCTTCTGCTGGCAGCTCTAGACAGTCCAATGGCTCTCCTTTATCTGTAATCTGGCAGCTCTAGACAGTCCAATGGCTCTCCTTCAGCTGGCAGCTCTAGACAGTCCAATGCCTCTCCTTCAGCTGGCAGCTCTAGACAGTCCAATGGCTCTCCTTCAGCTGGCAGCTCTAGACAGTCCAATGGCTCTCCTTCAGCTGGCAGCTCTAGACAGTCCAATGCCTCTCCTTCAGCTGGCCGCTCTAGACAGTCCAATGGCTCTCCTTCAGCTGGCAGCTCTAGACAGTCCAATGCCTCCCGGACAAGAGCACACGTCCTCCTCAATTGTTGAGGCGACGTCCAATCTCATATAAAGTCTGTTGTCTTAGGGGCATCATGATTGTGTAGGGGGTTATGGACGCATCTTTCGAGTATCCCCGAAGGGAGGCAGTCCAGTGTGTCGGTGTCCCATGATCGTCACAACCTGCCAGGGACATATCATATTCATCTGGTTCAGGCTTTCTCATCATTCTTCCGTCAGTTTTGCCAGCCCATCTGTGGTGATGTGTGGCATCCCCTCCACCTGGAAGATCGTCACGTCCTGCCAGCCCATCTGTGGTGATGTGTGGCATCCCCTCCACCTGGAAGATCGTCACGTCCTGCCAGCCCATCTGTGGTGATGTGTGGCATCCCCTTCACCTGGAAGATCGTCACGTCTTGCCAGCCCATCTGTGGTGATGTGTGGCATCCCCTCCACCTGGAAGATCGTCACGTCCTGCCAGCCCATCTGTGGTGATGTGTGGCATCCCCTCCACCTGGAAGATCTTCACAAAGGGAAAGGGATGCAATGTCCACTTCGTTATCCGTGGGGATAAGTCACAGAGGACACAAAGTAAATAACGAGACAAGAATGCATTTCACACATGAAGTGGTCCAGCCCAGAGCACACATACCTAACCATACAGACACCTAACAACACGCATTCACCAACCACACACACACCCAACTACACGCACACACCTCAACCACACGCACACACCAACCACACGCACACAAACTACACACACACCAACCACATACACCAACCACACAAACCAACCACACACCCCAACCACACGCACACACACACACAAACACTAACCACACACACAAACACACCAACCACTCCCCACACACAAACACACCAACCACTCCCCACCCCCAAACACACACACAAACACATCAACTACTCCCCACCCCCAAACACACACACAAACACACCAACCACTCCCCATCCCCAAACACACACAAACACACCAATCACTCCCCACCCCAACCACACACACAAACACACCAACCACTCCTAACCCCCAAACACACACACAAACACACCAACCACTCCCCACCCCCAAACACACACACAAACACACCAACCACTCCCCACCCCAAACACACACACAAACACACCAACCTCTCCCCACTCCCAAACACACACACAAACACACCAACCACTCCCCACTCCTAAACACACACACACAAACATACCAACCACTCCCCACCCCCAAACACACACAAACACACCAACCCCTCCCCACCCCCAAACACACCAACCACTCCCCACCCCCAAACACACACACAAACACTAACCACACACGCACACACCCCACCACATACGCACACACCAACCACACACGCACACACCAACCACACGCACACCACAACCCTCCACACACACACATACGTACTCAAACACACAAACATACAAATAAACACCCACACTATTATTTACTAATCGAGCCGGCGCCTCGGTTCGGTGTCTGACACGAACCTTCACAACCCGAAAGCACTCTACCAGTACGTGCAATTGTATTTGTCTATCTTAATATAAACAATATACATATGTACTCTTTGACTTCGTTATATTTTCCACACAAAAAACAAATACCAGGCGTCCATCTTCATTTAATGTCTGAGATTTGCAACTACCATCAATACAAATGAATGCTTCAGTACCTCAGGGACGCCACATCTAATAGAAAACAAACTCACCGCCAACATTTTTCAAATTTCAAGGAAGCAATTTTCTCCAATTTGCAAAAAAATAGTATTTGTCGAGCTTTAACGTTTTTTGTGCTCATAATTATGCAATAGAACGTTCACGAAGTAGTAGAATAAATATGTGTGAATTATGTAAGCGATGCAGCGAGTAATGTTCAAATTATGGTTGTGGCAAACATTGAACAAGACACATTCGACGTCTTTAGTACGCGTTTATGAGAAGGATACAGAAGATGATGTGATAATTGAAATACAGGGGCTACGTTTATTCCAATTGATGTAAAATACAGGAAGAGTTAATATAAATTAGGAATAAAGATTGCGTTCCTCTGTAGTGTACATGCAGTGTGCATGAAGTTGTTTGGTCTTAGTCCCGAATGAACAGAATGTATACCTAAGCAACTTTCACAACTAACTTGGGCAGGTGACTTTCTTCTAGGCACCTGCTCCTCGAATATTTTCTAATAGCAGGTTTGAATGACGAGAAAAGCATGGAAGCCAACAAGGAGGAAGTAGAGTGAACATATTACGAAGAATATAACAAAATCAACAACAAAAATATATTGAAATTTTACTTAAAATAGAATAAGGAAAATTGAAATCAACAACAGAAAAATATACTGAAAATATAATTAAGAAGATTGAAATGAAAAAAAAAAAAATATTGTGAAAATATAATCAAAATATAATTAACAAAATAGTAATCAACGATATGAAATATACTGAAAATGTAACACAAATATAATCGGGAAGATTCAAATCAACTAGAGAAATACTGAAAATTTAATAATGAAGATGACATAAATCAACGACAGAAAATATACTAAAAATGTACTGAAGAAGATAGAAATCAACAAAAGAATATATATATACTGAAAATAAAACAAAAATATATAATGAAGTTGATAAAATGAACAACAACAAAATGTACTGAAAATATACGGAATATATAATAATGAAGCTAGAAATAAAAACAAGAGAAAATTTATTGGAAGCACAGGCGACGCGTGGGCTAGTGGCTGTGACACGGCTCACAATCCGAAAGTGCTGGGTTCGATCCCCATCACAGCACAGGTCTTTACTCCGGGGAAGCAAACCCTTAGAAAATGCAGGAGGAAGTAGACCCTTACATAAAATGAGTGCCGAATTCGGAAGCACTGGGCCGACAGGCGCACAATAAAAACCTCAGAGCAACGCACACCGCCTTGGGGGGAAAATGGAAGCATATTGAAAATATAATGAAGAAGATATTAACCAATAATGAGAATGTATATACTGAAAATATAATGAAAGAGAGACAGGGGAATACATAGAGAGAAGATGTTTTACAATCTGATATAACCAACAACAGAGCTGATTAACAACACACGTCATTGAATCTGCTGGAGATTTATGATGGCAAACGCCAATCGGCAGGGCACTTGATGATAATGATGATGATGAGACTATCAGAGGCAAAGATGAAGAAGAAAGACAGGAAAAACATATATGCCAACCAGGAGAAATTATACTGATGACGATAAATTCAGCATAGGAGAGAATATGCTGAAAATATGCTGAATAGTTTTTTTTTAATATCAACTTTATAAAAATATATAAGGCAGTTCGAGTTGCCTTGCTAAATTTCCTTAAAAAAATAATTGCAATTAAAGATAGTCGTGGCGTACCCCATGTCACTTAGCGATCCAATTGAGAGGTAGAGATGCGTCAGTTGGAAACCCGTGCCTTAGACGATTTGTGACAATGTCTCTAGCGTGTGGCTGATGCTCTTATTGGTTGAGATAGACAGGTGATCACTATAAGACATCGTCCTCTCATCTAACAATAAGATATCTATAAGATTGTCATGTCCTTTCATCTAACAATATGATATCTATATAAGGTCGTCATGTCCTCTCTACTAACGATATTATATTTCTATAAGATCGTCATGTCCCATCTAACGATATGATATCTCTATAAGATCGTCATGTCCCATCTAACGATATGATATCTCTATAAGATCGTCATGTCCACTCATCTAACGATATGATCTATATAAGAGATCATGATGTCCTCTTGTATGCCAAGTCATCCAGGTTAAAGCATATTTAATAGGAGAGCATGCCGACCTCTCAGGCAGCGTTAATGAAGGAGTACTTCATAAGGAGTACTCTGAGGGGGGTGAAATAAAGAGTAGAGTGCTACAAGGTTCAGTTTTGGAACCGATTTTGTTCTTAGTATATATAAACGATTTGGACATTGATATCCGATCCATGATTGCAAAATTCGCTGATGACACAAAACTATGCAGTAGTGTCTCATCTAAACCAGAAGTGGATATTTTGAGGTCGGATTTCGAAATAATTCGAGAATGGTCTGCGAGCTGGCAAATGGAGTTTAATATAGATAAATGAGCAGTCATCCACATAGGTGGGTCCAATATGGAACATAATTACAGAATGAACGAGAACAATATAAGAATGATAGAAAAGGAAAGGGACTTAACGGTTATAATAGATCATACAGGTAAGGTGAGTCAGCAAGTCCAGGCAGCAGTGAAAATGGCAAATGCAATGTTAGGTATGATAAAAAGAAATATTAAACATAGAAGCATGGAAATGATAGTCAAACTGTATAAAGCATTAGTTAGACATAGATTGGAGTACTGTGTACAGGTGTGGAAGTTCCTATCATAGAGGGGAAAGGATACAAAAAAGAGCGACAAAGCTTATAGTGAGATTCCAGAATTACAGTTATGAGGAAAGACTCAGAAAAACCAGCCTATAGTCGAGGATCTCACCCTGGAGGCCACTCTTCCCCTTCTCTCTCCTCTTACCTCACTCTGTTTCATTTGACTCTGTCTTACAGTCACACTCTTGCACAACTATCACACGCGCCCTCGTGGTAAAGCCCTTCCATTGCACTTTGGTTGGGCTAGCTTCTGAGGGCGCACAAACCTAGCATAGGTACATACAGATGCACACATGCATCCAAGCACTGGTTTATGCGTCCTGATATCGCCCAATTGACTACGGTCTGGGGTGGAAAATGGCGCGCCTCCGCCAGTAGAAACTAGTGAGGCAAACATCTAAGCAAAAAAAAAAAACCAGCCTATAGTGTTTAGAAAAGAGAAAAATTCCAGGTGACTTAATACTGGTTTATAAGAAAACCAAAGGAACGGATAAATAAGACTATAACAAGTTTATTTTCAAAATACAAACAACTACAGGAACAAGAGGGCATAGCCACAAATTAACTAAAGAAAGGTCCAGGTTAGATATTAGGAAATATTTTTTTAATCAGAGAGTTGTGAATGCTTGGAATGCATTGCCACAGGAAGTAGTGGAGGCAGGGACAATTAATGCATTTAAGAACAGATTGGATGCACATAGCTTTTATAGCAAAGAAATGTAAATGAAACTGTTTGTATACAGACTCTGCAGTGTCTTCTAAACCAGAATGAAAACGTAAAGTTAAGTAACACTTCTGAAATTAATGGATTAATTTTTTGTTGATGGCCATGTAAAGTAAATTATGGGCAACATACGAATATTGTAATAGTAATTATGGCCAATAATTGGTAATATGTTTCCATCGTATTTGTGTGGCATGGGACTCAGTTAAATTTGGTGGATGGAAATGCGTGTTAAAAGTGTTAGAAAGAACGTGTGTATGTGATGTGTGTGTTTGTGACGTGCATATGTCTGCGTGTGTGATGAGAGATAGTGGGTGTGTATCAGAGAGTATGTGTGAATGTATGTGTGTGTTAATAGTGTGTGAATGTATGTTAGCGTGTATAACTGTATGACAGTATGTATATGCATGTGTTAGAATGAGAATGTGTGTGTGTGTGTATGCGTGTGTGTATGCGTAAAACAGAGTGTACGAGAGAGTGTGTTTAAAAATAGCGTGTGCGTGTGTATGTGGGAGTGTGTCTGTGGGAGTGTGTCTATGGGAGTGTGGCTGTGGGAGTGTGTCTGTGGGAGTGTGGCTGGGGGAGTGTGTATGTGGGAGTGTGTCTGTGGGAGTGTGTCTGTGGGAGTGTGTATGTGGGAGTGTGTCTGTGGGAGTGTGTCTGTGGGAGTGTGGATGTGGGAGTGTGTCTGTGGGAGTGTGGCTGGGGGAGTGTGTATGTGGGAGTGTGTCTGTGGGAGTGTGTCTGTGGGAGTGCGTATGTGGGAGTGTGTCTGTGGGAGTGTGTCTGGGGGAGTGTGTATGTGGGAGTGTGTCTGTGGGAGTGTGTCTGTGGGAGTGTGGCTGGGGGAGTGTTTCTGTGGGAGTGTGTCTGTGGGAGTGTGTCTGTGGGAGTGTGTCTGTGGGAGTGTGGCTGGGGGAGTGTGTATGTGGGAGTGTGTCTGTGGGAGTGTGTCTGTGGGAGTGCGTATGTGGGAGTGTGTCTGTGGGAGTGTGTCTGGGGGAGTGTGTATGTGGGAGTGTGTCTGTGGGAGTGTGTCTGTGGGAGTGTGGCTGGGGGAGTGTTTCTGTGGGAGTGTGTCTGTGGGAGTGTGTCTGTGGGAGTGTGTCTGTGGGAGTGTGGCTGTGGGAGTGTGTCTGTGGGAGTGTGTCTGTGGGAGTGTGTCTGTGGGAGTGTGTCTGTGGGAGTGTGTCTGTGGGAGTGTGTCTGTGGGAGTGTCGCTGTGGGAGTGTGGCTGGGGGAGTGTGTCTGTGAGAGTGTGTCTGTGGGACTGTGTCTGTGGGAGTGTGTCTGTGGGAGTGTGGCTGTGGGAGTGTGTCAGTGGGAGTGTGTCTGTGGGAGTGTGTCTGTGGGAGTGTGTCTGTGGGAGTGTGGCTGTGGGAGTGTGGCTGTGGGAGTGTGTCTGTGGGAGTGTGTCTGTGGGAGTGTGGCTGTGGGAGTGTGTCTGTGGGAGTGTGTCTGTGGGAGTGTGTCTGTGGGAGTGTGTCTTTGGGAGTGTGTCTGTGGGAGTGTGGCTGTGGGAGTGTGGCTGTGGGAGTGTGTCTGTGAGAGTGTGTCTGTGGGACTGTGTCTGTGGGAGTGTGTCTGTGGGAGTGTGGCTGTGGGAGTGTGTCAGTGGGAGTGTGTCTGTGGGAGTGTGTCTGTGGGAGTGTGTCTGTGGGAGTGTGTCTGTGGGAGTGTGTCTTTGGGAGTGTGTCTGTGGGAGTGTGGCTGTGGGAGTGTGGCTGTGGGAGTGTGTCTGTGGGAGTGTGTCTGTGGGACTGTGTCTGTGGGAGTGTGTCTGTGGGAGTGTGGCTGTGGGAGTGTGTCAGTGGGAGTGCGTCTGTGGGAGTGTGTCTGTGGGAGTGTGTCTGTGGGAGTGTGTCTGTGGGAGTGTGGCTGTGGGAGTGTGTCTGTGGGAGTGTGTCTGTGGGAGTGTCTCTGTGGGAGTGTGTCTGTGGGAGTGTGGCTGTGGGAGTGTGTCTGTGGGAGTGTGTCTGTGGGAGTGTGTCTGTGGGAGTGTGCATGTGGGAGTGTGTATGTGGGAGTGTGTCTGTGGGAGTGTGTCTGTGGGAGTGCGTCTGTGGGAGTGTGTATGTGGGAGTGTGTCTGTGGGAGTGTGTATGTGGGAGTGTGTCTGTGGGAGTGTGTCTGTGGGAGTGTGTATGTGGGAGTGTGGCTGTGGGAGTGTGTATGTGGGAGTGTGTCTGTGGGAGTGTGTATGTGGGAGTGTGTATGTGGGAGTGTGTCTGTGGGAGTGTGTCTGTGGGAGTGTGTCTGTGGGAGTGTGTCTGTGGGAGTGTGTCTGTGGGAGTGTGTCTGTAGGAGTGTGTCTGTGGGAGTGTGTCTGTGGGAGTGTGTATGTGGGAGTGTGTCTGTGGGAGTGTGTCTGTGGGAGTGTGTCTGTGGGAGTGTGTCTGTGGGAGTATGTCTGTGGGAGTGTGTATGTGGGAGTGTGTCTGTGGGAGTGTGTCTGTGGGAGTGTGTCTGTGGGAGTGCGTCTTTGGGAGTGCGTCTGTGGGAGTGTGTCTGTGGGAGTGTGTCTGTGGGAGTGTGTATGTGGGAGTGTGTCTGTGGGAGTGTGTCTGTGGGAGTGTGTCTGTGGGAGTGTGTCTGTGGGAGTGTGTATGTGGGAGTGTGTCTTTGGGAGTGTGTCTGTGGGAGTGTGTCTGTGGGAGTGTGTCTGGGGGAGTGTGTCTGTGGGAGTGTGTCTGTGTGAGTGTGTCTGTGGGAGTGTGTCTGTGGGAGTGTGTCTGTGGGAGTGTGTCTGTGGGAGTGTGTCTGGGGGAGTGTGTTTGTGGGAGTGTGTCTGTGGGAGTGTGTCTGTGGGAGTGTGTATATGGGAGTGTGTATGTGGGAGTGTGTATGTGGGAGTGTGTCTGTGGGAGTGTGTCTGTGGGAGTGTGTCTGTGGGAGTGTATGTGGGAGTGTGTCTGTGGGAGTGTGTCTGTGGGAGTGTGTCTGTGGGAGTGCTTCTGTGGGAGTGTGTCTGTGGGAGTGTGTCTGTGGGAGTGTGTATTTGGGAGTGTGTATGTGGGAGTGTGTCTGTGGGAGTGTGTCTGTGGGAGTGTCTGTGGGAGTGTGTCTGTGGGAGTGTGTCTGTGGGAGTGTGTCTGTGGGAGTGTGTCTGTGGGAGTGTGGCTGGAAACGATAAGATCGTGTCCGTATGTGTCCGCGTATGTGTGTGAGTTAGTGAGCCAGTAAACGAGTGAGCGAGTGAACGAAGGAGCGAGTGAGTGTGTGAGTGAGTGAGCCAGTGAGTGAGCGAGCGAGCGAGTGAGTGAGTGAGTGAGTGAGTGGGTGAGTGACTGAATGAGTGAGTGAGCCAGTAAACTAGTGAGCGAGTGAACGAGTGAGTGTATGAGTCAGTGAGCCAGTGAGTGAGCGAGCGAGGGAGTGAGTGAGCCACTGAGTGAGTGATTGAGCGAGCGAGCGAGCGAGTGAGTGAGTGGGTGAATGACTGAGTGAGTGAGTGTGTGAGTGTGCGTGTATGTGCGTGTGTAATTGAGAAAGACCAGGTTAATACGATTGAACCCAGCTTACAGAATATTATTTCAATTCCTGGAAAGTGCAGCATCCTTATCTTAAATTGATAATTTCTATTAAAAAAATACAGCTTTATCAGCCAAAATTATATCCTAGTCAGGCAAGCTTAACAGTTCACATTTTTAGGTCTGAGCATCGATTTTTGGGCAGGAAGCATTAACATATTGATACGTTTTTAATGAGGGGGCCATCTCTTGGATCAGTTAGAAGACTGGAAATGCTTCATGGTGGATATTCTAGTCATTTCTACCTTCTACTGCAACTTCTTTTCACTTGAGTCGTTAGTCGCCGTGGTGAGGTGTAGTTTTCTTTTTGTGGGCCAGATGTGTTGTTAGACACGTGTTGAGGTGTAGTTTTCTTTTTGTGTACCAGATGTGTTGTTAGACACGTGTGGAGGTTTAGTTTTATTTCGTGGGCCAGATGTGTTGTTAGACACGTGGGGAGGTTTAGTTTTATTTCGTGGGCCAGATGTGTTGTTAGACACGTGGGGAGGTTTAGTTTTATTTCGCGGGCCAGATGTGTTGTTAGACACGTGGGGAGGTTTAGTTTTATTTCGTGGGCCAGATGTGTTGTTAGACACGTGGGGAGGTTTAGTTTTATTTCGTGGGCCAGATGTGTTGTTAGACACGTGGGGAGTATAGTTTTCTTTCGTGGGCCAGATGTGTTGTTAGACACGTGGGGAGTATAGTTTTCTTTCGTGGACCAGATGTGCTGTTAGTCGCCGTGGTGAGGTGTAGTTTTCTTTTTGTGGGCCAGATGTGTTGTTAGACACGTGTTGAGGTGTAGTTTTCTTTTTGTGTACCAGATGTGTTGTTAGACACGTGGGGAGTATAGTTTTCTTTCGTGGGCCAGATGTGCTGTTAGTCGCCGTGGTGAGGTGTAGTTTTCTTTCGTGGGCCAGATGTGTTGTTAGACACGTGTGGAGGTTTAGTTTTATTTCGTGGGCCAGATGTGTTGTTAGACACGTGGGGAGGATAGTTCTCTTTCGTGGGCCAGATGTGTTGTTACACACGTGGGGAGGATAGTTTCCTTTCCTGTGCCAGATGTGTTGTTAGACACGTGGGGAGGATAGTTTCCTTTCCTGTGCCAGATGTGTTGTTAGACACGTGGGGAGGATAGTTTCCTTTCCTGTGCCAGATGTGTTGTTAGACACGTGGGGAGGATAGTTTCCTTTCCTGTGCCAGATGTGTTGTTAGACACGTGGGGAGGTGTAGTTTTCTTTCGTTGGCCAAATATATCGCGAATGCTGTTGTCGTTTCGTAAATCTGAACTATCCCACTTCCGCCGTCCAATTATCGTTTTATTTGTATTCCTTTTGTTCTGTAAGACTTTTGTCTGGTTTATATCCGTACATATTTGAATACATTCTTGTCAGGTGACCGAGCAACCTTATTCTTCGCTGCCTTCCAATGCAATCCATACCCCACTAATGAGGGTTGTGAATTTCTCTCTACCTAATCTGTAAGACTGACTGAATGAACGAGTGGAGAAGAGGTTAGAGTGATTGCTTACCAGGACAGATGTGCTGCTTATATTCAAAGTACGGGATCAAGATGCTGAGCAGCGTATGAGCTGCAGTGGTCAGCGATCCATAGCTGACTGCTAGCGTCAGGGCCAGCGAACCAGAGCTGCCAAGACCCTTCTACACCTGCACGCGGCGATCCTGGATAACAGGCTGCAGCAGGGCAGACTGGCTAAGGAGAAGGGATCGAAAAGGGAATGCTAACCCGGAACTCAAAAAATGATTGCTGAAGTTGGATGTGTTGGACCGAAAGGTGCAAATATCGCAGTCAAGCTATAAACTACGATACAACGCATTCCGTTCTCTGGACTACATTCTGCTACTTAAGCCATTTCAGGGATTTAGTAGCGGGAGATTGAGAACGAACGAAGCAAATCCAAGCCATATCCAAAGTACGTTTAAGCGAACACAAAAACAAGTATGCTTCTGCGCTCGGAAGACACATACAGCGGAACCTCGCTATCCGTACACAATTCGTTCCAAAAGAATGTTCGAATTATTTAAAAACCGAATAAATTTTTCAACAAAGTAATGAAAATTGGATTAATCGCTCCAGGCCTTGAAATGATTGTTTACTTAATAATACTTAATGCATAAATCATACATAAAAACTTTTAAACTAATTAATAAAATGAATAAAAACCTATTCATTCTTTATTGTATCTAATTGCCTGCTTCTGACGATTTTTCTATATATTCTAAAATGGTTGTTTTTGTTTCGAATGCCCACAATGAGTAGGTTACGCTTTTGTGCGCCCTGAAAAAGGCGTTAAGTGACGGGTTGCAGTAGTTTTTCTCACATCCCGAGCGTGCTGAAGGTGGGCCGGGGTCCTCCAGACGGTTGTGCTATTTTTGGCTTCATCTGTGTGTCGCTCACTACTACGGAGATCACGTCAAAGCTACTTGTTAGCCGGACTGTTGTCGAGGACAACAGTCCGTTTCCAGGAAGACCAACAAGGAGGTAAGGTGAGGGTCTTGATCAGTATATTTCTCCTGACCCTGGCTAATATTCTCTGATCAGTGTTTTTTACCTGGCCAGACGCTAGCCTCATCGTCCCGTCAGGTGAGGGTCTTGACTAGTATATTTCTCCTGACCCTGGCTAACATTCTCTGATCAGTGTTTTTTACCTGACCAGATGCTAGCCTCATCGTCCCGTCAGGTGAGGGTCTTGACTAGTATATTTCTCCTGACCCTGGCTAACATTCTCTGATCAGTGTTTTTTACCTGACCAGACGTTAGCCTCATCGCCCAGTCAGGTGAGGGTCTTGACTAGTATATTTCTCCTGACCCTGGCTAACATTCTCTGATCAGTGTTTTTTACCTGACCAGACGCTAGCCTCGTCGTCCCGTCAGGTGAGGGTCTTGACTAGTATATTTCTCCTGACCCTGGCTAACATTCTCTGATCAGTGCTTTTTACCTGACCAGACGTTAGCCTCATCGCCCAGTCAGGTGAGGGTCTTGACTAGTATATTTCTCCTGACCCTGGCTAACATTCTCTGATCAGTGTTTTTTACCTGACCAGACGTTAGCCTCATCGCCCAGTCAGGTGAGGGTCTTGACTAGTATATTTCTCCTGACCCTGGCTAACATTCTCTGATCAGTGTTTTTTACCTGACCAGACGCTAGCCTCATCGTCCCTCTAAAACGGTACACATCATTGAATGTGACAATGCTCATGTCACTATTGTAATGTAAGAATGCCATTTTGTGTGTACCAGGCTTTGTGTTTTCTTCAAATGGCGGCACAGTTCATTAATGTATGTAGTGGATATGCTCTCTTTACTCATGTATTTGCATTTGGGGATAATTTCATCTCTTTACTCTATTAACGCTTTTCGGTCTGGATCGGCCACATGCACGTGGTTCGGTTTAAATTCCTGGCAAACGTAGGAATGGCGAGTTCAATTTTATTCGAAATAGTTGGATGAACGGAAGAGTTGTGCAAGTAGAGAGTTGGATGAACGGAAGAGTTGTACGAGTAGAGAAGAGGCTGAATGGAGTTGTACGAGTAGAGAAGAGGCTGAATGGAGTTGTACGAGTAGAGAAGAGGCTGAATGGAGTTGTACGAGTAGAGAAGAGGCTGATTGGAGTTGTACGAGTAGAGAAGAGGCTGAATGGAGTTGTACGAGTAGAGAAGAGGCTGAATGGAGTTGTACGAGTAGAGACGAGGCTGAATGGAGAAGTTTCACTGCATAGTATAATGAACATAAAAGAAAGTGAATAGACATCTCGGATTTGAACAGCAGACCTTCATGGATGTTGTTTGAATTTTTTGAATTTATTGTTGTTGTTTTTTTAGGGGGGGGGGGGGGGGGGGGGGGTTTGAGACAGAGAGAGAGAAAGAGATACTAAGAATGTCCGGCTGGATGAATCCTTCACCTCAATGGTTCTCAAACTATGTGCCACGACACCATGGGCTAGTTTGCAGGGGTGTAGGCGGAGCAATCCAACATTTTCACTGAAATGACACTTTACTTTCGTGGTCTCAGAATCAAACCGTCCATGTGTGGTTGGGAAGGATGGACATCTAAGGACATTTAGCCGAGTGGTCTTAGAATCAAACCGTCACTTAACGCCTTTTCAGGACGCACATAGGGGTAACCTTCTCACTGTGGGCATTTGAAACAACAACAACAACAACAACCTATTTCGACAGAATAATAGATACATCAGGAGGTAAGGATGCAAATTTAAGGATCAGAATTGGAAAGGCAAGAAGCACGCTCCTTACACAAAACAACATTTGACGATCCAAAGAGATCAAGATCAACACAAAAGTCAGAATATTAAACTCGTTTCAAGTCTGTACTGCTGTATGGAGTGTGGACATCGAAAACTACCAAGGCCATACCACAAAGACTCCGGTCCTTCGTTAACTTCCAAGACCATACCACAAAGACTCCGCTCCTTCGTTAACTACCAAGGACATGCCACAAAGACTCCGCTCCTTCGTTAACTACCAAGGCCATACCATAAAGACTCCGCTCCTTCGTTAACTACCAAGGTCATACCACAAAGACTCCGCTCCTTCGTTAACTACCAAGGCCATACCACAAAGACTCCGCTCCTTCGTTAACTACCAAGGTCATACCACAAAGACTCCGCTCCTTCGTTAACTGCCAAGGCCATACCATAAAGACTCCGCTCCTTCGTTAACTACCAAGGTCATACCACAAAGACTCCGCTCCTTCGTTAACTACCAAGGTCATACCACAAAGACTCCGCTCCTTCGTTAACTACCAAGGCCATACCACAAAGACTCCGCTCCTTCGTTAACTACCAAGGTCATACCACAAAGACTCCGCTCCTTCGTTAACTACCAAGGCCATACCATAAAGACTCCGCTCCTTCGTTAACTACCAAGGTCATACCACAAAGACTCCGCTCCTTCGTTAACTACCAAGGCCATACCACAAAGACTCCGCTCCTTCGTTAACTACCAAGGTCATACCACAAAGACTCCGCTCCTTCGTTAACGTATGTCCACGAAGGATAATTGGCATAAAGTGGCAGGACATGTTGAGGAATGAAGACCTGTGAGAAAGGAGTTAACAACAGACATTGGAACAACAAATTAAGCGATGAGAATTCGGATGGATACACTACGGGCAGCGTCCAGCATACCAGACAGACATGCTCTTACATGGAATCATCAAGGGACGAGAGAGAGAGACAGACAGAAAGGAAGAGAGGCAGACACACGGATACGTACAGAAGGGAATGGGAGAAGGAACTAAGATAAAATGAATACACCTGGGGGAGGCAGGAGGGCAGCATACGACTGCGTTAGCTACCAGAATGTTGTTAATGTTCTATGCACTGAGAGGAGCGACGGGCTTTGCTTGATTGATTGATTGATTGATTGATTGATTGATTGACTGATTGATTGACTGATTGATTGATTGGTTGATTGACTGATTAATTGTTTGATTGATTGATTGATTGATTGACTGATTGATTGATTGACTGATTAATTGTTTGATTGATTGAGTGATTGATTGACTGATTGATTGATTGATTGATTGACTGATTGATTGATTGATTGATTGATTGACTGATTGATTGATTGATTGATTGACTGATTGATTGATTGACTGATTGACTGATTAATTGTTTGATTGATTGATTGATTGATTGATTGACTGATTGATTGATTGACTGACTGATTGATTGATTGATTGACTGATTGACTGATTCATTGTTTGATTGATTGATTGATTGATTGACTGATTGATTGATTGATTGATTGACTGATTGATTGATTGATTGATTGACTGATTGACTGATTGATTGACTAATTGACTGGTTGATTAATTGATTGATTGATTGATTGATTGATTGATTGACTGATTGATTGATTGATTGACTGATTGATTGATTGATTGATTATAGAAAACATTGGCAATGAACAAACACTTGGAGTACAGAATTGATGCCTATGAAATGTGGAAGAATTTGGGAGCAGCTCATGGAAAGAAAGAAAACCAAAAAAGGAAGTCTTGGAGAAGTTAGGGTGTTGGAAGAGGGGTGGGTGGGGGGGTGGGGGTGGTGGCAGTCACAAAGAGAACTGATAAACGAAATTAGAGAAAGAGTTCATACATTTTGGTCACATAAAAAGACATATCTAGAGAGGACTCAGTGGTCTCGAGGTAGCATGTCCGAATCAGGTGTCGGAGGTCGCGGGTTCGAATCACGGTGGAGACCGGGATTTTTTTCGTTTGAATCTTCTGGTAAAAGTTTCGCTGATTTCTGGATAGTGAGATCGGACTCCTGTGTTCAGTTTCGAGCACGTTAGAAGCCTAATAGAGTAGACTCAACGGCTGCTGTATGGACAAAACGTAAATTAAAAATCGCATCATCATCATGTAGAACGTCGATTTCACGACAGCCTGTCTGTAGGACACTATCTTTCGCCAGTCTTCCGGTCTGCTCCAAGGTCAAATCCACCATCTCCTTGATGTTCTGGATCCATGGTCCTCTCGGTTGGCGCCTGCCTCTCTTCTCAGTCTCTCTCCTGTACGTTTGACATGTCCAAAAAAACCTCAGTTTTGGGGTCATTACGTCATTTACGAGTCAATGCTCCTCTACATTCAGGTCTTGTCGGGTGGATTTGTTTGTATGGACAAGCATATCGGCTAAAAACCACCCTCCAAGAAACTGATTGTTTACAGACTCTAGTCTTCTAGACCAGTATACAGACTCTACAGTCTTCTAGACCAGTATACAGACTCTACAGTCTTCTAGACCAGTATACAGACTCTACAATCTTCTAGACCAGTATACAGAATCTACAGTCTTCTAGAGCAGTATACAAACTCTACAGAGTCTTCTAGACCAGTATACAAACTCTACAATCTTCTAGACTAGTATGCAGACTCTGCAGGATCTTCTAGACCAGTATACAAACTCTACAGTCTTCTAGACTAGTATGCAGACTCTGCAGGATCTTCTAGACCAGTATACAAACTCTGCAGTCTTCTAGACCAGTATACAAACTCTACAGTCTTCTAGACCAGTATACAAACTCTGCAGTCTTCTAGACCAGTATACAAACTCTACAGTCTTCTAGACCAGTATACAAACTCTGCAGTCTTCTAGACCAGTATATAAACTCTGCAGTCTTCTAGACCAGTATACAAACTCTACAGTCTTCTAGACCAGTATACAAACTCTGCAGTCTTCTAGACCAGTATACAAACTCTACAGTCTTCTAGACCAGTATACAAACTGCAGTCTTCTAGACCAGTATACAAACTCTACAGTCTTCTAGACCAGTATACAAACTGCAAATCTTCTAGACCAGTATACAGACTCTGCGGGATCTTCTAGACCAGTATACAGACTCTGCAGGATCTTCTAGACCAGTATACAAACACTACAGTCTTCTAGACCAGTTTACAAACTGCAAGATCTTCTAGACCAGTGTACATATGTTACGTTCAGTTGAGAATAATCCTATGTAGAAAACATTACTGGAATGAAAGATGGAGGTCAGACGTTCCAGAGATAAACAACGCAGATGGATAACATCACCAGATGGACAGAACAAAGCCTGTCAGACTGGATCATCAAGGACAGAGACAGTGGACGTTGGAGATCTTTTAAGCCGACCTTCGTTGTGGAGATGGCAATTGAACTGAGTTGACCTGAAGACATTCGGGGCGATCAGCTTTCATCAACATCAGGTCTGAGCTCCGGGGTATATATAAAGTTCTGGTCTTTGTTTCAGTGGTCTGTCACCAAGGTGAAGGTTGTTCTCGTGAGAAAATGGATAAGTGATTTGGTCTGTTTTGTTTCAGGTAAATAGAGTGTGCCAGAGTGGTAGAACGGCTAGACGTCTGTCGCTATGAGTAAGCGGTTCCGGTTCGCACAAGATGATAATGAATACATGATTTACAGTTTCACGAAGGCAAGTCAGCGAGGAAGGGAACAATCCATACATGATGGAAACGTCTATTGACAAACCTCTATCTGTGTACATAAAGAAGAAGATGTCTCTCTCGCTCTCTCTCTCTCTTTCCGTCTCTCTCTCTCAATCTATCTCTTTCTCCATCTATCTCTTTCTCCGTCTATCTCTTTCTCTATCTATCTATCTATCTATCTATCTATCTATCTATCTATCTATCTATCTATCTATATCTCTATCTCTGTATCTTTCTATCTCTCTATCCATCTTTCTATCTATCTATCCCTCTCTATCTCTCTATATCTATATCTCTATATCTATATCTCTATATCTCTATCTCGCTCTCTGTCTCTATCTATCTCTATCTATCTCTATCTATCTATCTATCTATCTATATCTATCTCTCTATATCTATGTCTCTCTATCTCTCTCTCTCTATCTATCTCTTTCTATCTATCTCTCTAACTATCTCTCTATCTATTTATCTCTCTATCTCTCTCTGTCTCTCTGTTTCTCTGTTTCAAGGTCTGTCTGTCTGTCTATCTATCTATCTCTCTATCTCTCTATCTCTCTATCTCTGTCTGTCTGTCTGTCTGTCGGTCTATCTCTCAGGTAGCACGCCCAAACATCAGAAAGCAGTGCTATACAAATACAGCAGATACAAAGCCAAGGCCAGACCACGCAAAAGATGGATAGCAGAAATAACAGAAACAGTAAAGCTCCACCTATACGGAGCACAAGCTAGGGCTCGAGCACGACACCCCTTCATGACCTGGGCTGCTGGTTCTGGAGTTGGTAGTGGCCATCTCTTCCTTACCAGCGGACCAGGTTTGAGCAGGGTGATTGATTTCATTACTTTTGTCTTTCTGCTACACCGCCCCATCTGTTACACCGCCCCATCTGTTACACCGCCCCATCTGTTACACTGCTCCGTCTACTACGTCGCTCCATCTGTTACACCGCTGCGTCTGCTACACAGCTCCGTCTGCTACACATTTCCAACTGCGACAACCCCCCCCCCCCCCCCGTCTGCTACAATGCTCCGTCTGTTACACTACTCCGTCTGCTATACCTCTCCGTCTGCTACACCGCTCCGTCTGCTACACCGCTCCGTCTGCTACACCCCTCCGTCTGCTACACCGCTCCTTTTGCTACACCGCTCCGTCTGCTACACCGCTCCGTCTGCTACACTACTCCGTCTGCTATACCGCTCCTTCTGCTACACCACTCCATCTGCTACACCGCTCCAACTGCGACAACCCCCCCCCCCCCGTCTGCTACACTGCTCCGTCTGCTACACCACTCCATCTGCTACACCGTTCCTTCTGCTGCAAAGCTCTTTTTTCTTCCGTTACCATCTGGTTGATTTGTTATCAGCTTCCCGTGAATAAGTTCAGAAAATGCAATAATGAGAATATTGGATCGGGTATTCTACAGAAAATCTCAATGAAAACAGGATACGCATGCATATTCCTAGTTCAACTGTCGGCTAGGCGAGCATAGTTGAGGAGATCCCAGTGGCTTACAGCATTCAGTTGACCTCGAAGCCGGTACCAACGCACGATGTGGAACGCTGGGAAGGATTACATTTAGTGTCCGAAATAACTCGCACACCGCGTTATGAGCAAGTTGATGAATTTTGAAACACGAATCCATTTTCTAATATGGACATTGACTAATGATATGACATATATATATTTATATTTCGAGTGGCGAAAGCAGAATAAACGCCGGTTCTATCATGTTGACCTCATTATGTGCATGCTCGTTCGTTGTCAAAAATAGGAGGCAAAATATTTGGTTCGATATTATTTTTATTTTGTTTAAAACAACACAATGTTAGAAACGTTGCACAGAACTTATCCTAATATGGTTCGCTATTGGTGGCTTCACATAGATATGGCGCTGTGAATCTACAGCAGGTGATGGAAGCAGATAGAATAGCACAAACAACCGGTTTTGTTTCCGGTAAAGCATCTAACAGACAGCTGACACTTTTGGTTCACAAAATAAACACTACAATTTACAAAAATTATATAATCTTGCAGTTCCAAAAACAAACAAAAAACATTCAGTACAACTAAAAGTCTGTACATTAAACATGTCCTTAGGTCAGATGTATTGTTTTACTCTACGTGTGAAGATACGGACATAGGCAGCACACTGCTTGGGCAAGTAGCCTTTATTCCTTAGCCTTACAATTCCTCTCGGTGGTGGACGCTACCAATGATAGTTTACCTACTTGGAATCATCGTATTCAAGCAGGCATGTTGTTAATGTATGTTGCCAGGTAGCCGAAGGTTATAGGTATTTTAAACGTCCTGCGGCTTACTAGGCCTCGGGGGGGTTCAAATAATTTGGGTAGATTTTTGTATTACAGTTTTTGAATTCTGTCTGGGGTAGCGGCCGTTAAACCTACTCTTTTCGATTTCTAACTGTCAAGGGATTTTTAACGTGCGCGGCACTGACGATCTCACTATCCAGAGATACGGGTACTTTACCTACAGATTGGAAAAAGGAGCGCTATTTGACGGGTATCGAACCACTTCCCTTCGATGCGAGAGACAAGAATTCCGACCAATATATTACTCCGACTCTCCATAACAGAATGTGAGCTTTAAATTTAACTCGTCGAGGATAAACAAGCCCTTCTTGAGGAGGAAATTGAAAATACGACGATAATGATGGATTAATGCGTCTTCCCATGATTCTCTGGATTATTCTAGAAGTTTTGCCTTCACATCCCAGAAATCTGTTGCTATTTGCGTGCTCTTATTCGACATATCTTTTTCTGGTGTAGGATAGAGTTTCTTGAGCTCACTTAAGAATCAAATTCAAGTGGCAGACAGAGATTTAAATTATTTGTCACGAGAGAAACGTCTCGGGACTTCGAGTCGCTCGAGTCTGTGATAACACAGAACTTCGCCATGTTTGCTGACAGAACCGGTTATGGTGTAGCTGGTAAATGTACACACGGGCCAATAATAATAATTGACTAACACATTGTCTTGGTGAGATTTGGTTGTGCTCGGTTAGCAGCTGTCCATGACACATCAATCACACGGTGAGGGATGTGGTCGAGAGGAAAGGCATTTACCTCTCACAGCGATGAAAGGAAACTGTGAGAGATCGAATCCTGCAAGTTTCAAGCGACTCCTGGTCTCAAGCGAAGGTGGGACCAGAGTATCTGTATCCTGAGTTACTTTCAGTCGTCTTAACTTATGTCTTTCCACTGATCCAAGGTAGTTCGGAACCAGAGAGTGAGGTTGATGCCCAGCGTAGCTTCTTCAACAATATAATCCAAATACAGCCCAAGTTATATCATCAAGATAAAACCGTCTAAAGCTGCCGCCAACATCGTAGGCGGCTTTGCGACTAATTAACAGCAGGACAGCAAAGCAAATGAAGATTAAAAGGTGGATGTAAGGTGTTAAACAATACAGAGGCATGGATTGAACATAGCAGCTGTCAGAAGGCAATGTTTTTTATATTGCAAACCCCCCCCCCCCTGCCCCCCTCCCCTCCCCCACATTTCCAAATAACGGTGATGTTGCTATTGTGTGAAGCTAACCATGCTGAACAGAGCTCAGTCTTTACACTTATTATCAGTAGCATGTTACAGTGGCTCTTCTTACATCCCGAGGCGTACTTGAGGAGGTACACCAGGGTTCTTCTGGCTGTAGTTTAACGCGAGGCTCTTCAGTAAGCTCACCTCTGTGGGGATCACAGCGTGGATCCCCATTTCGCTGCCCAGACTGCTGTGACATAGCTTGTTTCTAGGTCGTGGACGTGGACGTCAGGTGGTGGAGTCAATCTATCAGTTTGTTTCACCTGACGAGAGGTGGTCTCGACCAGTTTGTTTCACCTGACCCTGACGAGAGGTGATCTCGACCAGTTTTTTTCACCTGACCCTGACGAGAGGTGATCTCGACCAGTTTGTTTCACCTGACCCTGACGAGAGGTGATCTCGACCAGTTTGTTTCACCTGACGAGAGGTGGTCTCGACCAGTTTTTATCACCTGACCCTGACGAGAGGTGATCTCGACCAGTTTGTTTCACCTGACCCTGACAAGAGGTGATCTCGACCAGTTTGTCTCACCTGACCCTGACGAGAGGTAATCTCAAAAAACTTGTCTCACCTGACCCTGACGAGAGGTGATCTCGACCAGTTTGTCTCACCTGACCCTGACGAGAGGTGATCTCGACCAGTTTGTCTCACCTGACCCTGACGAGTGGTGATCTCGACCAGTTTCTTTCACCTGACCCTGGCGAGAGGTGATCTCGACCAACTTGTCTCACCTGACCCTGACGAGAGGTGATCTCGACCAGTTTGTCTCATCTGACCCTCATATACTCTTCGTCCCACTGTCGTTATTAACATTCACTTTTCATAGAGCTAAGGAAAATTATATGCCGACAGCGATGGATCAACGTGTCTTATCGTGATCTCTCGATTATTCTATGAAGTTTCCCTTCACGTCCCCGAGGTTATTTGTTTCTTGTGCTCTAGTTTTTCTACAATCCTGCTACGTGTAAGCTGGGAGCGGTGATGCGGGCATATGGCCTTTTTTTAATTTAATAAATATTAAATGGTAAACTTAGCCCCTCTTCTGTTTTACTATATTATTATGTAAGTTATTATGATAGAATGAGAAACAAAGATATTAGGAAACAAGTAGGTACAACACCAGTTTCAGACCTCATTAAGAGACAATAAACCAAGTACTTCGGCGACGCGCCTCTACACACACCAGATAGTATCTCGCAGAAAGCAGGGCCCGTTCTTCTTCTTCTTCTTCTTCTTCTTCTTGTTCTTCTTCGTTCGTTCTCAATCTCCCGCTACCAAACCCTGACACGGGCCTAAGTAGCAGAATGTAGTCCAGAGAACGGAATGCGTTGTGTCGTAGTTTACAGCTTGGCTGCGATATTTGCGCCTTTCGGTCCAACACATCTGACTTCAACAAGCATTTTTTGAGTACCGGGTTATCATTCCCTCTTCGATCCCTTCTCCTTAGCAAGTCTGCCCTGCTGCAGCCTGTTATCCAGGATCACCGCGTGGAGGTGTAGAAGGGTTTTGGCTGCTATGGTTTGCTGGCCCTGAGGCTAGCAGTCAGCCATGGGTCTCTGACCACTGCAGCTCATGCGCTGCTCAGCATCTTGATCCCAATGCCCGTTCAAAAAACATCTACATAACCTGACGCTGAAAGGCACAAGTAGAACATAAGCGAAAAAAGGAAGAAGAAGATGAAACTATTTTACAATTTGTTCAATGTTTGTTTGTATGTATATTAGTTTTAGTCGACCTGTACTTCAACGGGACAAGATGCCATTGTGGAGGTCCCAGCTCTGACGTGAGTGGGTGTAGCCGAGAGACTTCCTCCTTAGCATCCTAGGCTCGAGCAGCTATACAAAGATATATCAAACATTGAAGCAAAGAAGTGATAGTCAAACTTAATAAAGCACTAGTTAGACTTAGATTGGAGTACGTGTACAGGTGTGGAGGCCTTGTCGTAGAGGGGATATCTTCTTCTTCGTACGCTGTCAGACGTCAACCTGTATTTTTTCGAAAAAAAGCAGCGGTCATCCTGAGGCTGTCGACACTGTCATAGAGCTTGTCTAGTGTTGCCACTGGTGATGGCCACATCTGCTTTCTCTGATCCTCGTATGTCGGGCAGTTTTGCAGCAGATGTTCAGCGGTCATTTTCCGGGTACAACACGAGCATTCGTCAGTGCCACTTATCTTCAATTTATTGAATAGGTGGTACCTCAGTCTATTGTGGCCAGTGCGGTCTGAAGACCACGACCTGCTCTCTTCTGTTCAACTGGTAATGGGCATCGTTTTTTTGTGTAGCCAGTATGTTCTGTTTCCCATTTGGCCATGTATCTAGCTCTAATAAGCCTTTTTGACTCTTCGTATGTAACACTAGGATCTGTTTGTGGTAGTCTTGCACCTTCTTTTGCCAGTCTGTCTGCCTCCTCGTTGCCTTGGATGTTACAGTGGGATGGAACCCACTGTACCACTACTCTTTTTGGTGCGGACTGCTGGCATAGTTGACGGAGTACTGCTCTTAAATCATTGAGTTCAGTATTTTTCTGGCTTTTTAGTGCTGTGACTACGGCCAGGGAATCTGTAAACAGGACTATATGGCTTTCATTTCTTTTGCCTGTCACCTTTTCTTCTACTGCAGCCCTTAGTGCCTCTGCCTACGCTCTGAAATTGCTTGAGTATTTTCCAGTTGCCGCTGACAGTGTTATTTTTTTACCATTTTGTAGGCTCAGGAATACCCCTGCCCCTCCGTTCTGTGTTGTGTTTGTTACAGAACTGTCGGTGTATGCATGGGTCCAGTCCATGCTTGGGTAGTTTTTTAGTTATGTACCTCAGGGTTATGTCGTAGAGGGGATATAAACATGCTGGAAAAAATACAATGAAGAGTGACAAAACTGATAGTATGATCCTGGAATTATGATAAAATACTCAGAAAAACCGGTCAACGGTGTCTAGAAAAAAGTAAAACTCAAAGTGACTAGTACAGGTTTATAAGATAATTAACGGAAAGGATAAATTATTGGACTATAACAATTTTTATTCAAAATACGAACATCTGCAAAACAAGAATGTACCGCTATAAATTAACTAAAGAAAGGTCCAGACAAAATATTAGGAAATTTTTTTTAAATCAGAGAGTGGTGAATGTTTGTTGTTTGTTGCTTAGATGTTTGCCTCACTAGTTTCTACTGGCGGAGGCGCGCCATTTTCCACCCTAGACCGTAGTCAATTTGGAATGCATTGGCACTGAAAGTAGTGGAAGCACGGACAAACAATGCATTAAAAAATAGATTGGATGCGCATAGTTTTTAAAGCAATGAAATGTAAATGAAACCGGTTGCATACAGAATCTGCCGTGTCTTCTAAACCAGAGAAAAGACGTTAAGTTAAATTAAGTTTATTACTCCGCTGGGTTGGGATAAGTGCCCTGAATGGTGGTAAACCGATGTGGGAGACCATCTTTACAGCCTCAAACACTACAACAAAATAGACCACTGAAGAGGGCTGAATTATTTGGTATTATTGCGTGCCTGTCGAAACATCAGAATTTTAATGCAACTAAAATATCAATTTAATTACCTTTTTTTTTGTAAATAAACACACAAAAATAATAGAATAGATACAAAATAAAAACATATGGGCATGACAAGTTGTTGGTATTGGGGATGATGATGATGTTGTTCCAAAGCTACGCGGGCTGAGTTAAATTAACTCTTGAGAATGTTTCAATGGTAGCGAGTAACAGTGGTGGTTCTTACATAATTTGAAAAAAGTTGACCATCGTCCTTTGGGTTGTAATATAAGGTGAAGCGCCACAGGAAACTCGTCACCGTCAGGGCGACAGTGTCAAATCCCACCACGACGGCCGCTGCCACCCAATGTGTTTCCAGGAGCGTGAACGATGAGTGGGGACGGGGAGATGGGGGTTTATTAATCGATATGTTTGACCTGACCCTGATTACTCATCGCTCCCACCTTGATCAGTATGTCTCACCTGACCCTGATTACTCGTCACTTCCACCTTGATCAATATGTCTACCTGACCCAGATTACTCGTCACTTCCACCTTGATCAGTATGTGTACCTGACCAAGATTACTCGTCACTTCCACATTGATCAGTATGTGTACCTGACCCAGATTACTCTTCTCTCCCACCTTATTCAGTATGTCTCACCTGACCCTGATTATTCTTATTTCCCACTTCGATTGGTATGTTTCATCTGACCTAAATTAATCTACACTCCCACCTTGATCAGTACATTTCACAGGACCCTGATTACTCAACGCTCCAAACTTGATCAGTACGTTTCACATGACCCTGATTACTCAACGCTCGAAACTTGATCAGTACGTTTCACCTGACACTGATTACTCATCGCTCCAAACGTGGTCAGTACGTTTCACATGACACTGATTACTCATTGCTCCAAACTTGATCAGTACGTTTCACCTGACACTGATTACTCATCGCTCCAAACTTGATCAGTACGTTTCACCTTACACTGATTACGCATCGCTCCAAACTTGATCAGTACGTTTCACCTGACACTGATTACTCATCGCTCCAAACTTAATCAGTACGTTTCATCTTACACTGATTACTCATCGCTCCAAACTTGATCAGTATGTTTCACCTGACCCCTCTTCGCTCGCTACATAACCACAAATACTTTCTAAAGGTAGCAATTATTGCTAACGTGGAGGAAGTGTTTGAATATTCTTTGTATGAGATCAAATAATGTTTATGAGTTAGTGTTTGCTGACTTTCTATCTCTAATTGCAAGCCAATTACAGATGGGTCGACTTGAGCGTTCAAGTATCGAGAATTGAGCCTTATACCTTTTTCGTAAAAATACATGAATGATAATCAATGACACGGTCAGCTAGCTATACAAGACGGTCCATTCATTACAATATTACAACAAATGTTATGAAGGCTTTGAACTTGGGTCCTTTGGACAACCGATATGTGGTATATTCGCTCGTGGTAGTAATAGTAGTTTATGATTAGAGTGAATACTGAGACCCATTTGGTGTTACAAATGGAGTAAAGCTGGATTCATTCTAACCTCTACCCTTTTCAGCCTGATGTTTGCTGTCAAGTTGATGGATGCATTCAATGGGACTGATGCTGGAGTCAGTCTGCTATCGCCTAGACGGTTAGTTATCCAACCTGAAGAGACTGCGGGTAAAAACAAGAAATAAAACGTTACAAAGACAATATGAAAGGTTCACTGATGAACTGCGACATTGAGCCTGATGGAGAACATTGCTGCTGATCGCTCTGTCTGACGTAATAAAAGCTTCTGAGGTACAGCACATATGGAGCAGGCAAGAATCAGGAAAGCTACACGGAACCGAGCGATACGAAAGGCAAAATACGAGTTTCCTCCGTCTGACGGTCAGACAGTGTTTCTCTGCTCTCAGTGTGGCAGACGCGTTTGGGCTCTGATTGGTTTGATCAGCCATCTACGAACCTACTCAAGGATTGAAAGATGACAATGTGGTCCTCTTCGGAAGCGATATACAAACAACAACAGTAGTAGTAGTAGTGGTACTAGTGGTAGTGGTAGTAGTAGTCGTAGTAGTAGTGGTGGTAGTAGTAGTCTTAGTAGTGGTGGTAGTAGTAGTCTTAGTAGTAGTAGTAGTAGTTGTAGTAGTGGTAGTAGTTGTAGTAGTGGTAGTAGTGGTAGTAGTAGTAGTAGTAGTAGTAGTTGTAGTAGTGGTAGTATTAGTAGTAGTGGTAGTAGTAGTAGTAGTGGTAGTAGCGGTAGTAGCAGTGGTAGTAGCGGTAGTAGTAGTGGTAGTAGCGGTAGTAGTAGTAGTAGTTGTAGAAGCAGTAGTGGTAGTAGTGTAGTAGTAGTAATAGTAGTAGTCATAGTTGAAGTGTACTACCAGTAGTATTAGTGATGGTATTAGTAGTAGTATTAGTAGTAGTAGATGTTGCAGTAGTAGATGTTGTAGTAGTAGATGTTCCAATAGTAGATGTTGCAGTAGTAGATGTTGCAGTAGTAGATGTTGCAGTAGTAGATGTTGCAGTAGTAGATGTTGCAGTAGTTCTTGCATCAAAAGCGTGTCTGGTTCACTATCTGACACTGATACATGAATGGTCTGAGTATTCTCATTCTGATCTCGTCTGTGAATATACTTCCTATATCTCATTCTGATCTCGTCTGTGAACATACTTCCCATATCTCATTCTGATCTCACCTGTGAACATACTTCCCATATCTCATTCTGATCTCACCTGTGAATATACTTCCCATATCTCATTCTGATCTCCTCTGCAAATATACTTTCTCAATTTCTGAATTCTCTAACGCCAAAAAGTTATATGTTTCTGACTTGACTAAATGGTACATTGCCTTGCTTGCTTTCATTACCCTGCTTGTTTCTGTGTTGATTTATTGCATCTCTTTTTAGTGACCCTGCCCGCCTTTAAAGAGCATCTCACTTCAGATGTTGTAGTTTTTCATTCTTATACCTTGGTCAGGATCCATATCTGGCACTGATATTTATCCCCTTCTCTCTCACTCTGTCTAATCCCCGTCTGTGACACGTTTTGTTCCGAAGTCTGTCTGGAACAAGATGTAGAATCGACGCATATTAATCTCCATTGATCACATCTAATCGTCCATTTCCCATTAGATGTTCCATCTCTGAATGTGTGCCTGTGCTAGTAATCTAGACATCCACAAATGTATGTACTAAAATCGTGTTCGACCTTCGATTGTCTGGTTTATAAATCTCTTGGCACATCATTCTCTACTAGACATCGCTATGTCGTTAACCGAGCCGGCCTTCGAGTGCTGAGGACTTCCGTTTGTGCGCTTTTCATGAGCTTTGATCAGCGTGTTCTAATCTAATCGTGTTCATCGACACGTTCTGCTCCGTTACTCGTCCATTGCGTGTACGCATTGCCAGTGTGAGGTGTTAAAGATGTTAACAGCACTTGTATTGCCTTTTATTATGTAAGACTTAATTCAGCCCACCGCACTTAACTGTCTATATCGTAAAGGGATGTAACTGGAACAGAGAACCGCAGCGTTTAAAAACAAAGTGCTTCAGAAACCATTATCGTAATATATGCATCCTTCAGGGCTGGATTTTTGCAGGGGACTGTAGGGTTTGTTTTTTGGTTTATTTACTGGGCGTGTTCAAATGAAACCAGACCAAACTATAACAAGTGAAGATACGTACGATGCGCATGATGACGTTACTTCTGGTGTAAACAACACATACCAACCGTCAAATTTGCTACATTTTATTATACTCCAACTCAATAGTTTCCTTGGCAGACCGTTAAAAACATGGCGGGTGGGATACGGAATACGCCCACAGTTGATCATCGAGTGGTGATTGGGTTTCCAACAGCTGAAGGACGTCGACCAGTTGCAATTCATAGCAGAATGCAGGCAGTGAATGGTGACAAAAGTGTGTCGAAGACAACAGTGAAGAACTGGACAACGATGTTTAAAGAAGGACGAAAGATCTTCAGAGAGCAGGTCAGGCTCGTATTGTTGCGTTAAGTCACGTCCTTCTTTAAACATCGTCTAACTTTCGAAGTTATTTTGGTATAACTTCCGGTCGAGCGCGGTGACTGGCCGCTGACACGTCAGTTTCGGATATTCTGTGAGATTTCATCTTCTTCCAAAACTCGAAATAATTCAAAAAGTGTTTTATCGACGGAACACCACTTGAAGACCGTACTACAATTAGTATATGGGAAAAATATACACCTACTTGATAATGTGCCGTATTTCAGTTGTAGTCGAACTCTACGCATATCATCTTCTATTCCCGACAACGCGTGAGGGCAAAATCTCTGGACCTTGCAGCGAAAATGCACTTTTCTGACACTTAGACCGGAGGTGTGTAGGGGTCACTCGTTACCACTGGAGGTGACAAGACGTCTTTCCTGTGTCCTTGTCAGTGAAAGACCAAAACAAACGTACGGAAAGAAAAGGGACAGGATAGGTGGTCAAACAAAAAAGTAGGAAGCCAAGAACAGAGAAAGCTTTTTTAGACTTGTCCTGCGCTGCTCAAGCCTAGCCAGTTACGCAGAAAACGCATCATCAGGCTACCACAACAGCAAATATGCAGAGCGGTGTTGAGCACACAGAACACGGCGAGGCATTTGAGAATGCGTGGGCATCCACTGCACCCGAGTCCATATCCAGTCGTCTTGACTTGTCTTGTCACTGGTTAGAGTGTAAGTCCGCTGACAAGCTAAACTACAGTCAAAAAGTTGCGTCAGTTGTGGGACTCGACTGAGCAATAACGCGAATGAGACACATGGATTTGTTGACAACTATGATCACCGTTTGGCGAAGCGAACTTTCCATGCTGTCACTGCCTGCAAGTATGCAGATCCCAAATCGGACTCGTCAGCCATCTCCACACCCACCCACAACACGGAGTTACAGATTACTCGACCGGAAGGACTGGCTAGGGAAAAAAAAGTCACGGTCACACGTGATGGACGAACAACAACAAAAAACACAAAAATCAATTGGGCTGGCAAGTTGAAAATGTAAAAACTATTGCTATTGAACAAATATTAGAAATAAGCACAAATAAAAACTGGTTAGAATAAATAATCTTTCCAGCGATGGATCTATGGTCGGACCTCTCAGGAAAATTAACTGAACGTTTTTATACTGGTTTAGAAGACTCGAGAGTCTGTAGACTAATTACATTTTCATTACCCTGCTCTAAAAACTATACACATTCAATCTATTCTTAAATGCATTAACTGTCTTTGCCTCCATCACCACCATGGACAATGCATTCCAAGCACTCACCACTCTCTGACTAAAATAATATTTCCTAATATCCAATCTAAACCTTTCTTTAGTTAATTAATATATGTGTCTTCTTGTTCTCGTTGGGGGCTGTATTTTGAAGAAAAAAACTTGTTATAGCCTAATTTTACCTTTCCTGTGATTATCTCATAAATCTGTATTGTCCCCTCGAATTCTTATATTTTTTAGAGACTGTAGGCCAATTTTCTGAGTCTTGCCCCAGCACTGTAATTCTGGAACCCCACTATCAGCTTTGTCGCTTTTTTTGTATCCTTACCAGCATGTGTATGTCTCTTCTACGATAAGGACTCCACACCTGTACACAGTACTCCAATCTAGGTCTAACTAATGTTTCATACAATTTGACAATCACCTCCTTGCTCCTATGTTTAATATTTCTTTTTATCATACCTAACATTGCATTTGCCTTTTTCACTGCTACCTGGACTGGCTCACTCACCTTACCTGTATGTACTATTATAACCCCTAGGCCCCTTTCCTTATCTATCATTATAATATTGTTCTCGCACATTCTGTAAATATGTTCCACATTGTATCTACTCGTGTGGATGACTGTACATTTATCTACATTAAACTTCATTTCACAGACCAGTCTCAAAATTATCTAAATCCGACCTCAGTACCCACCTCTGCTATAGATGTGACACTTTTACATACTTTTATGTCATCTGCAAATTTTGCAATCATGGATACTATATCAATGTCTAAATCGTTTATACATATCAAGAACAATATCGGTCCCAAGACCGAGCCCTGTGGCACTCCACTTTCCACTTCACACCACTCAGAGTACTCCTTATTTATGCCCACCCTCTGCCTTCTTCCCATTAACCAACTTTCAATCCATTCGGAAACCTCCCCACCTATTTCAAGTGATTTTAACTTTTTAAATAATCTTCGATGAGACAAGAATAAGCTCCAGAAGGAGGCTCTCTAACTTTCATCCAGCTAAAAGTTGTCTAAATGTCGAGAATCATTAAGTGATTCACATTAAGCCGTAGAACCAATACTACACGTGCCAATCATCTTATTGTCCCCTTATCAATCCCACCGAATCATAGGATAGGGCCTGCCGAAGACAGATGTGTCGGACCGAAAGATGCAAATATCGCAGTCAAGCTGTAAACTAGTGACACAACGCATTCCGTTCTCCGGACTACATCCTGTTACTTGCAAAGCCCTCTTCATGGCTTGGTAGCGGGAGAGAGAACTAACGCAGAAGAAGAAGATAGAAGAGGGCATCACTACAATGCCTCCTCCAGGGAACCAGCGCCGATGTATTAGTGGACTTTTAATGTTGTAGCTAATACAACAACTTACATGATGAGGTTGCTAGCCCTCCAGAAGAACATTTTATGTGGCCGCCTACTACGATATGCATGCACGCTTTTTTCTGCATCCAAAAATAGTATATATGGATCGTCAGCTGTGGGCCCCTGTTGTTTATGGACTGTCTACTGTGGGCCCCCTATTGTTTAGGGGACGTCTACTGTGGGCCTCTGTTGTACAGGGGACGTCTATTGTGCGCCTCTGTTGTACAGGGGACGTCTACTGTGCGCCTCTCTTGTACAGAGGACGTCTACTGTGGGCCTTTGTTGTACAGGGGACGTCTACTGTGGGCTCGCTGTTGCATAGGCGTTGTCTACTTTGCGCCACCTGTTGTACAGGAGCTGTCCACTGTGAGTCCTCTGTTGCATAGGGGATGTCTATTGTGGGCCCTCTGTTGTACACGGGCTGTCTAATGTGGGCCCTCTGTTGTATTGGAGGTATTTACTGTGGGCCTTCTGATGTTTAGGGATCATCTACTGTGGGCCGATTGTTGTATAGAGGCTTTCCTCTGAGTGACATATGTAGAATAGTGATCGCCAACTGTGGGCCCACTGTTGTGTAAGGGCCAATTACTGTGAGCCCTCTGCTGTATATGATGCATCCACTGCGGCCCCGATGCTGGCTGTATAGGGCCCATATACTGTTGATGGGACCTGTGTGTCACTAAGGCGGAAACTCGAATCAGTCATACAAACATGTCTGTCTGTTTAGCATAGAGGTAGAGCATTTGAATATTCACGCCAAAGTTATATGGTTCAATTCTTGTTACAGCATGCCTGTAATCATCACACATTTTGAAATCAGTCAACGATCGCCTGTTGGATGAGGACACTCAAATAGATAAATCATCAATCCATCGACACAAACATTTCGATATCAAACGAGGTTCGAACGGAGTGAGGCACATGAGGACGGAGTGAGGGACATGAGGACGGAGTGAGGGACATGAGGACGGAGCAGGAGAGGGTGCAACCAGCGAGCTACAGGTACCATCAGAATCCAGACCCTGCACTATTTACTGAGAGAGACTGAGCACCTGTGGGTATACCCAGAGTGCAGACACGTCGATTTTTTAGAAATAGAATATACAATTATGTACACCGCAACTTACCTTGTAAAGATAAACAAAATTATTTACCTCACAATATAGTAAAATATACGAACACGTTACCTCACAATATAGTAAAATATACGTATTTGTTACCTCACAATATAGTAGAATATACATATTCCTTACCTCACAATTTAGGTAAACAAAACACTAGACATGCACAATATACTCAAGTAAATAATATATATGCTTGACAAAGAACAATGGATCCATTTCGTTTGTGAATATCCACTTAATCCATACGTTTTGTGTTGATGTAAGTGTTTCAAAACTTTCGATAATATCTGTTAGAAAAACAGCGAGAGAAAACACTAGAAGTTATTTCGCGAGCCCGCGAAAACGCGGAGCCTGATCGCACCCCCTGCTCCCCTATGGGAGACCATTCGCCCGTCTGCTGGAAGTTTCTGCGCCGAGGTTTCGAATTATTTATCACTGAATATAGAGCTATTCTTCATTCTCAAACCTAATTTGAAATCATGTATACGCTCTGTGCTATGCAGATATATAGTAGCAAAGAATAATTTGAATTTTAATGTGATGTCAAATATGATGAAAAGGAGAATGGGTAATTGCGTTTTAATTCACCCCAAACAGCGTTCCTATCGTGCGTCACGAGACATTCCATTTCGTTTAAAGAGGAGGACAGGTCGATATAATTATGTTTTAAATATATAAGTGGGAAGGAAGACTAACGTCTGATTAGGCAAACTATTCTGATGAGACATGTTAGTCAGGGTCAAGAAAAATATACTGATCAGACATGTTGGTCAGGGTTAGACAAAATATACTATGTCTTTCTCCGATGTTTAAATTTCTTTTTATCATGCCTAACATTTCATTTGCCTTTTTCACTGCTACCTCAACTTGCTCACTCTCCTTACCTGTATGATCTATTATAACCCCTAGGACCCTTTCCTTATCTATCTTTCTAATATTGTTCTCTCCCGTTCTGTAATTATGTTCCATATTGGATATACCAATGTGGATGACTGTACATTTATCTAAATTAAACTCCATTTGCCAGTTTACAGACAATTCTTGAATTTGATCTAAATCCGACCTCAATATATCCACTTCCGCTTTAGATGAGACACTACTGCATAGTTCTGTGCCATCAGCAAATTTTGATCTAGCAATCATGGATCCCATATCAATGTCAAAATCGTTTTTATATATCAAGAATAAAATTGGTCCCAAGACTGAGCCCTGTGGCATTCCACTTTTCATTTCACACCACTCAGAGTATTCCTTATTTATGTCCACCCTCTGCCTTCTTCCCGTTAATAAATAGCTAACGAGGAAAGAGATTCCCGAAGTAGTGAGCGACACGCAGATGAAGCCAAGCATAGCACAACCGCCTGGATGAGCAATGTCCACCTTCATCAGTACGTTCGGGATGTATGGAACGCTGCAACAAACCGCCACTAAATCTCCTTTTTAGGGCGCACAAAATGGTAAATTTACAATCTATCCAATGTGGACATTTCGTCAATAGCAACAAAGTAATTAAGTAAAGACTGTGAAGAGGAAAGAAGTGTAGAAAAGATGGTTATATTTAGTTTTGTGAAGGGTTAGGTTTAGGTTGGAGGGTTAGGTTTAGGGTTAGGGTTAGGTTTAGGGTTAGAGTTAGGTTTAGGGTTAGGTTTAGGTTTAGGTTGGAGGGTTAGGTTTAGAGTTAGGGTTATGTTTAGGGTTAGGGTTAGGTTTAGGTTGGAGGGTTAGGTTTAGAGTTAGGGTTATGTTTAGGGTTAGGTTTAGGGTTAGGTTTAGGTTGGAGGGTTAGGTTTAGAGTTAGGGTTAAGTTTAGGGTTAGGGTTAGGTTTAGGTTGGAGGGTTAGGTTTAGAGTTAGGGTTATGTGTAGGGTTAGGTTTAGGGTTAGGTTTAGGTTGGAGGGTTAGGTTTAGAGTTAGGGTTATGTTTAGGGTTAGGCTTAGGTTGGAGGGTTAGGTTGGAGGGTTAGGTTGGAGGGTTAGGTTTAGGTTTAGGGTTAGGGTTAGGTTTAGGGTTAGGTTTAGGTTTAGGGGTAGGTTTAGGGTTAGGTTTAGGGTTAGGTTTATGATTAGGGTTAGGTTTAGGTTTAGGGTTAGGTTTAGGTTTAGGTTTAGGGTTAGGCTTAGGTTTAGGTTCAAGGTTAGGTTTAGGGTTAGGGCTAGGGTTAGGGCTAGGGTTAGGGTTAAGGTTAGGTTTAGGGTTAGGTTATGTTTAAGTTTAGGGTTAGGTTTAGTGTTTTGGTTAGGATTAATGTCAGGATTTGGATTAATGTTATGATTATGGTTAACGTTAGGATTAGGGTCAGAATTAGGATTAAGACTAGGGTTATGATTAGAATTAGGGTTAGGGATAGAGTGATGGTTAGTTTTAGTATTAGGGTTAGTGTTAGGTTTAGGCTTAGGCTTAGGGTTAGGGTTAGGGTTAAGGTTAGGATTAGGTTTAGTATTATGATTAAGGTTAGAGTTCGGATTAGGGTTAGGGTTATGGTTAGAATTATGGTTAGGGTTAGGGTTAGGGTTAGGGTTAGAATTATGGTTAGGGTTAAGGTGATTATAGGGCTAGATAAAATAGTTATTACATCGTCTGACAGCATGGAAAATGCCTTGCTCCTGTTTAATCTTGATACTACTCTCTTTATAATTGACCAACGTTGACAGATTCTACAAATTCAAGGCTAAGACGGCAGGATTAATTGGAAGCAGAAATTCTCGTCTAATCTCGCAAAATGTGTGACACCTCAACAGTTGAACGTAAACTAATCTGTGACGTCCCTACCTCAAATTCGGTACTAAAAATATATTTGTTTTGTTTGGGGTGAATAAAGGTAAAAAAAAGTTACCAGAGAATGTATTCTGCTAATGATCAAGGTAGTGAAATAGTAAGCACTGCTGTGGAAGCTGAAGAGTAGCTAGACTGGATTGCATTATGTCTCTGCTGGTGTCAGTTTTCCGCTGCCTCGCTACCTTGCTTATCCTAGCTAGGAGTTAGATGACACTGTACTAAAAGACCGGACGTCCCATATTGTAGGAACTTCTTTTTTCGCTTTTTGGTCCTGCGTGTGCCTTTTAGCTCCAAAATATTAAAAGGTTTCATGACCGGGGTCTACTGTCTGTTTCGCACATCGGAGCTTTACTGTTTCTGTTATTTCTGCCATCCATCGTTTGCGTGTTCGGCCTTTGGTTTTGTATCCATTGTATATGTATAGTATTGCTTTCTGAGGGATACTATCTGGTGTTTTACTTGTCACGTGTTCGAACCATTTAGTTTTCTCTCTCTTTGAGGTCTAGCACTGGTGTTGTACCTACTTGTCTCCTAATATCTTTGTTTCTGATTCGATTCATTGTTACTCTAAGCATTATATGCAGGCATTTCATCTCTGTTGTTACGATGTATCTTTTATCTTTGCTTGTTAATGTCCAATTCTGGCACCGAGATCACAATGTAGGTATGAATATCGTGTTGAAAAGCGTTCTGTTTCTATCCATTGTCACGCGTTTACATTATACTATGTGATATTTGCCTTCAGATTGAACTTGCTTTGTTCTATATGTTTTGGAATCCGGTGTTGGAATGCCTTAGCATTCTCCTGAGATTATGTTACCCAGGCACGTGGAATTGTTCACGTGATTTACTTGTTGGTTTTGTATGAATATTGTTCTTTCTATTTCTTTTCTTGCAATTATCATAACTTCCTTTTTCTCGGTTGATTTTCATACTGTAATCCGTACAGCCACGTAGCCCATATTTGGCAGACGCGTAGCGCAGTGATTAGCGAGCTAGCTTCGCATCTGAGTTGTCCTAGGTTCATTCCCCATTTGAGGCGGTAATATTTTTCCGACTGCACCGGCGCCCAGGTCGACCCAGCCTTAAATGGGTATAGATACAGTCCGGGAAGTAAAAGCGGCGTGGCAGAGGAAATGGCTACCACCCTCATATAACCAAGACTTTGAAATATGAGGTCGCTAACCCCTCACCCCCCGCCCCCCTCACCTACGGCAGTAATGTGAGATCGCCGCTAACATCTCACACCTCTACGGCAGTAATGTGAGATCGCTAACACCTCAACCCCCTACGGCAGTAATGTGAGATCGCTAACACCTCACACCCCTACGGCAGTAATGTGGGATCGCTAACACTTCACACCCCTGTGGCAGTAATGTGAGATCGCTAACACCTCACCCCCTACAGCAGTAATGTGAGATCGCTAATACCTCACCCCCTACGGCAGTAATGCTATGGGTTACTTTACTTTACTTTTTAATCAGTATAGAGCTCAAAGAAACTTCAGTTAAGTTCAGTTCAAGTGCCATCTTGGCATCAAAGGTCGGCTTCAATGGTGTGCTCTAGCCGTAATGAAGCAATCTGAAATAATTGTTTCCAGTCCATTTCCCGATGTTATCCATCCAATTAAAATGTTGTCTGCTTCTTGAACAACTCTCCAGTATGGTCTTCAACAAGTAGGTATGAATTGTTAGTAGTTAGTTTTCTTTCCACTTGTGTCGTTAAGCGTCGTAGGGAGCTTAAGTCGTCTATCCTGCGCCAAGTGCGTTGCGTCGGTCAATGTAAGTCCTTATCGCTGCACAGTCACTCTAATGTCATCTATCCACCTACCTCACGGCCGCCCCATTGCCCTGTAGCCAGATCTACCAGCATTGGAAGCCATCAGTGTCAATTGATGAGGATGCATTCTCAGGACTAAACCAACTTATTTTCTGCCTGGAAATGTATTCGGCACAAGACGTAGTGCCGACCATACTTCGAATGTCGTCGTTCCGCATTCTGTCTCTTCTGATAACACCGATAACTTTCCTCAAACACTTCATTTGACAAGTCGAATTCCGCACTCGCGCGCCCTTGACACAGGCCATGTTTGGCACTGGTAGCACAGAATCGGCATAAATATACTGTTTATCAGCTGTTGCTTTGTTGCCAAACTAATGCTCGGGTGTCTAAGCAGTGGGGACAGATGCTTTCTGACATCTTGTTATAGGTGTTATAGTGTTATATTACAAAAATAACGTTAACTGTTACACCCTGATTGCGGTGATTAATTCTCTTTTCACAGCCAACTGTTTCAATACCTCCACATAGAAACTGTAAAGTTCAGAGAAGAGAAACGCTGACGTTTTCTTGAGAAGCGACTAAGTCAGGTCATGCTAGCGACTAAGTCAGGTCATGCTAGCGACTATGTCAGGTCATGCTAGCGACTAAGTAAGGTCATGCTAGCGACTAAGACTGTCATGCTAGCGACTAAGTCAGGTCATGCAAGCGACTATGTCAGGTCATGCTAGCGACTATGTCAGGTCATGCTAGCGACTAAGTCAGGTCAGTACATCGACTAAGGTTGGTCATGCTAGCGACTAAGGTTGGTCATGCTAGCGACTAAGGTTGGTCATGCTAGCGACTAAGGTTGGTCATGCTAGCGACTAAGGTTGGTTATGCTAGCGACTAAGTCTGTGGGGGCGTGGGGGGTTTACATGTGGTTGTGTGTGGGTCTGTATGTGGCTGTGTGTGGGTCTGTTTGTGGCTGTGTGTGGGTCTGTATGGGTCTGTATGTGGTTGTGTGTTGGTCTGTTTGTGGATGTGTGTGGGTCTGTATGTGGCTGTGTGTGGGTCTGTATGTGGTTGTGTGTGGGTCTGTATGGGTCTGTGTGTGGGTCTGCATGTGGTTGTGTGTGGGTCTGTATGTGACTGTGTGTGGGTCTGCATGTGGTTGTGTGTAGGTCTGTATGTGGTTGTGTGTGGGTCTGTATGTGGCTGTGTGTGGGCCTGTATGTGGTTGTGTGTGGGTATGTATGTGGTTGTGTGTGCGTCTGTATATGGTTGTGTGTGTCTGTATGTGGCTTTGTGGGGGTCTCTATGTGGCTTTGTGTGTGTGGGTCTGTATTTGGCTTTGTGGGTGTCTATGTGGTTGTGTGTGTGGGTCTGTATGTGGCTTTGTGTGCGTTTGTATGTGGTTGTGTGTGGGTCTGTATGTGCTTGTGTGTGGGTCTGTATGTGGCTTTCTGTGGGTCTGTATGTGGTTGTGTGTGGGTCTGTGTGTGGCTTTGTGTGTGGCTGCATGGGAACAGACGTGGCCGTGTCTGGGTCTGTGTGCGGTTGTGCAGTCCTATCCTAGACAGCACGCTCTACCTCACGATGGACACACGGGGACAGCGTTGCTAATACCAAAGATGTCCTGCATAGCCAGGTTAGCACCTTGCCTTATTGCAGTGCTCCGGACTGAGCTGAGCAATACAACGCAAGCTACTCCCAAAACGAAAAATCGATGTAGAGTCCTTTTAAGAAGACCTTTATAGAATCCTTGCACATTTTCTTCAGCTTGCTTGATGAACGCTTACATATCTTGAGAGCAGGATAACGGAATAGCTTAGACCGGCGACGGTCTAGCATGTGAACAGAATGACAAGCCCACCGATCCTGCACGCTTTGCAACAGAGTTTAGATGCTAGGGAGTTTTTTTATATGGCCCATCTTGTAGTTGGGTGTCCTGCCCTGACAGTGTATATTCAGCTGGCGCTGATAATCCGCGTGAAAGTAAGTGAGTCGTTTGCATGACTGATGTACATCTTGCATGGATAGTGTATGTGTGAGGCCGCCTAACCTATACTTCAGTAATTCTAATAAGTTTGCTTAAGTGTCTCAGGCCCCATATATGGCCCATTGTAGCGACATGGCTCCAGGCCTCGTCTAGAGCAAAGAAGGAGGCTGAGATCTGCTGGACCCATACTGGGACGGCCTCTTCTTCACCTCCAGCCGATCCGGGGAAGACTTTTGGCGCTGAGGAACGATCTGTGATGTATCTTGTAGGCAGGGGTTACTGGTTCAGCCGTACCACAAGACCGAACAAAGGAACTTGGCGATGGTCCAGTGTTTCTTGGTCCAGCCGTACAAGACCGAACAAAGGAACTTGGCGATGGTCCAGTGTTTCTTTGTCCAGCCGTACAAGACCGAACAAAGGAACTTGGCGATGGTTCAGTGTTTCTTGGTCCAGCCGTACAAGACCGAACAAAGAAAATTGGCGATGGTCCAGTGTTTCTTGGTCCAGCCGTACAAGACCGAACAAAGAAACTTGGCGACGGTTCAGTGTTTCTTGGTCCAGCCGTACAAGACCTAACAAAGAAATTTGGCGACGGTTCAGTTCTTCCGAGAATGGATGGAAGCCTGTTTTAGCAAAGACCTCCACGTTGCGGGCGTAGTCAGCCCATTAGATGTCCAGGATACGCCACTGGTTGTACACGTGGAAGGCCTCTAGTCTCGACATGTCATGTTTGAGTAATGTCCAGTTTTGATGCAGTAAAACAGGAATGGGATCACGCAGGACTAGGACCACGCAGGACTAGGACCACGCAGGACTGGAAAATGCGAATTTTTGTTTTAAGGAAATCTTGTCTTTACTCCATACACATCAGAGGTCATGCATAGCAGCAGCTAGTTAGATCTATTTTGACATATTGGGATCACTTAGTACCTCTAGGCCACAAGAAATATAACTAGACCTCTACACTCAGTTGTGAAGTGGGGCCACTACGTCTAAAGATGTCTACCCTATTGACGGACTTGGCATTAGTCTCAGCTCTATCACAAAGCTTCAATTCCAGTAATCCATTGTAGACGACATTGCCATATCTGCTAGACTTTCATTGTACGGTTCAACAGACATCAATCAAACAGAAGGTGAAGGTCGATACTTCTATATTAATCTATATCACCTGCTAGCTTTCCGGTATCAAGAAGCAAGAATTAGGTCCCTTGTCTAGCTGCAAGATTACTTCATTGTGCGACGTTCAGTATCCTCGTAACTATATTGTAACACATACTAATTATACATATTTTATATATATTTATAATTAAGTGTACAGAAGGGGTGGCTGCTGAGGTGCGATTGGATAGCAGCGATTGAGGAGTCACACCTCCAGGGGTTGAAATGGATCTACTGCCCTGGTCATGTGGGGTTCAGGGACAACGAACGAGTTGACATCTTGGGTTCAGAAACCTCACATCGTGGACACGTTAGTGATGGTTAGGAGTGACATTTTGAAATCAATCAACGACCGTCTGATGGATGAGGATACCGAAATAAATTAATCAGCAATCCAAATACTTACTTACTTCCTTTGTCCAAGAACCGCGTTATACAATATGTATCCAGTATTCAACGACCTTGTGATTTGCCTCCAGCATGTCGCACGTACTGCATGTTTCCTGGAGCTTGTGGCAGGTCATCAGTCACATTTGGCATCCTCTCTGTATCCACATCGTTATAGATTCCTCATGCGCAGTGATACACCAGTTCGGAGTCCATTCAGCGCCTTCAATGGTGTGGATTGTAGAGGATGTCCGGCGCAGGTTCCTCCCGAAGTTCTATCTCTAGGGCCTGCATCCACATACTGACAAGTTACGACATTAAACGAGGTTCAAATGGAGTGGGACGCATGAGAGGACGGAGCAGGAGCGTGTACAACCATCGAGCTACAAGGACCATCAACATCCAGACCCTGCACTATTTCCTGAGAAAGAGAGACTGAGCACCTATGGGTATACCCAGAGTGCAGTGACGTCGATTCTTCGAAACAGAAAGAGAATATACAATTAAGTTTACTAGATCGTACATATGTTTAACACCAAAATGAAGCCCATGGTAGAGAGCCTAAGCAAGGCAATAATGCAAGCCGCCACTGAAACCATCCCAAGAGGAGCTAGGAAAAACTATAAGCCCTACTGGAATGATGAGTTACAGAAAGTGGAAGATGCAGTAACAAATGCTAGGAACATGGCAGAACGAGAAAAATCCGTGGAGGCAAACATCGCCCTCAAAGCCGCCGCGGCGAAGTACAAACACACTCTCAAGCAAACAGCAAGAGAAAGTTGGAAAAATAAAACGGAAAGTTTAAACCTGGACAAAGAAGGGAACAAGCTATGGAAGCTAGTCAGAGCCATGAACGACGAAACCCCGTCAAATAAACAAATTACTATCAAGCAAGGCGAGAACTTGATCACAGGTAAGAAAGCCGCAAACGCCTTTGTCGATCACTATGCCAGAGCAAACCACATCGAGGTCCCTGCAGATAAGCATACAGACATTAGCGAAGAGCTAAAGGGGCACGAAAACATAAATACGGCTCCTGAAGAGCACATGATGGCCAAACTAACAATGCGCGAAATGGAAGAGGCTATGAGAACACTAAAGAGAAGGAAATCTCCCGGAAAAGACGGGATAACAAACGAAATGCTGATGGGGCTGGGCCAAACAGCGAAGAAAAAACTACTATCAGTCCTGAACCAAAGCTGGAAAAGGGGTATTGTACCCCAGGCATGGAAAGATGCAATACTGGTACCAGTACCAAAAACAGGAAAGGACAAAACAGATCCGAATGGATACAGGCCCATAAGCCTACTGAGCTGTGTCGGCAAGCTGATGGAACGGATGATAAACACCAGACTGATGTGGCATCTGGAAGAAAAACGAATACTAATTCCACAGCAAGCCGGCTTTAGACAGCACAGATCCACTGAGGACCAGGTCATCCTCATAGCCCAAGAGATAGAAGATGCCTACCAGGCACAGAAACACACAGTAGCTGTTTGGGTGGATCTGGAAAAGGCATTTGACAAAGTCTGGAAGGATGGACTTAGAGTCAAGCTAAGAAGAAGTGATGTTTGTGGGAAGATGTACAAGTGGATCAACCACTACCTCAAACAAAGAACGGCCAGAGTCCAAGTACAAGGGCAGATGAGCAAAAAGGTGACACTCGAGCAGGGAGTACCCCAAGGGGGAGTACTGTCACCCACACTCTTCCTGGTATATATAAACGATATTACAGAGAATATACCAAGAAGAGTCCATAGCTCAATGTTTGCAGACGATCTGGCTATGTGGACCTCTGAAAAGAATCTCACCATAGCAAGAAATCGGATGCAAACGGCCCTAACATCGCTGGAAGAGTGGGCGAACTCATGGCTGGTCAAAATAAACGAGGAGAAAACCACGTGCACAATATTCTCGCTCTCATTAAAACCCCAAAGTACCAAACTAAACCTAAATGGCAAAATCCTGCAGCCAAACGACAACCCAACCTATCTGGGAGTCACATTTGATCGGCGCATGACATGGAAAAGTCAGATTGAGAGAAACCGAATGAAAGCCAGAGAAAGAATGGCGATCATGAGGAAACTTGCTGGCACAAGCTGGGGAGCAGACCAAGGCATACTAAAGAAACTGTACACTGGAAGAGTGAGACCAGTTCTCGAGTATGGCATCGCGGCATGGACAACAGCAGCGAAGGCGAACTTCGATAAAGTTAACAAACTTCAAAACCAAGCCATGAGAATCATAACAGGTGGCATGAAGTCAACGCCAATTGTAGAACTTGAAAAGATTACAAAACTGCAATCCATGACCGACAGAAGAGACTGCAGAGCCCAGCTGCAGTCAGAGAAACTCCGAAGACTGACGGACCATCCAATGTACCAGAGGCTAAACAATCTGGGAACTGGGAAACTAAAGCGGAGAAACTTTGCAGAAATAGCCAAAGCAAAGATGCACGAAGATCCCATAAACGCACTAACAACACCAAAACCCATCAATACTGTACGAAAACCTACTTGGAGGCAGGATATATTTCCAGAGGTGGTAGAAAATATACCAGGTATTGCAAACAAAAACTGCCAGACCGAAAAAGAAAGGAGAGACACTACCCTAAGCTTCATAACGAAAAGCTACCCAAGCATGGACTGGACCCATGCATACACCGACGGTTCTGTAACAAACACTACACAGAACGGAGGGGCAGGAGCATTCCTGAACCTACCAAATGGCAGAAAATTAACACTGTCATTCGCTACTGGTAAGTACACGAGCAATTTCAGAGCAGAGGCAGAGGCACTGAGGGCGGCAGTGGAAGAAATGGCAACACACAGTGAAAATGAGAGCCATATAGTCCTGCTGACAGATGCTCTCGAAGTAGTCACAACGCTAAAAAGCCAGAAAAACACTGAGCTTAATGACTTAAGAGCAGCACTCTGCAAACTGTGCCAACAGTCCGCACCAAAAAGGGTAGTGGTACAGTGGGTTCCGTCACACTGCAACATCCAAGGCAACGAGGAGGCAGACAGACTGGCAAAAGAAGGTGCAAGGCTACCACAAATAGATACCAGTATGACGTACGAAGAGTCAAAACGGCTTATCAAAGCCAGGTACATGTCCAAATGGGAAACCGAACATACTGGTTACACCAAAAACGATGCCTATTACCAGTTGAACCGAAGAGAGCAGGTCGTTGTCTTCAGACTTCGCACTGGCCACAACAGACTGAGGTACCACCTCTTCAACAAATTGAAGATAGGGTGTACCGACGAATGCCCGTGCGGTACTGGTAAAATGACCACTGAACATCTGCTGCAGAACTGCCCGACATACGAGGATCAGAGAGAGCAGATGTGGCCATTGCCAGTGGAACTGCAAGACAAGCTCTATGGTAGTGGCGAGAGTCTCAGGATGACCGCCGCTTTTTTCGAAAAAATAATGGTTACTGTCTGACTGTGTACGCAGAAGAAGAAGAAGAAGAAGTACATATGTTTACAGTAGGCATAACAGTACTTTAAAATAGTGAGGAACTCTTTTTTTTTTTTTTTAGTTTAACAATCCTCCTATGCCCCTTCTCAATCACAGGAAAAGAAATTATTCATTATTGGATTCCTCGTTGGGCACTATTTGGAGAGGTGTTTCAGTGGCTATATTTAGCTATATTGACCACTCAGTTATTGGCGAGGTGTGACATTTCAAGAATGCAGACTCGTTGCTATGGAGCCTTATTTACACAGAAGCCGCTGGAGGACAAGCATTAAATACTGTAAAATCATTGAACGCAGCTTTTGATGACGTCATCGTAATTATGAATAGCAAGGTTTTGATTTAAACTTTTGATTGATGGTTTCATGTTTCCATAAAGTAACAGAGGAACAAACAGATTCACCTTATAAATGTTTAGTTAATTTAGTTTCGTTGAAGAAGCAATGTCATTCCACGCGGGTTAACCATAGCCATCTGTAAAATGCCATGGTTTAATCCATAAGTGATCTCCATATTTTTGAAAAATTTCAGCACAATGCACAAACTCCTCAGCCCCGGCGAGGATCCCATAATAAATTGGGTTGTTGTTTCCAATCCCCACAATAAGTAAGTTACTCCTTTGTGCATCCTGAAAAAAGCGTTAAATAGACAGGTTACAGTAGCTTTCCTCACATCCCGAGGGGGCTGGTGAAGGTGGACCGGGGTCTTCCAAGCGGTTGAGAAATAAATTGGGCATAAACAAATAAATAAACAAATAAATGTATATTCAATAAGTTCAGTTTATCGTTAGATGATGTTAATGTGGGCAGTTAAGCAGACATAGCATCAGGAGGTCGTTAGACTTTGTTAAAGTGGGCAGTTAAGCATCAGGAGCTCGCATTCTGATCAACAACATAATGATTAACTAAAAAGATCATGTAAACACAAACAATAGTTCAATGTGGGATTCCTAAGAAACAAAGAAATGCAAGATACATTTAAATTTACGATATCAAATATATATCCGGGATCAAGATGCTGAGCAAGGTATGTGCTGGAGGGGTCAACGAGCCATAGCTGACTGTTAGCGTCAGGGTCAGTGAACCAAAGCTGACTGTTAGCGTCAGGACCAACGACCCATAGATGACGCTAGCGTCAGGGTCAGTGAACCATACCTGACTGCTAGCGTCAGGGTCAATGAACCATACCTGACTGCTAGCGTCAGGATCAGCGACCAATACCTGACTGTTAGCGTCAGGACCAGCGAGCCATAGATGACTGCTAGCGTCAGGGTCAGCGACCCATAGATGACTGCTAGCGTCAGGGTCAGTGAACCATAGCCGACTGCTAGCGTCAGGACCAGCGACCCAAAGATTACTGCTAGCGTCAGGGTCAGCGACCAATACCTGACTGTTAGCGTCAGGACCAGCGACCCATAGATGACTGCTAGCGTCAGGGTCAGTGACCCATAGATGACTGCTAGCGTCAGGGTCAGTGAACGATAGCTGACTGCTAGCGTCAGGACCAGCGACCCAAAGATTACTGCTAGCGTCAGGGTCAGTGCACCATAGCTGACTGCTAGCGTCAGGACCAGCGACCCATAGATTACTGCTAGCGTCAGGGTCAGTGAACCATAGCTGACTGCTAGCGTCAGGACCAGCGACCCAAAGATTACTGCTAGCGTCAGGGCCAGCGAACCAGAGCTGTCAAGACCCATCTCCACCACCACGCGGTGAGCCTGGATCCTCATCGGTTCTTTCCGTCTTGTCAGACGATAGTATTTGTGTTTTGAAAAGAAGGTATGTAACTACAGCCCATGACGGTAACGAATGTGACTCGTAAGACCAATCCGAGCAGAGAAGCATCTTCCACAGTGTGTGCAAGGAAAGTTAGGACCGTTTGCGTGTGGCGGGATCCTGGATAACAAGCTGGCATGTGGCAGACTGGCTAAAGAGAAGAGATCGAAGAGGGAAGGCTCTCAGCACTCAGAAATGCCTGCTGAAGTCGGATGTATCGAGCCGAAAGGGACAAACATCGCAGTCAAGCTGTAAACTACGACACAGCGCATTTAATTCTCCGGACAACATCCTGTCGTTGCAAAGCCTTTTTCATGGCTTGGTAGCGGGAGATTGAGAACGAACGACGAGAAAATAGCAGCAGAAGAAGACGAAGATTGTGTTGAGAGACATACATATGCATGATTTTGAATCTTTTGATCAAATATCTTGTTAGCAACATAGACAGAGATATCAAAATAGGAATATACAAAAGACGATATTCAATACATTGGAGAACTAATGGATATCAAATGGAATTGAATTTAACAATTGGCCAATTAGATATGTGCCAAGAAAGACAAGAAAAAACAAACAGAATAGCATGTTCTGTTGGTCTGCCGGCTCCGCAAGAGGAATAGAGTGACAATATGGATCTCCGCAACTCAATTAAAGGAAATACTGTAAAGTGGCGAGAGAATTATGTGACGGACGGACCGCCAACTTTGTGACGGAAATAGATGATAGTATGTGAAAGCTAGCGACGACGAAAAAGAAGAAGAAAAGAAAAAGAAGAAGATGAAGAAAAAGAAGAAAAATAAGACGATCGAAAAAAGACGATGAAGAAAGGAAAAATAAGATGAAGAAAGAAGGAAGAAGAAGAGTGAGAAGAAAAAAGAAGAACGGAAAGAAAGAAGCAGAAGAAGAAGAAGAAAAAGAAGAAGAAGAAGAAGAAGAAGAAAGAAGAAAATGAATGGTCCAACAATAAATATCATTAAACTCCAATTTAAAGTCCATGCTACTGTATGGATCTGAAACATGGAGACCAACAAAAACAGCAACCAAAAAACAAACAGACTTTAAAATTGCGTTCGCGAAGAATCGAGAAGTTTAAATGTTATGATAAGATCGTTAATGTGAAGCTGTTAGAGATGTGACAATGTTGTTAAGTACATCCGAAATTCCCTCTTTCTTTAAAAGTCGAGACAGCTCGAACTTTGTACTTACTTATTGTGAGCATTATTTGGAATGAGTATTAATTAACAGGACAGCTGTTGTGACACTGAATAAGTTAACGTTATGTTTTCTCTGGTCGTTAGAAACATTGATTTGGGGCAGTATATATTTTGGGAACAAGACAGATGGCGTTGTACAACTCACTACATTACATCTTTACAATGTTTTATGGAATGTATGATGATGATTTGACGTTTAAAGGAAAAATACGTTTTTAAAACAAAATTGGGGGATATGGCTTGGCGTCGTTCGTTCTCAATCTCCCGCTACCAAACCCTAAAAGGGCTTAAGTAGCAAAATGTAGTCCAGAGAATGGAATGCGTTGTGTCGTAGTTTACAGCTTGACTGTGATATTTGCACCTTTCGGTCCAACACATCCGACTTCAGCAAGCATTCTTTTAGTACCGAGTTAGCATTCCCTCTTCGATCCCTTCTCCTTAGCCAGTCTGCTCTGCTGCAGCCTGTTATCCAGGTTCACCGCCTGGAGGTGTAAAAGGGTCTTGGCAGCTCTGGCTCGCTGGCCCTGACGCTAGCAGTCAGCTATGGGTCGCTGACCGCTGCAGCTCATGCGCTGCTCAGCATCTTGATCCCGGGGGATATATATATATATATTTAAATCAGGAAATAAATAAAAAGGGTCCGGATCAATTATGAAGGAAAATAAATATACTCATTCCCAAAATGGTCCCATGAAAATAATTGTGGATATTTTGTTTCGGAAACTCGATTGGGTAAACCGAGGAACACAAGAAAATTAAAATAGCAACCAAATACCTACGAAGGACAACGAGAGGATCATCAGAAAGCGATTAACAATGGGAGGAACATCACGGAAATACCAGGTTAGGTACAAACAGATACACACACGCATCCAAGCACTGGTTTATGCGTCCTAATATCGCCCAATTGACTAAGGTATGGGGTGGAATAGACACGCCTCCGCCAGTAGAAACTAGTGAGGCTAACACATGAAATTGTAAAAAAAAAAATTTTATTGACCTGATCTAGCTTGTAGCGACAAGAGAATGAAAGTCCAGATGTAGGACAATTTTGGTTTTTGAAGGATAATTGATTCTATTAAAAGTGCGAGTATATTCGAGGTGACATTATGCAATAGAGTTGAGGCTTTTCGCAAAGCCGGTGGCTAATTTAGAGGGCAATTGAGTTGAGGCTTTTGGCAAAGCCGGTGGCTAATTTAGAGGGCAATTGAGTTGAGGCTTTTGGCAAAGCCAGTGGCTAATTTACAGCAGGCTCCCATTTAAACCAGACTGGGCAGCCATCTTTAGCTAAACATCATCCTTTGTTTGGTCAGTCCTGAGACTGGTTGTAAGGTTGTCTGAGTATGTCTCTCCATCTAATCCTATCCTCTGGTTGGTCAGTCCTGAGACTGGTTGTAAGGTAGACAACCTTTCAACAACGGAACGACGATATTCGAAGTATGGTCGGCACTACGGCTTGTGTCGAATACATTTCCAGGCAGAAAATAAGTTGGTTTAGTCATCTTATGACAATGCACCCTCATCAACTTCCACTGATGGCTTACACCGCTTGAACATCTGGCTACAGGGCAAGAGTAGGTCTCTTCATTTGACACTATCCTCTGGTTCGTCAGTCCGGAGACTGGTTGTATGGTTGTCTGAGTATGTCTCTCCATTTGACCCTATCCTCTGGTTCGTCAGTCCGGAGACTGGTTGTATGGTTGTCTGAGTATGTCTCTCCATTTGACACTATCCTCTGGTTCGTCAGTCCGGAGACTGGTTGTATGGTTGTCTGAGTATGTCTCTCCATTTGACCCTATCCTCTGGTTCGTCAGTCCGGAGACTGGTTGTATGGTTGTCTGAGTATGTCTCTCCATTTGACACTATCCTCTGGTTCGTCAGTCCGGAGACTGGTTGTATGGTTGTCTGAGTATGTCTCTCCATTTGACACTATCCTCTGGTTCGTCAGTCCGGAGACTGGTTGTATGGTTGTCTGAGTATGTCTCTCCATTTGACCCTATCCTCTGGTTCGTCAGTCCGGAGACTGGTTGTATGGTTGTCTGAGTATGTCTCTCCATTTGACACTATCCTCTGGTTCGTCAGTCCGGAGACTGGTTGTATGGTTGTCTGAGTATGTCTCTCCATTTGACACTATCCTCTGGTTCGTCAGTCCGGAGACTGGTTGTATTGTTGTCTGAGTATGTCTCTCCATTTGACACTATCCTCTGGTTCGTCAGTCCGGAGACTGGTTGTATGGTTGTCTGAGTATGTCTCTCCATTTGACCCTATCCTCTGCAGTTCTATTCATTGCAGCATAAGTTCATACTTTAATGTCCCTGCATCCCTGAGATGTAAAGGTGAGTTTTGGTCCCCCTGGTCCTCTCTTTCTTTGAATTTTGCTCTCTAGTACTAGATAATCCTTTAATTGAGTAGCGGAGAGCCGTGTTGTCACTCTGCTCCTCTTGCGAAGCCGGCAGGCCAAGAGGACATATAATTATGTTAGTATTTACTTCTGCGGATGCCTTCATATCTCATTTTGTGACCTAGTCAACTCAACCGACGTTTTTGTATCATATATAATATTTAATTGTCGTGTGCGTCCACGTCATTGAGTTAATTGTCATTGGATCTTCTTTCTTTCCAACTCAATCTTTCCATTCTACTATAGACTTTCTTTCTGTCCAACTCAATCTTTCCATTCTACTAAAGACTTTCTTTCTGTCCAACTCAATCTTTCCATTCTACTATAGACTTTCTTTCTGTCCAACTCAATCTTTCCATTCTACTATAGACTTTCTTTCTGTCCAATTCACTCTTTCCATTCTACTATAGACTTTCTTTCTGTCCAACTCAATCTTTCCATTCTACTATAGACTTTCTTTCTGTCCAATTCACTCTTTCCATTCTACTATAGACTTTATTTCTGTCCAACTCACTCTTTCCATTCTACTATAGACTTTCTTTCTGTCCAATTCACTCTTTCCATTCTACTATAGACTTTCTTTCTGTCCATCTCACTCTTTCCATTCTACTATAGCACCACATTGCAAACGCTTCCAAGCTTTTTTCACCTTACTTTGCTAGAGTCCATGTTACAGGCCCATACAACACAATTGACCCTATATGTGTGGCGATTACTTTTTAGCTGAGAAACGAATTTGTCTGTCAGATGCAGAGAAAGACACGGTTGAGTTGAACAGGGTGGAGGAATTAAGATGATGCAGTGGTCAGCGACCCATAGCTGACTGCTAACGTCAGGGCCAGCGAACCATAGCTGCCAAGACCCTTCTACACCTCCACGTGGTGATCCTCGATAACAGGCTGCAGCAGGGCAGACTGGCTAAGGAGAAGGGATCGAAGAGGGAATGGTAACCCGGTACTCAAAAAATGCTTGCTGAAGTCGAATGTGTTGGACCGAAAGGTGCAAATATCGCAGCCAAGCTGTTAACTACGACACAACGCATTCCATTCTCTGGACTACATTCTGCTACTTAAGCCCTTACAGGGTTTGGTAGTGGGAGATTGAGAACGAACGAACGAACGGAAGAACGAACGGAAGAACGAACGAACGAACGAACGAACGAACGAAGAAGAAGAAGAAGAAGAGGGCAGTTATGGATAATCTACAGATGAAGACAGAGGGTCAGGAAAATGCATATGTTTATAGGATCAAAGATTTGATAGTAACTAGGGGAGAGGGGGGAAAGTGTGCCCTGTCTGGAAAGATCCGAAGAACACGAAATCAATACCTAAACTGGAGCTCTGAGTAGATGTACGCTTCTGGCTGTTTGAACGGAGAAGGGGCAGATTAAGGGAATTCCCCCTATTTGATGTTGGATATTTGAATCAAGAGAAAGAATGTATTGCCATGTGCCGTTTACGTCGTGGAAATAAGTGTTTGACCAATGAGTGAACGGGTAGAGGAGTGTTTGACCAATGAGTGAACAGGTAGGGGAAGTTTTTGACCAATGAGTGAAGTGGTAGGGAAGTGTTTGACCAATGAGTGAACTGGTAGGGAAGTGTTTGATCAATGAGTGAAAGGGTAGAGCGAGCTAGTTTAGTTGCGGGGAAATGTACAAAAACCCGAATGGAGAGACAGCAATGAACTGATTAACGGGCACAAAAATGCAGGGGCAGAGAAGTACAGTAGATCAATAGAAATGAAGCGCCTGACATTTATTTAATGAGAAGACAGTCGCCGCGCGAGAGAGATGGGATGAGCGCGTGGTGTATTGAGATAAATCGAGTGCAAGCTTGGTTTGCAGTCACAGCATTCCGGGCTCGAAATCACTCCGCGGGTTAGTTTGACTAGAAATAGTGCTATGGTTATACATACACAACAAGGCATTGAAAACAGATGCACATGTGCATTCATAGACTGGACGCCACATCCTGATAAAAGCTGAAGAGACTACGGTCTGAGGTTGAAAGGGGCGTGTCTTGATCATGAGAATCTAGAAGGGTAAGTCTTTGGCAAACATCAACACGAGAGAGCGGAGGACAAGAAAATGGAGTGGCAAGATTGAGCCAGAGAGGATGGGCAGAGAGGTCTCAGTGGACGGACAGAAAGGTCTCAGTGGACGGACATAGGAGAGATCTCAGTGGACGGACATGGGTAGAGGTCTCAGTGGACGGACAGAGAGGTCTCAGTGGACGGACAGAGAGGTCTCAGTGGACGGACATAGGAGAGGTCTCAGTGGACGGACAGAGACCTCAGTGGACGGACAGAGACCTCAGTGGACGGACATAGGGGAGGTCTCAGTGGACTGACATAGGAGAGGTCTCAGTGGACGGACATAGGAGAGGTCTCAGTAGACGGACATGAGTAGAGGTCTCAGTGGACGGACATAGGAGAGGTCTCAGTGGACGGACATAGAGGTCTCAGTGGACAGACATAGGAGAGGTCTCAGTGGATGGACATAGGAGAGGTATCAGTGGACGGACATAGGAGAGGAGGTCTCAGTGGACGGACAGAGAGGTCTCAATGGACGGACATAGGAGAGGTCTCAGTGGACGGACAGAGACCTCAGTGGACGGACATAGACCTCAGTGGACGGACATAGGAGAGGTCTCAGTGGACTGACATAGGAGAGGTCTCAGTGGACGGACATAGGAGAGGTCTCAGTGGACGGAAATATGAGAGGTCTCGGTGGATGGACATAGGAGAGGTCTCAGGGGACGGACAGAGAGGTCTTAGTGGAAGTACAGAGAGGTCTTAGTGGAAGTATAGAGAGGTCTTAGTGGATGGGCAGAGAGGTATTAGTGGATGGACAGAGAGCTTTAAGTGGACAGATAGAGAGATCTTAGTAGACGGACAGAGAAGAGATCGTAGTGGACGGATAGATAGATCTCAGCGGACAGACATATAGACGACAGTGCGGAGGAAAACAAGAAAATGGACGGTCAAGATGACTTGCTATGAGAAAACAAGAAAATGGACGGTCAAGATGACTTGCTATGAGAAAACGAGAAAATGGATGGTCAAGATGACTTGCTATGAGAAAACAAGAAAATGGACGGTCAAGATGACTTGCTCTGAGAAAACAAGAAAATGGATGGTCAAGATGACTTGCTATGAGAAAACAAGAAAATGGATGGTCAAGATGACTTGCTATGAGAAAACAAGAAAATGGATGGTCAAGATGACTTGCTATGAGAAAACAAGAAAATGGACGGTCAATATGACTTGCTATGAGAAAACAATAAAATGGACGGTCAAGATGACTTGCTATGAGAAAACAATAAAATGGACGGTCAAGATGACTTGCTATGAGAAAACGAGAAAATGTCCGTTTAAAAGTGCATTCTTTCGCTCGAGAATCAAGACAGATGACGGAAAGACAGAGCATATGGACACAAATGAACAGAGACAAGAGATGGAAAAAAGCCTTAGTGCACAAACAGAGAACGTCCAGAGCCGGAGAAACAACGTCTTTCATAGAGCACATTTCAGATATCAAGAACAGATATCGAGAGCGGACACCGATAATAAAAATCGACAACAGAGTATTAACTCGTAGAACAGATATTGAGAACCAGAGATCTAGAGCGAGCAGATACCAGATGTCGGGAACAGATAATGAGAGCAGACTACTGACAGTTCAATATAAGCTAGGCAATGTGCTGAGCCGAGCGGACCGCATAGAACACGGCGATGCACTTGAGCAGCCGTGGTCATCCATTGCACCCGAGTCCATATCCAGTCGTCCTGACTTGTCTTGCCACTGGTTAAAGTTGGACTCTGGCGATAGAGTTAGGTTGACGAACTGCGCAACCCTTCTTCACTTAAATCAAATTCATCGCGCAAGTCATTCTCTTTTCATGTATCCAGTACTAACACAGTCGAGTCCTGTGAAGACGGACGAGCGGCGAAGTGGAGAGCGTAAGTCCGCTGACAAGCTAAACTACAGTAAAAAAGCTGCGTCAGTTGCGGGTCTCCTGGCTGAGCAAAAAAGCGGATGAGATACATGGATCTGCTGACAATCATGATCACCGTCTCTCGAAGCGAACTTTCCATGATTTCACTGCCTGCGAGTATGCAGATACCAAATCGGACTCGTCAGCCATTCCCGCACCCATCCACAACCCGGAATTACAGAATTCTCGACTGGAAGGACTGGCTAAGTGAAAAAAGAAAATGTCCTCATCACTCGTGATGGACAAACAACAACAAGGTACCAATAAAAAAAAAAACCTATTAATGAGACTAAATGAAAACCATTATCTATCATTAACCCTAGGGCTCTTTTATTTTCCTTCTTTCTAATATTGTTCTCTCCCTTTCTGTAATTAGATTCTATATTGGATCTACCCATGTGGAGATTCTATATTGGATCTACCCATGTGGATGAGTGTACATTCATTTACATTAAACTCCATCTGTCAGCCCACAGACCAATCTTGAATTTTATCTAATCATTTATTTAGCTGCTATAAGTTATTGCCAGGTAGGTTGCCATTACTTTCCCTACTTAAAGAAGCGATAGTACCAAGAAAAAGCCCGAATCTGCCAAATTGGACTCAGCGGGCCTCGAACGGCATGCTATGGAAGTAGGCCCACAGGAAACAAAACCGCTCCCACGTTGGAATTACAAACGAGCCGACTGGGACAGATTTGCAAGCCTGACAGATGGGCTGTGTGAAACCATCAACACACGGAACAACAAAATGAAGCCCATGGTGGAAAGCCTAAGCAAGGCAATAATGCAAGCTGCCACTGAAACCATCCCAAGAGGGGCAAGGAAAAATTATAAGCCCTATTGGAATGATGAGCTGCAGAAAGCGGAAGACGCAGTCACAAATGCTAGGAACATGGCAGAGCGAGAACAATATATGGAGGCAAATATCGCCCTCAAAGCCGCCACGGCGAAATACAAATACACTCTAAACCAAACAGCAAGAGAAAGCTGGAAAAACAAAACAGAAAGTCTCAACTTAGACAAAGAAGGGAACAAACTATGGAAGTTAGTCAGAGCCATGAATGACGAAACTCCGTCAAACAAACAAATTACCATCAAGCAGGGCGAAAACTTGCTCACTGGAAAAAAAGCCGCAAACGCCTTTGTTGAACACTATGCCAGAGCGAACCACATAGATGTCCCTGCAGATAGGCATACAGACATTAATGAAGATCAAAAGGGGCACGACAACATCAATATGCCACCAGAAGAGCATATGATGGCAAAATTAACAATAAACGAAATGGAAGAGGCCATGAGAACATTAAAGAAAAAGAAATCTCCCGGAAAAGACGGGATAACAAACGTAATGCTGATGGGGCTGGGCCAAACAGCAAAGAGGAAACTGCTATCAGTCCTGAACCAAAGCTGGAAAAGGGGTATTGTACCCCAGGCATGGAAAGACGCAGTACTTGTACCAGTACCAAAGAAAGGAAAAGACAAAACAGATCCAAATGGATACAGGCCTATCAGCCTACTGAGCTGTGTCGGCAAACTGATGGCACGTATGATAAACACCAGACTGATGTGGCATCTGGAAGAAAAACGAATACTAATTCCACAGCAAGCAGGCTTTAGACAGCACAGATCCACTGAGGACCAGGTCATCCTCATAGCCCAGGAAATAGAAGATGCCTACCAGGAACAGAAACACACAGTAGCGGTTTGATGGACCTGGAAAAGGCATTTGACAAAGTCTGGAAAGATGGACAGAGTCAAGCTAAGAAGAAGTAAAGTTTGTGGGAAAATGTACAAGTGGATCAACCACTATCTCAAAAACAGAACGGCCAGAGTTCAAGTACAAGGGCAGATGAGCAAAAAAGTGACACTAGAGCAGAGAGTACCCCAAGGGGGAGTTCTGTCACCCACACTCTTCCTGGTGTATATAAATGACATTACAGAGAATATACCAAGAAGAGTTCATAGCTCAATGTTTGCAGACGATCTGGCTATGTGGACCTCTGAAAAGAATCTCACCATAGCAAGAAATCGGATGCAGCAGGCCCTAACATCGCTGGAAGAGTGGGCGAACTCATGGCTGGTCAAAATAAACGAGCAAAAATCCACATGTACAATATTTTCGCTATCAATCAAACCCCAAAACACCAAATTAAGTCTAAACGGCAAATACCTGCAGCCAAACGACAACCCAAACTACCTGGGAGTCACTTTTGATCGGCGCATGACATGGAAAAGTCAGATCGAGAGAAACCGAATGAGAGCCAGAGAGAGAATGGCAGTCATGAGGAAACTTGCTGGCACAAGCTGGGAGCAGACGAAAGTATACTAAAGAAACTGTACACTGAAAGAGTGAGACCAGTTCTCGAGTATGGCATTGCGGCACGGACAACAGCAGCAAAGGCGAACTTCGATAAAGTTAGCAAACTCCAAAACCAAGCCATGAGATTTATAACAGGAGGCATGAAGTCAACGCCAATTGTAGAACTTGAAAAAATTACAAAACTGCAATCCATGATCGACAGAAGAGACAGCAGAGCCCAGCTGCAATCAGAGAAACTCAGAAGGCTGACTGACCATCCAATGCACCAGAGACTAAACAATTTCGGAAATGGGAAACTAAAGCGAAGAAACTTTGCAGAAATAGCCAAAGCAAAGATGTACGAAAACCCCATGAACGCACTAACACCAAAGCCCATCCCTACTGTGCGAAAACCTACCTGGAGGCAGCATATATTTCCAAAGATGGTAGAAAATATACCAGGTATTGGAAACAAAAACTGCCAGTCTGAAAAAGAAAGAAGAGATACTACCCTGAGTTACATAACGGAAAACTATCCAAGCATGGACTGGACGGTTCCGTAACAAATACAACACAGAACGGAGGGGCAGGAGCATTCCTGAGCCTACCAAATGGCAGAAAAATAACACTTTCATTCGCTACTGGAAAATACACAAGCAATTTCAGAGCGGAGGCAGAGGAAGAAATGGTGACAGGTAAAAGGAATGAAAGCCATATAGTCCTGCTTACAGATGCTCTGACCGTAGTCACAGCGCTAAAAAGCCAGAAAAATACTGAACTTAATGATTTAAGAGCAGTACTCTGACAACTATGCCAGCAGTCCGCACCAAAAAGGGTAGTGGTGCAGTGGGTTCCATCTCACTGCAACATCCAAGGCAACAAGGAGGCAGACAGACTGGCAAAAGAAGGTGAAAAGCTACCACAATCAGATACTAGTATGACATACGAATATTCAAAACGGCTTTTTAGAGCTAGATACATGATCTAATGGGAAACCGAACATACTGGCTACACCAAAAACGATGCCTTTTACCAGTTGAACAGAAGAGAGCAGGTCGTGGTCTTCAGACTTCGCACTGGCCACAATAGACTGAGGTACCACCTATTCAACAAATTGAAGATAGGTGGCACCGACGAATGCCCGTGTGGTACCGGGAAAATGACCGCTGAGCTTTTGCTGCAAAACTGCCCGACATTCGAAGATCAGAGAGAGCAGATGTGGCCATCACCAGTGGCAACACTAGACAAGCTCTATGGCAGTGTCGACAGCCTCAGGATGACCGCTGCTTTTATCGAAAAAAATAATGGGTACTGTCTGACTGCGTACGAAGAAGAAGAAGAAGAAGAAGAAGAAGAAGAAGAAGAAGAAGAAGAAGAAGAAGAAGAAGAAGAAGAAGAAGAAGAAGAAGAAGAACGCCATGCGTTGGGATTGTGAAACCGAGCGAATTTCATTCACCCTTTGGCCATGATGCATTCATATATAAATATATATATATTGCCCAATTGTTTTTCTGGGGTCTTTGTGTATAACAAAGACAAGAATAGAACCACTGCCCCACATACAGCATGTCGTGAGAGGCGACTAACTGTGTGACATGGCATAACACCGGCCATGATTAGGAGCTTTGTTTATAGCAGCATATATGCCGCCTAACAGGCTTCGGGTTTACTTTGTTCTAGTGTTTGAGTCTATTAAGATGGACTCGCACATCGGTTAACTACCCTCCACAGTGGAGTAATAAGCTTCTCGAGTCTAGCCCACTAAGCAGGAAATCCTTCTCCAGGCTACATCCAGCTCATGTTAGAGATGGCACCTGTACTGGGGCTTATGTCCCTGTATAGTACAGGTCGACTAAGGCTAAGGCTAAGATATATATATATATTGGGTTATTTAAAATAGACAACTATTCGACAAATTGTTTTAGACTGCAACTAATGAACGTGTTCTCAACTTGGTGTTTCTAAACATAAGTCTACCACATATACATGATAAGGTAAATTTACTGCAGGAAAGGAACTGAAATTTACTGCAGAAAAGGAACTGAAATTTACTGCATGAAAGGAACTGAAATTTACTGCAGGAAAGAAACCGAAATTTACTGCAGGAAAGGAACTGAAATTTACTGCAGGAAAGGAACTGAAATTTACTGCAGGAAAGGAAGTAAAAGTTACTGCAGCAAAGAAACTGAAATTTACTGCAGGAAAGGAACTGAAATTTACTGCAGGAAAGGAACTGAAATTTACTGCAGGAAAGGAACTGAAATTTATTGCAGTTAACAAAAAATTAAAAATTGTTAAAGTAAGTAACATATCCTTTTGCAGAATATCGCTCCCGACAATTGCCAACCTTTTTGAACTTAATAAGTTTCTTGGCAAGTGTGCAGTACAGTAGGTTGTTATTACTTTCCATACGGCGAGGAGGAGGAAAAAATAATATCTGCCAAACTGTACACGATCGTGATTCGAACCTCGTACGTTGGGATCGTGAAACGGACGCTTCACCCCTAGGCAACGCAGCTTCCTATTGCAGTAAATGAAATGAAATTTGCTGCCGCCTTCTTAACTGAAATTTACTGCAGTAAAGAAGCTGAAAGACTGACTTGGAAAACTATGACAGCAGGATCGACAGACGTGAATGAGAATGCAGTGACCACGCTGAAACAATCAACAACCACTTGCTGGATAATGACATTGAAGTTGGTGAACCTTCTACTTCGTCCTTCTTCCTCGTTCGCCTTCAGACTTCGAATTCAGTGACTCCAACGAAGGCAGGAGTTGACTTGAGGATCCATGCACGAACAGCTTTTCGTGGAAGGTCACTGCCTGTTGCCAAATTCACCTCTTGTGTTCTGCTGTCATGGGGGTGGGGCTGCAGGTACACAGATCCGTAGTGTCGACCGAACTTATTTTATAGATGACATCTCAGTCTGTTGTGTCCTGTGTGTAGTCGGGGAATGATCACTTGAATTTGTGAACCAAACCAGTAGTTCACAGAGCGTGAATTGGGGAACCAAACCAGCAGTTAACATAACGTGAATTGGTGAACCGAACCAGCAGTTCACAGAGCGTGAGTCGGTGAAACAAACCAGCAGTTCACAGAATGTGAATTGGTGAACCGAACCAGCAGTTCACAGAATGTGAATTGGTGAACAAACCAGCAGTTCACAGAGCGTGAGTCGGTGAAGCGAACCAGTAGTTCACAGAACGTGAGTCGGTGAACCGAATCAGCACTTCACAGAGCGTGAATCGGTGAACCGAACCAGCACTTCACAGAGCGTGAAATCAGACATGGGTAGATCAGGGAGATCCGACTCCGAGGACGAGGTAAAAGTGTGTACAACCACGGAGCTAAAAGAACGGTCAGTGAATATTAACTGTCATCATGTCATTAAAGAGACCTAGGACCTATGGACATGCCGGGAGTGCGATGATGTCCGTTGCTCATAAAATAACCATATTTTGAACCATGAATCATATCTCCAACCTGAACAGGAAATGACGTCACTAAATGGCCACATAATGTCAAGGTCAGTGGCCATTTTAAATCCAAGTTAAACCACATTGATCGTAACCTGTCTACGTACGGGACATTTCGATCGATCTGATTTAAAGTTCGTCATTTAAACAATCCTCGTGGATAGAACTCATACATGTCAAACAGGGGACAGTGGACAATCTGTCATCTTTAGGTCTTCACGTGATATCAGACATTAGCATGTTGTTGATCACGCCAGTACATTTTTATTTCTTTTTCAACAAATGGCAATGTTTCGCGCCAACAGTTTTTATCAGCACGGTATGTTGATTTCATCTTTGAAATGTTTTTCTTTTGCTTCTCAATTTAAAATAGCGTCCGCGGCATTGACAACGTTATCAGCATCATCAACATTTCCAAAATCAACAACACTACCAACATCAACGCCAACGTCCTCAACAACACCAACAATACACACCATTACAAACTTCCCTACTATTAACAACATCCCAACATTACAAACAACACCGACAATAACCAACATAATCAACATTCTCGACATTCCCAAAATTCCAAACATCCTAAATATTCCCAACATCACCAACATCACCAACATCCCTAACATTCTTAACATCACCAACATCCCCAACATCCTTAACATCACCAACATCGCCAATATCACCAACATCCTTAACATCACCAAAATCAACAACATCCCTAACAACCCTAACATCCTTAACATCAACAACATCACCAACATCAAAAACATAACCAACATCACCAACATCCCTAAAATCTCTAACATCCTTAACATTACCAACATCCCTAACATCCTCAACCTCACCAACATCACAAACATCAACAACATTGATAACATCTTTAACATCACCAACACTACCAACATCCAAAGCAACCATAACATCCACAACATCGCCAACATCCCCAACATCACCAACATCCCTAACATCCCCAACTGGTCTAACATCACCAACATCACCAACATCCATAACAACACCAACATCAAGAACATACCAACATCCTTAACATTACCAACAACACCAACATACTTAACATCCATAACATAAACAACGTCACCAACATCACCAACATCGCAAACATCACCAACTTGACCAACATCACTAAAATCACCAACACCACCATCATCACTAACATCACCAACATCCCTAACATCACCAACATCACCAACATCACCAACATCCCAACATACCACCATCCATAACATCACCAACATCAACAACAACACCAACATCCTTAACATTCCTAACATCCATAACATACTTAACATCACCAACATCCCCAATATCCATAACAACACCAACATCAAGAACATACCAACATCCTTAACATTACCAACAACACAAACATCCTTAACATCCATAACATACCCAACATCACCAACATCACCAACATCATTAACATCGCAAACATCGCAAACATCACCAACTTCATCAACATCACTAAAATCACCAACACCACCTTCATCACTAACATCAACAACATCCCTAACATCACCAACATCCCCAACATCCCCAACATCACCAACATCACCAACATACCAACATCACCAACATCACCAACATCCTTAACATCCATAACATTACCAACATCACCAACATCCTTAACATCCCTAACATCCTTAACATCCTTAACATCACCAACATCCCAACATCCCTAACATTCCCAACATCTCCAACATCACCGACATCACCGACATCATCACCGACATCACCAACATCATCACCAACATCACCAACATCAATAACATCCTTAACATCACAAACATCCCTAACATCCTTAACATCACCAACATCCCCAACATCCCTAACATCACCAACATCACCAATATCCCTAACATCCCTAAAATCCTTAACATTACCAACATCCCTAACATCCTCAAATACCAACATCCCTAACATCCTTAACATCACCAACATCAACAACATCCCTAGCACCTCTGACATCCCCAACATCACCAACATCCCCAACATCACCAACATCTCTAACATTCCCAACTGTTCTAACATCCCCAAAATCACTAACATCACCAACATCCCTAACATACTTAACATCCTCAACATCACAAACAAGACCCACATCAACAACATCACCAACATCCCCAACAATACCAACATCCCCAACAATACCAACATCCCTACATCCCTAACATCACCAACATCCCTAACATCTAGAATAGCTCTTACATTATGTGTCCTATTCGTGTCCAGCTTTCCCTCCCACTGCCCCAACATGTGACCTTCTTTAGGAAGACGGTACCAGAGTACTTGGCGTATTTCTGTCAGCGGTGGTTTTTTACATGACGCTGCTGGGCACAAGCGTAATCAGTTGCAGCAAACGCAGCATCAACTAAAATAGTAAAACAGGAACGAAAACAACAGCAGCAAAAAAAAAACTATAAAAACACCCACAACAAGCACATCAGCAGAAGCAAACATAAAGACAAGTAAAGTACCATGACCAAAAAAACTACGAAAATTGCAAGAGCATCAAAAACAGCATCCCAATTACAAACAACAAAAGCACCAACAACATAAAGGACAACAAAAACAGCAACAAAAACAACAACTACAAATTAAGCTTGTTTTTTAGTCTGGTTTAATTCATGTTCAGACATTCTATTCCGCCCCCTCCCCTCCACAATGAGATGCACTGCCAGCAAGTATAGGCGGCCATGTTTTGGTGGGAATCTCCGTACCGGATGTTGTTGACAGATTTTCAATCTATGACGTTAAACGGTTTGTGCGCAAGCATGATGTGAATAAGAGAGCGTGCCGAGCAAGCCTCAACAAAATCAAGTCTATTAAAACAAGCTAACATATGCACACAACTGATTGGTATCCGGTGATGAAAGAACAGGGCCACTGTAACCTCCTAAGCACTTCATAAAAGGAAATTAAAGCGGATTGAGATTGGGGGTAACAACATTATCATGTAAAACGAATTACAGCAGAAATCACTACTTTGACTACGTAAAACCTCCTTATTCATTTGTAGCGATATGTTCATTTAAAGCAGTGTGCCTATTATTAACGCCCCTTTACGTGGCATTGCGATCCACGTGATATTATGGCATCACAAAACATCACATCATACCAAAATACGAATAATTACCACATATACATTTATCTGAGTTTTTAATTTTGTTCAGCGCTCGTATCGCTACTTCTGTGTAGAGTTCGGATGATCTCGTCTGATTATCTCGTCTGATGGTCTCGTCTGATGGTCCTCTGATGGTCTCGTCTGATGATCTCGTCTGATGGTCTCGTCTGATTATCTCGTCTGATGGTCTCGTCTGATGGTCCTCTGATGGTCTCGTCTGATGATATCGTCTGATGGTCTCGTCTGATGGTCTCGTCTGATGGTCTCGTCTGATTATCTCGTCTGATGGTCTCGTCTGATGGTCTCGTCTGATGGTCTCGTCTGATGGTCACGTCTGATGGTCACGTCTGATGGTCTCGTATGATGGTCTCGTATGATGGTCTCGTATGATGGTCTCGTTTGATGGTCTAGTCTGATGGTCACGTCTAATGGTCTCGTCTGATGGTCTCGTCTGATGGTCTCGTATGATGGTCTTGTTTGATGGTCTCGTTTGATGGTATCGTCTGATGGTCTCTTCTGGTTATCTCATCTAATGGTCTCGTCTGATGGTCTCGTCTGATGGTCTTATATGATGATGTCGCCTGAAGCTCTCGTCTGATGATCTCGACTGTTGGGTCTAAAACAGTGTTTCCCAATCGTAGGTCCATGGACCGATGCCGGTCCACAGAAATTTCGTATCGGTCCACGAAAAAGTTTTTACCCCTTAACTTAACGTCTTTATACTGGTTTAGAAGAGACTGCAGAGTTTGAATACAACCAGTTTCACTTACATGACCTTGCTCTAAAATGCGCTTCCAATTTATTTTTAAATGCATTAAATATCCCTGCCTCCACTACTTCCTGTGACAAGGCATTCCAAGCATTGACCACTCTCTGGCTAAAAAAATATGTTTTCTTATATCTATATTTGGAAAATATTTTCTAATGTCTAATCTGGACCTCTCTTTAGTTAATTTGTAGCTATGCCCTCTTGTTCTTGTAGGTGGTTGTATTTTGAAGAAGAAAAAACTTGTTACAGTCTGATTTATCCGTTCCTTTGATTATCTTATAAACCTGTATTAAGTCTCATCGAATTCTTCCATTTTCCAGAAATTAAGTCTTTCATAATTGTAATTCTGGAATCCCACTATCAGTTTTGCCGCTCTTTTTTGTATCCTTTCCATCATCTTTATATCCCCTCTACGATAAGGACTCCACATCTGTACACAATACTCCAATCTAGGTCTAACCAATGCTTTATACAGTTTAACTATCACTTCCTTGCTCCTATGTTTAATATTTATATTTATCATACCTAACATTGCATTTGCCTTTTTCATTGCTGCCTAAACTTGCTCACTCACCTTACCTGTATGATCTATTATAGCCCCTGTCTCTTTCCTTTTCTACCTATCTAATATATAACACCTTAACTACATGTTCCGGTAAGATGGCGACCAAACAACAGCTGCTCTCATGTTCTGCGTTACTCTTGTGGTTTGTTCGTTCCACTTCATGTGTGGGGCGCGGTGTTGTGGGACGATCATTTTCTTACACGTCCTACGCTATTCACAGGAGGCCTATGTGTGTAAATTTCATCGGAATTCGGAGATACACGATCCGTTCTTCATGTGTAATAGAATACGCGTTGTTGGATAGGACGTCACTACGGATTGCGCACAGTCCTTGGTTGGTGTGCACGACCTGCTTGGAAATTGCGTGCCATGACCGGAAGGTGTCAGGTGTGCTCATGCTTGGCGGCGCGTTCCAGTGGCGCTGAGGTCGGCTAGCTCTTCCCTGGAAGAGTGAAAAGTGAAATTAGTAGCCTGCCGATTAAAGAGAGCTCACAAGCCAACCTCACCTCCTCGGGGTACACACTGGGCAACTAGAACCGTGAGGCTCTAGGCTAACGAGGCAATGGCTCGCCTGGGGGGGGGGGGGGGGGCGGGCTCTTTCAGGTTACTTGCAGATGTTGGCCCACCGCAGCTTGGAGAGGAGATGGGCGCCGCCAGGTGATTTCAAGCCTGAGTCACACATGTGGAGAAAATCGAAATCTATTATACCGGATCGGTCGCAGCCCGGGTCAGAGAGGGTTGGCGTGGGATTTTCATGTCTTCATGTGTGCCCCAACGACCTGACGGGTTACGGGGTGAACTGAACTGAGCTGAACTGAACTGAACTGAACTACATAGATCTTCCACCGTTGCTCTTGTGTTAACAAAAATAAAATTTAATCATAGCCTCAATGGTTGATATCACTGGGAAACGAATTTTCATCTCTCAATTACAGAGTAATTAAATTGTTTGTTGGAGGGGACGGCGTGGCCTAGTGGTTAAGTGGCACGGCTCCCAATCCGATGGTGCTGGGTTCGATCCCCATCACAGCACCGGCTGTTACCCCGGGGAAGCAAGAAAATGCAGGAGGAAGCAGCCCCTTACATAAAATGCATGCTGAAGTCGGATGCACTGGGCCGACAGGCGCAAAATAACAACCACAGTGCAACGCACACCGCCTTGGGGATTAGAGAAATAAGGTGAACGTAAAAAAAAAAAATTTTTTAATTGTTGGTTGCATTTTCGACTACTTAGTTGAGTGAGACTTATTTTTGCCGTGTCAGTGATCAAAACCAAGCATAGAAACAATTAATTTCAATACAGGTTCTCGCCTCTCAGACACAACGCTGCAGCCACGGTTATCAAATATTATTATAAAGCGATAGCAAAACATTGTGCATTTACTCTATTTGAATGAAATATTGCTTTGTCAAAAGATCAAGATGATCTATTGTTAGCATTTTTATTTCTGTCCAATCTGTCCGAGAAGAATCCTTCTTATTTTCAGCAGTCGACTAAAAGTGTTTATTTTCACCGGTCAGAGAAACTTGTTCGTATTTAAAATATTCATATTTCAATTAAAATAAAGTGAGGCTGCGGTGGCACTGTGAGTGTGCAGAGTTGGAGAAGAAAGTGATAAAAATATAAAAATAAGTGTGGTCAGATATCTCAGTCGTAGAAAACGCTGGTCTAAAAGAACGGAAATCGCGTGCAATCTTGACATGAGAAATCCACTGGGTAACAGCCAACATATATTTGGGAGACCAAAGTAGCTTACTTTAAACTAATTGGACATAAAGCAAAGATGCACGAAGATCCCATAAACGCACAAACAACACCAAAACCCATCACTACTGTACGAAAACCTACCTGGAGGCAGGATATATTTCCAGAGGTGGTAGAAAATATACCAGGTATTGCAAACAAAAACTGCCAGACTGAAAAAGAAAGGAGAGACACTACCCTAAGCTTCATAACGAAAAGCTACCCAAGCATGGACTGGACCCATGCATACACCGACGGTTCTGTAACAAACACTACACAGAACGGAGGGGCAGGAGCATTCCTGAACCTACCAAATGGCAGAAAAATAACACTGTCATTCGCTACTGGTAAGTACACAAGCAATTTCAGAGCGGAGGCAGAGGCACTGAGGGCGGCAGTGGAAGAGATGGTGACACACAGTGAAAATGAGAGCCATATAGTCCTGCTGACAGATGCTCTCGCCGTAGTCACAGCGCTAAAAAGCCAGAAAAACACTGAGCTTAATGACTTAAGAGCAGCACTCTGCAAACTGTGCCAGCAGTCCGCACCAAAAAGGGTAGTGGTACAGTGGGTCCCGTCACACTGCAACATCCAAGGCAACGAGGAGGCAGACAGACTGGCAAAAGAAGGTGCAAGACTACCACAAACAGATACCAGTATGACGTACGAAGAGTCAAAACGGCTTATCAAAGCCAGATACATGACCAAATGGGAAACCGAACATACTGGTTACACCAAAAACGATGCCTATTACCAGTTGAACCGAAGAGAGCAGGTAGTTGTCTTCAGACTTCGCACTGGCCACAACAGACTGAGGTACCACCTATTCAACAAATTGAAGATAGGGTGTACCGACGAATGCCCGTGCGGTACTGGTAAAATGACCACTGAACATCTGCTACAGAACTGCCCGACATACGAGGATCAGAGAGAGCAGATGTGGCCATTACCAGTGGAACTGCAAGACAAGCTCTATGGCAGTGGCGAGAGCCTCAGGATGACCGCCGCTTTTCTCGAGAAAAAAAAATAATGGTTACTGTCTGACTGTGTACGCAGAAGAAGAAGAAGAAACTAATTGGACATGATAATGACAAATTTGGAATGGATAAAAAAAATGTTTTATTTTAATTTATTTTGCCTTATACTTATTTCTCTACTCCTCAGGGTGTGCGTTGCACTGTGGTTTTTATTTTGAGATTGCCGGCCTAGTGACTTCGTCATGCATTTTATGTAAGGGTCTGCCTCCTTCTGCATTTTCTAAGGGTTTGCATCCTACTGCATTTTCTAATGGTTTCCTTCCTACTGCATTTTCTAAGGATTTGCTTCCAACAACATTTTCTAAGGGTTTGCTTCCTACTACATTTTCCAAGGGTTTGCTTCCTACTACATTTTCTAAGGGTTTGCTTTCTACTACATTTTCTAAGGGTTTGCTTCCTTCTGCATTTTCTAAGGGTTTGCTTCCCTGGGATAACGGTCGGTGCTGCGATGGGGATCGAACTCAGCACCTTCTGGTTGTGAACCGTGTCACTTACCCACTAACCCACGCCGTTCCCAGACTGGATATATCAGAATAAGCTAAAGTTTCCCAGATCTGAAGCGTCTGATAAGTATAAGGATAGAGGACTAGCTTTTCAAGGCAAATGTAGGGGGTTCAACTCCCGCTACCGGTACGCTTTAGTTGACCTAGCTGTATAGTGGGGTTTATTTGTAAATGGTTACCTGACCTACGGTTACAGAAATAAAAGCAGCGAGAAAGGAAACTGTCCACTCTCACACAAGCTGTAGAAGGAAGATTAACGCTTCATCCCCAACGGTATTTCTGCTAATGATACATACACTTTAAGATATGTGAGGATGGTGGGGGGGGGGGGGAGGTGTCGATCGTAATGGATGGGCTTGACCTGAAGTCGGGTATATCAAACGTGAATCCACACGAGGCGGACATCATTGGGCGCCAATTGAATGACAATACAAAAAATGATGCCTATTACCAATTGAACAGAAGAGAGCAGGTCGTTGTCTTCAGACTCCGCACAGGCCACATCTATTCAATAAACTGAAGATAGGTGGCACTGACGAATGCACTTGTGGTACAGGGAAAATGACCGCTGAACATTTGCTGCAAAACTGCCCGACATACGGGGACCAGAGAAAGCACATGTGGCCATCACCAGTGGCAACACTAGACAAGCTCTGTGGAAGTGTCGACAGCCTCAGGATGACCGCTGCTTTTTTCGAAAAAATACAAGTTGACGTTTAACAGCGTACGAAGATGGAGAAGGAGAAGGAAAGAAAGGAAGAAAAGAAAGGAAAGAAAGGAAGAAAAGAAAGGAAAGAAAGGGAGAAAAGAAAGGAAAGAAAGGAAGAAAAGAAAGGAAGAAAAGAAGAAAAGAAAGGAAAGAAAGGAAGGAAGGAAGGAAGGGAGGAAGGAAGGGAGGGAGGGAGGGGGGAAGAAGAAGAAGAAGAAGAAGAAGAAGAAGAAGAAGAAGAAGGAGGAGGACACAATATGTAGCAGCTATTGCAACCACATTTCCTTCTTTACATAATTTTACATATTTTGCGTTATGGATACTACGAGTGTAGAAGTGTCGTTCAAGATGCCCCATAAATGTTTGAAAGGTGCGGATTGTTCTTTTTTTAATGTGTGTGTAGACAAATCACATTGATATCATTACACCAAAGATAAAGAAAACTTTCAGCCTTACCTTTCGATTTGTAGGTTGATAACCAGGATCAGTTTTGGCTCGACCATCATATGTTGTCAGTTCTTTGCAATGAATCTGCGCTGCTGGTTGGACTGAAAAATACAACCGATGTATATTGCAGTTCAGATGATATGGAGGGAACCAATAAACCATCTTAATGATCGCTACTTCTGTCTGACTCATTCTAATGGAGAATGTATTTCCATGATGAACAAGTGTATTTTTATGTACTCACATTCAGCAGCGCAAACAAAAAAAGCGTACCTTGGTTTCATCGATAATTCAAATAAAATGTATAAATTTGTTGTCCAGTATAATTTAGATTGCTTTCACTGTTTTTCAAAGAATCAGACGGTTAAAATTCCCTTAGGCTTTCCTACAATAAGATTTGAAGAACAATACAAGCAATGTGTTACCCAAGTAAACAATGCCTGACCCAAGTAAACAATGTCTGACCCAAGTAAACAATGCCTCACCCAAGTAAACAATATCTGACCCAAGTAAACAATGTCTGACCCAAGTAAACAATGTCTGACCCAAGTAAACAATGTCTGACCCAAGTAAGCACTGTCTCACCCATTTAAGCCATACCTCACCAAAGTAAGCCATACCTCACCCAAGTGGTACAGGTAGCGTGAGAGAATAAAGGAATTATAAACTTCAAAGCATGTAGCAAAATTCCACTAAAGATAGCTGTCGATGAGGCTAGCAAACTCATCATCTAAAAGCTTTATACGTAAACTGGCTCTGAAGGGCTCAAATGCAGGCCTATTGTAAGGGTGTCAGCTATAGTTTTGACCCTGTGCTTCACTTATAGAGAACAGACACAATTAGTTTTAAATGTATCTCGTAGAGCAGTACCGATAAAAGGTTGTTCTCTTGGTTTAGTCTACAGCATAATACATGATCAGATTGTATTTGCAGAAAGTGGGATTTCGGTTGGTACTAAGACGACTACCTGACGAACACAGAACGAACTGAATGGGCCTGTTACTGCACTGATAAAACGACGGACTAAGCCCATCAATGTTCATGGAAATTATGTTGAGAAATACGGTACACTGTCTTGATCTTGATGACCCGTTCCTCGGCGTGGCTGCGGGTCCCAACTTCGCCTCCAGCGGACCCTGTTTTGAGCCACGGAAGTCAAGAGAGTCGTAAGCACTCCTCTAGAGGCATCTCGGATGTTGCAGCGTACAGCAAGGGAGTCTGACTAACGCATTGGAGGTCTTCACAGCGGCCTTTTCTTACCTCGGTGGTACCAGACTGCTGTCGCTGTGCTCCATCGACCATCGTTTCGTCGCAACATGTGACCTGTCCATCTGTGTTTTGCCTTGTCTGCATGGATTACCGCATCCTTCACCAAAGACAATAGTCAAATGTCAGATTTGTGGAGACCTTGCATACGTTGGTTCCGGGGAGTGATTTCGACCAAGCGTATCTCGAGGGAGGCCAGGGTCACTCTAAATTTGTCCACGTCTCTGCATTGCAGCCCATCACAGGTAGTACAGTGTAATTGAAGAGTGAGACTCTTAGGTCCTGGCAACCGTCCAGGACCGTGTTAATAGACGAGAAGGTTGCCCAACCCGCGCAGCCACGTCTTGTCAGTTCAGGTTCCAGATTATTCACCATATTGAGAAGACGTCCAAGATAAAAAACATGATCTACATATTTATTGTTTTCTCGTCTCATTGAAGGCGTTGATTAGAATACTATTTTCCTGCAGGGCCAATTGGTTCCCGGTCTAGCGTCTAACAGGCTGCTTATCCCTTTCGTCTGGTTGTTTGTGTTATCATAACTACTTCTAGTATCAAACGGAGTAAAACAAGAATGTGTACTCACCCCGACCTTGTTCAGCATGATGTTCGTGGCCACAATGACAGACGCCTTCAGATCACTGGAGCTTGGAGTACCCATAAAGTACGGCACACATGGCCAGTTACTCAATCCCAGAAGAATGAAGGCCAAAACCAAAGTGGCTGGCGACATAATCAGGGAACTTATATTTGCTGACGACTGCGCTCTAATGAGCAACTTAGAACTGAACACGCAGGTTGGAATGGACCGGTTCTCTGCCGCATGCGACAATTTTGGCCTGACCATAAATGCCAAAAAAACAGAGGTCATGTACCAACCAGCACAAGGCATGCCGTACACAAAACCAGAGACTACAGTCAGCGGGCAGACGCTAAATATCATAGACAAACTCACATATCTGGGCAGCACGCTGTCGAGATCTGTCAGCCTAGACGATGATGTGGCAAGCAGAATATCAAAGGCCAGCACAGCCTTTGGTAGAATGCGCTCGATGGTCTGGGCACGTCGTGGCATCAGCGTCAAGACCAAACTCAAAGTCTACCGTGCAACCATCATTCCAACCCTACTATACGCTTGCGAAAGCTGGACTGTATACTCTGGACATGCAAAGAGGTTAAACCACTTCCACACAGGTTGCCTGAGACGAATATTCCACATCCGATGGCAAGATCGTGTCACTGACATCGAGGTTCTCTCGAGGGCTAACATGCCCAGCATCCATGCACTGATAGAAAAAGCACGACTAGGATGGGTCGGACACCTCGTCCGTATGTCAGACGAGCGGCTCCCAAAGAAGCTACTCTACGGCGAGCTGAGCGAGGGATGGAGCGAGAGAGGGCGCCTAAAGAAACGTTTTAAAGACGGTCTGAAGGACTCACTGAAAAGTTGCCAGATAGACATCGACACCTGGGAATGTCTTGCGCAAAACAGATCTGGCTGGAGAAGCGCAGTCAAATCGGATGTAGCTACCGGTGAATACGACCGTGCTGTGAAAGTCCAGACCAGACGCGAGACCCGGAAATCCCGAACAGCGGGAACACCATAACCTTCTACAAACCTCGTGTGCCCTATATGTAGCAGATGTTTTCGTGCCCGCATTGGCCTATTCAGCCACATGCGCACCCACACCCAACAGGGAAATCTGTGACAAGGATGATGTCGGCGGTCCTCATCGACAACGATGGACAGCTATTATCTACTTCCAACACATGAAGTGGATTCATATGACTATATGTGTGGGGCGATCTTTGAGACATTCATCTCCAGTCCCGCTTTCTTGCCCTTCCGTCGAGTAGCTGCATCATTTAGTTTACTTCTGCTGCTGACTCTGGGACGAGCACAGTACAATGTAAGGGTGATAATAAATGGTTTTCAAGCTCGTTTCTCAGTTTAGGTTTCTTGTTTTGTTTTTTAAAACTCGTCTGTCATCTATTTGCTGATATGTACTAGTGTATGACAGTTAGGGTTTTTAGGCTTTTGCAAAAATGGGAGTGGATGTGTGATTTAACCTAATTCGCGTATGAGCGAGTTCCTAGACAGTATTAATAGAAAATGTCGAGGTAATACATTAAATGCATTCATGATCTGGATTATCCTCCAATTGCCATTTGGACAGGGCAGATAATGTCTAATCTTGTTATTGGGAGACAACTCGAGCCTTTGGCGACATCAACCTTTAATCTAACGGTGATGATTATCTCCCCAGAACTGAACTAAATACTTTGAAATCTGACGCAGATTTTGTTATAGTTTTATCTGATTTGCTAATCTCATTATCTGTAAAAATCGTTGCTCTAATCTGATCTTTCACACATTACGTTAACTACGAAAAGTCGCTCACAACTTCAATATCCAGAAAAATAATTCAAAATGTACGCCAACAGTGAACGATCCAGTTTCAGGCTGGGCTATTAAACCAGTAATTTCTAGACATCGTTCGTTCACCTTTCCTCTCCTTGATCAGCATGTTTTACCTGACCTGATTACTTCTCGCTCACAACTTTGATCTGTTTGTTTCACCTGACCTGAATGCACTTCGATTCTCTTTAAGAAGGTCATAAACACACAACAAAATGCAGATAGCGACAATTTAAAGCATTTGAACACAACCTATTTGTCTGTAAATCTTCATGTCTATTATTTCTGCTCCATCTGAAGCACATGACCACAACTACATCTATCCCTTTATAAGCAGCTTGCATGAGAACAATTATTTGTGTTCTTGCAGTTGGGGCTTCTGTAGCGATTCTGTTGTCTGTGCATAATGCGGTTGCTCTACAAGGGAACTATCCAGCCTAGCCCTCCTCGTAAACACTCTATTCCTCGTACAATGAAGTCTCTAACACTTCAAACAGATGTGTCTGACGTGGATCTATCTTGACCTTTTCCGATAACACTACCATCATCATCAGGTGCTCGTCTGGATTGCCTTGGGACATAGGCTCGCAACAGATGCTCTCCATCTGTCCCTATTATATATCGTCTTCTTGAGTTCAGTCCCCGAGACCCCGATTGAACTGACTTCCTATCGACCCTTCACCGTCAGTGTTTCTTGGCCTTCACATTCGTCTTGCTTCCCGTGGTTTCCAATGCAGCACATGTCTGGTTATGTTGTCCAGCTTCTTTTTGAGAATGTGTCCTATCCATCTTCACGTTCTCTTCCCGATTTCCCGTTGTGATGATTGCTGTCTGTTCTTTTCCACAGATATGTCTTCTTTTTCTTCTTTGTGTTCAGAATCTTTTGGTCATGCTATAGCTGCAGGCCAGTCGCCATGATGAAGTCTGTGGTCTTCACCGGGTCGGAGCGGCTGCCCCACATCTTTTGTCTCAGCTCCTCACCCTCTGGCCGGGTCTGGTATCTCATTTCCCTATAAATTGGGAATTCCTGTAGAATATATTCAGGGTTCTGGCATCCTGTTCCACGTGGGCACTCATCAGTGTGTGAGATCTTCAGTCGGTAAAGATGTTCTAGTAGTTTGCAGTGTCCAGTTCTCAGACGAAATAAGGTAGTTTGTTGATTTCTTTTGAGTTGGTGAATTGGATCTGGCGTACTGCTTATGTTTCTGTCCTCTCCAGTGGTGTATATACTGATTTCTGATAATGTTCTTGATTTCTCTGTACGGTACTCTGTGATTAAATTGGGCCTTTTTGCTGCCCTCTTTTGCCAGAGCATCAGCTCTCTCTCGTTTCCCGTGATTCCGCAATGGGAGGGTAGCCACTGGAGCGCTATTGTTGAGGATCTCTGGAGTTTTCATATTTCTGCTCTGATCTCTGATAACAGTGGTTCATTGTTTGTTTTTTTGTATTTCTAATAGTTCTCTGCGTACACCTGTGTTCATTCCTTGGTATTATATTTCTTCTCAGTCATTGTTTGTGCTAAAGTTTTCAGCTCTTCAAATACAGATCCTTATTTGCCTTACATATAGCTATCTAACACGCAGTATTAGACGTAGACAGTGTTCACAAAGGTCTGCACGTTGGATGTGAGACCCTTAGTAACATGCCATGTCTCAAAACCATACAGCAGGACCGACATTCGTGTCGGATCAACGTCTACTAAAAGATCTGCTCTATGGTGGACTCAAAAATGACTATAGAGTATGCGATAGATAGCGGAAACGGTACAAGGACACACTTAAGAGATCTATGATTCAGTACGGCCTTAACCAAATGACTGGGAAAGAATCAATACCAATCACACAGACTGGCGCAGCACTACAGCTGAGATTGTTCAGAGAGATGAAACATCAAGGATAAATGAGACTATGCAGAGACAGCTCACATCAAACCTTCAACTCCGATTGTAGGGCGTGTCTTATTTCCCAGTTCAAAGTGCAAAAGACAATTCATGGTTCTGATTGGCTTATTTAGAAATTTCGAACTCATGCAAACAGTGAATGCTTACAAAATGTTCCTGATCTACTACGACGGACAAACAACACACACACACATTCGTGCTAAACATCCTAATCTTAATCTCTGTTATGTCGCCGTGTTCCACATTGGTCGTATAGAGCTTGAGGGAAATCTGGCCTTGTTAATCCTGGCAAAAACATCTTGGTTTGTGCCTCCGTCTTTATCATTGTTACGTGGGGAGGAAGACTAAGGTCTGGTCAGGCAAAACATACTGATCAGGCATGTTAGTTTAAGTTCAGGCAAAATATACTGATCAGGCATGTTAGTCAGGGTCAGGCAAAATATACTGATCAGGCATGTAAGTCAGGGTCAGGCAAAATATACTGATCAGGCATGTTAGTCAATGTCAGGTAAAATATACTGATCAGGCATGTTAGACAGGGTCAGGCAAAATATACTGATCAGGCATGTTAGTTAGGGTCAGGCAAAATATACTGATCAGGCATGTTAGTTAGGGTCAGGTAAATTATACTGATCAGGCATGTTAGTCAGGGTCAGGCAAAATATACTGATCAGGCATGTTAGTTAGGGTCAGGTAAATTATACTGATCAGGCATGTTAGTCAGGGTCAGGCAAAATATACTGATCAGGCATGTTAGTTAGGGTCAGGTAAATTATACTGATCACGCATGTTAGTCAGGGTCAGGCAAAATATACTGATCAGGCATGTTAGTTAGGGTCAGGTAAATTATACTGATCAGGCATGTTAGTCAGGGTCAGGCAAAATATACTGATCAGGCATGTTAGTTAGGGTCAGGTAAATTATACTGATCAGGCATGTTAGTCAGAATCAGGCAAATTATACTGATCAGGCATGTTAGTTAGGGTCAGGCAAAATATACTGATCAGGCATGTTAGTTAGGGTCAGGCAAAATATACTGATCAGGCATGTTAGTCAGGGTCAGGCAAAATATACTGATCAGGCATGTTAGTAAGGGTCAGGTAAAATATACTTCCCAAGACCCTCACCTTGACTCCCCCGCAGTCATCCCTGTAATCGGGTTGTTTTCATGGCGGCCTGACTAACAAGGTGAGGGATTGACGTGATCCCCGTAGTAGTGAGCGACACGCACTTGAAGCCAAACATAGCGCAGCCGCTTGGAGGACCCTGGTCTACCTTCATTTGCACGCTCGGGATGTGAGGAAAGCTACTGCAACCCGCCACATAACGTCCTTTTCAGGGCTCTCAAAATAGTAAACCTGCTCATTGTGGGCATTCGCAAACAACAACAACAACAACAACAACAACAACAACAACATCGTTGTTACTTCTCAAATAGGCAAAGTTGTGCACTTCTTCATTTAAGTGAAATTATTCTATTTTAGCTTTATTATTTTTTTAAAAATAATATGTTACCTTAACATCTCTTTCGCCTTCTATCACCCAGGGGTGCATATGCCATCAACCAACCCTCGCTAACCAGATCTGTCCTGTGCAATCTTTTCCACTTCCTTACAGCTTTTTTCCTGTTTTCTTTACTTCTGCCTCCAGATCTCGTCTCCATGTATTCCTTGGTCTGCCCATGCCTCTCCTTCCCTGGTGGTTCCATGAGAGGGATTGCCTGGTGATACTGGCCTGGGGCTTTCTTAACTTATGACCCATCCATCTCCACCTTCTTCTTAAGATTTCCTGTTCCAATTGACCTTGTCCCGCTCTCTCCAACAGTCTGTTGTTTGTAACTTTGTCAAACCATTTTATACCAAGAATCTTTCTCAGGCATCTGTTGACAAAACCCTCCAGTCTCCTGTCATTGCCTTTGGTCATCTTCCAGGTTTCTGCTCCATACAGCAGGACTGGCTTCACATTTGAATTGAAAATCCTTATTGTCTTCTTTCTTATATCCTTGAAGTTCCATATGGGTTTCAACATTCTGAATGCAACTCTTGCCTTTTGTATCCTTCTGTCCCTCCTTCCTTGTTGATGATACTTCCTAGCTAAATATCTCTACCTCTTCCAGTGGCGTTCCTCTCAGCCTGATTGGTTCTGTGTTTACTGCATTGACCCTAATTATTTTTGTCTTTTCCTCATGGATCTCCAAACCGACTTTTTTAGAGGTATAATCCAGTCTATCCAGTTTAGAGGTATAATCCAGTCTATCCAGTTTCCTTTGCATCTGACTTTGGCGGTGGGACATACCGGCTAGTCATCTCCAAAATCCAGGTCCCCTAGCTGTGTCTTCAAAGCCAACTGTTTACCTTAACATGCAGAAATATAATTGCTGTATCAAGTTATTTTAACACAGCTAATTATCTTACAAATGTAATCTGATTCAAAGGAATGTGTTAATATAGAAAACAACCTACTTTGTACCCTTACCTCCAGATGAAACGAGTAAATAAAAAATAATCTCAAGAAAGATCTAGCAACCTCATCATGTATGGATTGTTACTAAAATCTCAGTGCAGTCAAGGGCTAAATGAGAACCAGTTATGGTGAACCACAAACAGTGGTGGACATGTATTTCGCCATTTTGGGGCTCATAAGGTACAAAATGCTGAGCGGTGTTTTCCATTCATTAGTTAGAAAATGAGTAGGATTAGGGAATGTGAGCTTTGCTTACTATCCCGAACGGCAAAGGTTCAAATCACGCCTGGCACAGACCAGGCATGTTGTTGGTATTTGTATGGTATAACCGTTTCTTTCAGTTGAGCTAGCTGTAAATGGGTACCTGACCAAGTCAGTAGAAAATTTTGCAGCTTCTCTGTAAACTACCACACAACGTTTCATCGTTGTTTTCAGGAGGAACACGGAAGAGGAATAAGAGGTAGCAGGACAAGAAGAGGAGGAAGGAGAAGGAGGGGGAAGAAGAAGAAGGAAAAGAAGAAGAAGAAGAAGTAGAAGAACAGAAAGAGGAAGAAGAAGAAGAAGAGGAAGCTGGAAGAGGAGGAGAAGGAAGAAGAGGTAGAAGAAGAGGAAGAAGAAGAAGAATATGAAGAAGACGAATAAGAGAAAGAACAGCAAGAAGAAGTAGGGGAAGAGGAAGCTGGAAGAGGAGGAGAATGAAGAAGAATAGGAAGAATAAGAAGAAGAAAAAGAAGAATAGAAAGTAGAGGAAGAGGAAGAAGAAGTAGAAGAAGAAGAAGCTGGGAGAGGAGGAGAAGGAAGAAGAAGTAGATTAAGAGGAAGAAGAAGGAGAACGAGAAATAAGAAGAAGAAGAAGAATAGAAAGTAGAGGAAGAGGAAGAAGAAGTAGAAGAAGAAGAAGCTGGGAGAGGAGGAGAAGGAAGAAGAAGTAGATTAAGAGGAAGAAGAAGGAGAACGAGAAATAAGAAGAAGAAGAAGAAGAAGAAGAAGAAGAAGAAGAAGAAGAAGAAGCCTACTTCATATTCCGGACAATAATACGAGACAGTGTGGTTTCATGACAAAGATAAGGACTAAGAACTAGTTGAACTGAACATGTTAAATAAACACTTCTGAGTCGTGGATTGAATATCACAGTAGACAGAGATATCCCACTCAAGATATCTGCACTTCTCTGAGTCATCTAGCAACAAAAGTGAACATACAAGACGATGATTAGACGATGATGATTGACAATAAAACTAACACAAAAGTTGTGTCATTAGAAATCGGCTTGAAATCTGTGTTTATTAAAAATGGATGTAAGCTTAACAGCAATAAAAACCGCACCTGTTTATGTTGAATTAACTTCCATTAATATCAGGTGTTGTCAATCTCTGACCCCCGTACCAAATCCGACCCACCAACCAAAAGAATACGATCCACAATTCAAGAATTAAATATCTTACAGTAATAGTTACACAAAAATATGTCCGTGTGAAATTCAACAGCACAACATTGTAATTAATTGTATCCATTTGCCTGTACATAAATATGTGTTCAGTATTAGTAATAACACTGAATACTTTTGTTTTATTATTGCTATATTATTGTATTAGCTGTAAAAAAAAAAACAGGAAGGTCACCGGTGTTGCCAGGAAAGATAAACTGTGAAACTCGTCTTCGCTCATTCCCATATCAAGGTCCCGGTTTCTTTTACCGTTGCGTTGTTTGTAATGCTGTTTTATCTCCATGCATTTGTTGTCTCATATCTGTCAGGCGAGGCCAGTATTGTTCTCTTTTCCTACGTGAGCACGCAGCTTTGTAGGATGTGTTCCACGGTCAAGGTATGCTCCCCACATGGACACTTGTCATATGTTCCAATCTTCATTTTGTTGTAAAGAGGACCCTTGAGTTTATTATGCCGTTCTCAGTCTGAAGATGATGACTTGCTATTCTCTAATAAAGTTAAAATAGATTTCTTTTCGGAAGCTTGGGTACTAATCGGCCCATTATCCTCTTGACCTAGTCTTGACCTCATCATACGTCATGTTCAGGTCTGTTTGTGGGGAAGAATGTTCCTCCAGGCTTTGCTAGTTTGTCTGCAGTTTCATAGCCTTCAAAATTGCAATGTAAGGGGATCGACTGTATGAACAATCTTGTGTGTTCTGCTGGGAGCTGTGTCAGGGAGTATATACATTGTTTGGGGTCTTCATCTTCGTGTTGTTTCAGCACTGCTAATACTGACGAGGCATTAGTCTAGAATACTTTGTTTTGGTACATCGACTTGTGTGTTCTGTCGGTTGTTGTAAACCGATGTTGTTGAAGAATGTATCTTATGTCCTCTATTCGTCTGGCACGTGAACTTCTTGTATTGTTAGCTTGAAGTGGTAGTTGATCGGCTTGTTTTTCGATGAGATAACCGAACCATCACATGTTCTGTCTTTAAATACGAGAGGCGCTCCGAAAGTAATGCCTCCTATTTTATTCCCTGAAAACCAAACCAGATAAAATGAGCACAGTAACATAATTTGATAGAACAATGTCCTACCTTCAAAAAACTATTTCTCAACATAGTCACCTCCCTTGTCTATACATTTTTTTATAACGCACTTCTAAGACAAACGTCATTTTTTTCAGACTGCTCCGCTTCTGCCCCCTGTCGAACGGAAACAAAATGTTGCTGATATTGGGGGAAGGTTCAAACTTGACTGCCATAAGCCACTTCTGACGTCGTTGGACATAATAATAAAATAGGAGGCATTACTTTCGTGGCGCCTCTCGTATATTCAGCACGCACGAGGGGTAGATATCACCATCGTTTTTATGCAATCTCTGTAATTGGCACTAATGACTTTTCTTGGACATTTGATTTCACGTGTAATATTTCTCATCTGTGACTTGAACAAAGTTCACGCTTGACATTGATAGCACAGAGTTGGTATAACTAACCTGTTAACCAGCTATAGCTTTACTGGCAAGCACTTTGAGCGTTTAAACAGAATAGGATAACTGGTAGTCACAGTAGAACAAAATGACGACGTTCTACATGAGCTCAAGAGAAAATACTCAAGCAACTCCTGGACACAATGTGAACAGACGGATTGGCCATGGAGAGCGCAAAAAGGGGACGCACTGGATACTACATCGCACACTCCATAGGCGGAACAGAAAACTGCTCTAAACAAACAGGAGAGGCATGTACCAGTTTCAGGGCTGAAGGAACAGCTGGGCATGGGCCAACCAAGATCCTTATCTGCCAAAACAACAGGTATAACAAGTATTTCAAAGTACAGTCACCTACAAGACAAAGTACAGTTACGTACAAGACAAAGTACAGTCACCTACAAGACGAAGTACAGCCACCTACAAGACAAAGTACAGCCACCTACAAGACAAAGTACAGTCACCTACAAGACAAAGTACAACCACTTACAAGACAAAGTACAGCCACCTACAAGACAAAGTACAACCATCTACAAGACAAAGTACAACCACCTACAAGACAAAGTACAGTTACGTACAAGACAAAGTACAGTCACCTACAAGACAAAGTACAGTTACCTACAAGACAAAGTACAGCCACTTACAAGACAAAGTACAGCCACCTACAAGACAAAGTACAGCCACCTACAAGACAAAGTACAGCCACCTACAAGACAAAGTACAGTCACCTACAAGACAAAGTACAACCATCTACAAGACAAAGTACAACCACCTACAAGACAAAGTACAACCACCTACAAGAACAAGAGGGCACAGCTACACATACATTAAAGAAAGGTCCCGATTAGATATTAGAACATATATTTTTAGTCAGTCTGGTAAATGCTTGTAGTGCATCATCATGTAGTATGCCCTTTATAGAACTTCGCTCCCATCACAGTCTGTCTGAAAGAAACTCGTTCCCTTGCCAAAACTCCAGCCTCCGCCACAGTCATACCCAGGCATTCCTGGATATCTTGGTGCCATCGTCTTCTTGGTCTACCCCTTCCTCTTTTGCCTGGCACTATACCTTCCATCACTGTTCTCTCGAGACCGTTGTGTCTCTTGATCTGATCAAAGTATTTGCATTTTCTAGCCAAAATGGAATTTATAAACCAGTTCTCCTCTATGCAACTCTTGCCGAATGTCCACATGTGTCTTTTTTTGTCCACATTTGGAATGCATTGCTACAGGAAATAGTGGAGGCAGTGTCAATTTATGCAATTCTAGAATAGATTGGATGCGAATAGTTTTTAGATCAAGGAAATGTAAAAGAAACTCGTTGCATACAGACTCTGCAGTCTTCTAAACCAGTTTTAAGACGTAAAGTTAAAACAACTACCAAAAAAAACGGTTATTCTTACAGACTCAAAGAGCGTACTTCAAGTCATCTCAAGCACCAAACAAGATAGACTCTCACACGAAATCAAATACAACATCGGATTGCTATCTAACAAGACAGATCGTGTTCTACAGCGGATTCAGTACCACTTAGAGATCCTTGGAAACGAGAGGGCAGATGAGTTGGCGATAGCCAGAAGTGGCGACACGCAGACTCCTCATCCACAGAGCTAAAAAGAAGCAAAGACACTCATCAAACGATCCGTGAGGACAGAATGAAGACCAGCACGAAGAATATAAACCAGAAAATGACAGCATAGACAAACTTGGCAGAGATGGTCAGAGAAAGATCTTCAGACTCAGAAGGGGGGCATTGCAAACTCAAAGCCCACCTCCACAAAACGTGTCTACCGCCAGGTACGATCGTGAAGCATCCAAACAGACACCAGAACATATCCCACAGAACAGGATATCTTGAGTGACACGCAGATGAAGCTAAACATAGCATAACAGCCTGGAGGATCCTGGTCAGCTCTAATTAACACACTCAGGATTTGGGCTACCTTTACACCTCACGGTAGAAGAGGAGCGACTAAGTAAGTAAGTAATGATTTGAGCTACTGCAACCGACCCCCCCCCCTTCTGAACGCCATGTTCGGGGCGTATAAAAGAGTAAACTACTTGCCGTGTGTATTCAACAGCAACAACAACAACAACAACCTCAATAATAACATCAACAATAGTAACAACAACATTAACAACAACAACAACAACCTCAATAATAACATCAACAATAGTAACAACAACATTAACAACAACAACAACAACCTCAATAATAACATCAACAATAGTTGTTTTTTTTTTTGTTTTTTTTGTGTTTTTTTTGCGTTCACCTTATTTCTCTAATCCCCAAGGCGGTCTGCGTTGCACTGCGGTTTTTATTTTGCGCCTGTCGGCCCAGTGCATCCGACTTCAGCATGCATTTTATGTAAGGGTCTGCTTCCTCCTGCATTTTCTAAGGGTTTGCTTCCCCGGGGTAACGGCCGGTGCTGTGATGGAGATCGAGCCCAGCACCTTCAAGTTGTGAGCCGTGCCACTTAACCACTAGGCTACACCGTCCCCTATCAACAATAGTAACAACAACATTAACAACAACATTTACAACAACAACAACAACCTCAATAATAACATCAACAATAGTAACAACAACTTGGTAGGCTCAGGAATGCCCCTGACCCTCCGTTCTGTGTTGTGTTTGTTACAGAACCGTCGGTGTATGCATGGGTCCAGTCCATGCTTGGGTAGTTTTTCGTTATGTACCTCAGGGTTGTATCTCTTCTTTCTTTTTCAGGCTGGCAGTTTTTGTTTCCAATACCTGGTATATTTTCTACCACCTCTGGAAATATATGCTGCCTCCAGGTAGGTTTTCGTACAGTAGGGATGGGCTTTGGTGTTCTTAGTGCGTTCCTGGGATGTTCGTGCATCTTTGCTTTGGCTATTTCTGCAAAGTTTCTCCGCTTTAGTTTCCCATTTCCGAAATTGTTTAGTCTCTAGTGCATTGGATGGTCAGTCAGTCTTCTGAGTTTCTCTGCTTGCTGCTGGGCTCTGCAGTCTCTTCTGTCGATCATGGATTGCAGTTTTGTAATCTTTTCGAGTTCTACAATTGGCGTTGACTTCATGCCTCCTGTTATAACTCTCTTGGCTTGGTTTTGGAGTTTGCTAATTTTATCGAAGTTCGCCTTTGGTGCTGTTGTCCATGCCGCAATGCCATACTCGAGAACTGGTCTCACTCTTCCAGTGTACAGTTTCTTTAGTATACTCTCGTCTGCTCCCCAGCTTGTGCCAGCACAACTATTAGTACAATAGTAAATAATCTCATTCTATGGTAGAACACTCTCAAGATCATGATATTCCATTCTCACATTCGGTCAACTGGGGTTTAGCCATTACCGTTTGAAAAATAACTCTGCAAACAATTTGTACAATGCATAATTACTGTGTTATTTCCCCTGTTGAGGTCTGCAATGTTGATGCTCCGTTGTATATATTTATATACTCACTCACCCATACACTTGTGCATAGGACAGCGTGCGGTCCAACTTTACTCCCAAGAATTTGAGGGCCGTGCTGTGTTCTAGATCCTGTCCTTGCCATTTGATCTGCAACTTTCGGTCAAATACATTAAAGATGTGCGCGGTGGAGTTTGTCAACTCTCATATCATGCTGTACATTGGTATGCGGTTACATCTGAATAAACATGTCCGACGCTGTCGACATCCTCGCTAGCAACGGGCAACTATTTGGTTTAAATCAGGCCTTGCTGGTGCGCCTTTACAGTGAGTTTTCGAGTTTAATAGATGCCTCCGACAAGCGTCTCAGGTGAACATATGTTCAGTATTGCCGGCAAAACATTTCCAGACACCAGATGTTGAGAGTTTCATTTTTGATGTTGACATTATTTTCTGAACTCCATTTGTAAACCTCAGTGATTCATCACCATCGTTCTAGTTTCCATTGGAATATAGGGCACCAGAAGGTGCTCTTCATCTTGTTCTATTATGTGCCGTCTTCCAGAGCTTCGCCTATGAGACCCCGATCAAACTGACTTTCTTCTCAACCTTTCCCGTTCAAGTGTTTATTGGTGTCCCTATTCATCTCTTTCACTCTTCTTTATTTTGTTCTTCGTTTCGTTTTTGTTCTGTTCGTACCTTTCAGCGTGAGGTTATGAAGAGATGTCTTGACCGGGTCCTAGTATGTGCTTGTGCCTTTCAGCGTGAGGTTATGAAGAAGTTTCTTGACCGAGCCCTAGTATGTGCCTTTCAGCATCAGGTTATGAAGTCTCTTGATCGGGCCCTAATATGCACTTCGTACACAGGGAGCTTTACTGCTTGTTATTTCTGTTATCCATCTTTTGCGTGGTCGGTCGTTGGCTTTGTATCCATTGTATCTGTATAGCATTGCTTTCTGAGGGATATTATCTGGTGTTTACGCGTCACCATTTGGTTCACTGTCGCTTGACGAGGTCTAGCACTGGTGGTGTACCTACTTGTGTCCTAACATCTTCGTTTCTGATTCTATCCATTATTGTTACTCCAATCATTCTGCGCAGGCAGTTAATCTCTTTCCCTGTGCGTTCATATCCAGCTCATGCCTGGTTAAACTGTCCAGCTTCTTTCTGAGAGTGTGTTCTGTCCATTATCACGTCCGCTATATCATTTCTCTCCTTAGTTGCTGTCCTGTTCTGTCCCACACATGTTATTACCATTGCCTCTGGGCATCTAACTCTGCCGTGAAGACAACTGTTGATGACGGTCTACAGCCTGGGTGTGATACTCTCAGTCACTTACTATGTCTCTGAGCTATACAGCACAACTGAATTTGGTGTTCGTCCATCGTTTCCGAAGAGGAGCACATTGTCATCTGTCAATCTTGGAGTGGGTTCGTAGGTGGCTGATCAAACGAATCCGAGCCCGAACGCGTTTGTCACACTGAGGGCAGAGAAACACTGTCTGACCGTCACACTGAGGGCAGAGAAACACTGTCTGATCGTCACACTGAGGGCAGAGAAACGCTGTCTGACCGTCACACTGGGAGCAGAGAAACATTGTCTGATCGTCACACTGAGGGCAGAGAAACACTGTCTGATCGTCACACTGAGGGCAGAGAAACGCTGTCTGACCGTCACTCTGGGAGCAGAGAAACATTGTCTGATCGTCACACTGAGGGCAGAGAAACGCTGTCTGATCGTCACACTGAGGGCAGAGAAACGCTGTCTAACCGTCACACTGAGGGCAAAGAAACACTGTCTGGCCATCATATTGAGGGCAGAGAAACACTGTCTGACCGTCACACTGAGGGCAGAGAAACACTGTCTAACCGTCACACTGAGGGCAGAGAAACACTGTCTAACCGTCACACTGAGGGCAGAGAAACACTGTCTGACCGTCACACTGGGGGCAGAGAAACACTCTCTGACCGTCACACTGGGGGCAGAGAAACACTGTCTGACCCTCAGACGACGGCAACTCGTCTCTTGTCTTTCGTGTCGCTCGTTTTCGTGATTCTTGTCTGTTCCATATGTGCTGTACCAGAGGAGATTTGACTACGACAGACAGAGCGAACTGCAGCAATGTTCTCCCAATATAGCAGGGTTAATGTTGCAGTTCTTCAGTTTAAAACTTTCAGAGTGTCTTTGTGACGTTTTATTCGAGCTCGCTTGACTTTTATTTTGCGATTGTCGGCCCAGTGCATCCGACTTCAGCATGCATTTTATGTGAGGGCCTGCTTCCCCCTGCATCTTCTAAGGGTTCGCTTCCCCCTGCATTTTCTAAGGGTTCGCTTCTCTGTGGTAACGGCCGGTGCTGTGATGAGGATCGAACTCAGTACCTTCTGGTTGTGAGCCGTGTCACTTAACCACTAGCCCACGCCGTTCCCACGTTATGTATCCTTACTGGGGGGGGGGGGGGGGGGTGTCCTTCATGTCGAAGTGGACAAACCGTTTGCCTCGTTCGTGATGACGGATCCAAATGGGGGAAACGTGCGACGATGAAGTTGAGCCCTCGCCTTTACCCTCTATTTATCCTCACTTCCTTCGATTAGTGATTAGCTAGCAAAGTTAGATGGTTTTTAGATATTTGTAGGGGATCAAGATGCTGAGCAGCGCATGAGCTGCAGTGGTCAGCGACCCATAGCTGACTGCTAGCGTCAGGGCCAGCGAACCATAGTTGCCAAGACCCTTCTACACCTCCACGCGGTGATCTTGGATAATAGGCTGCAGCAGGGTAGACTGGCTAAGGAGAAGGGATCGAAGAGGGAATGCTAACCCGGTACTCAAAACAAAAGCTTGCTGAAGTCGGATGTGTTGGACCGAAAGGTGCAAATATCGCAGCCAAACTGTAAACTATGACACAACGCATTCCATTCTCTGGACTACATTGTGCTACTTAAGCCCTTTCAGGGTTTGGTAGTGGGAGATTGAGAAAGAAAGAAAGAAAGAAAGAAAGGAAGGAAGGAAGGGAGGGAGGGAGGAAGGAAGGAAGGCAGGCAGGAAGCAGGCAGGCAGGCAGGAAGGAAGGAAGGAAGGGAGGAAGGAAGGAAGGAAGAAAGGAAGGAAGGAAGGAAGAAGAAGAAGAAGAAGAAGAAAAAGAAGAAGAAGAAGAAGATATTTGTAGGAAACGTAGGTAGATTTTGGATGCCAAACTTTCACTTACTATATGTATGTGTATCCAGCCGAATAGTCAAAGGCCTCTATCTGTATCCAGTCAAATAATTTTTTTCTTTTTTTTTTTTCCATTCACCTTATTTCTTTAATCCCCAAGGCGGTGTGCACTGCACTGTGGTTTTTACTTTGCGCCTGTCGGCCCAGTGCATCCGACTTCAGCATGCATTTTATGTAAGGGTCTGCTTCCTCCTGCTTTTTATAAGGGTTTGCTTGTTAGGGATAACGGCCCGTGCTGCGATGGGGATCGAACCCAGCACCTTTGGATTGTGAGCCATGCCACTTAACCACTAAGCCACGCCGTCCCCTCAGCCAAATATTTAAAGGCCTTTACCTGTATCCAGCCAAATATTTTAAAGCCTCTATCGGTATCTGAATAGTTAAGGGCCTGTATCTGTATCCAGCAGAATAGTATCTGGTCGAGTAGTTGAATGTTCACAACGAGGAAGACTTCATTTTTTGCGTACCCTGAAAAGGGCGTTAAGTGGCGGGTTCTAGCAATGTTCCTCACATCCTGAGCGTGCTGATGAAGCTAGACCAGTTGTGCTATGCTTGGCTTCAGCTGTGTATTACTCACTACTACAGGGATCACATCAATCCCCCACTTCGTTAGCCTTGCAGCCATGCAAGCAGTCTGTTTCCAGGGAGACCTGTGTGGAAGTGAGGTGGAGGCTTTGGTCAGTATGTTTTACCTTACCCTGACTAACACCTACAAACAGTATGTTTTACCTTACCCTGACTTACACCTACAATCAGTATGTTTTACCTTACCCTGACTAACACCTACAAACAGTATGGTTTACCTTACCCTGACTTACACCTACAATCAGTATGTTTTACCTTACCCTGACTTACACCTACAATCAGTATGTTTTACCTTACCCTGACTTACACCTACAATCAGTATGTTTTACCTTACCCTGACTTACACCTACAATCAGTATGTTTTACCTTACCCTGACTTACACCTACAATCAGTATGTTTTACCTTACCCTGACTTACACCTACAATCAGTATGTTTTACCTTACCCTGACTTACACCTACAATCAGTATGTTTTACCTTACCCTGACTTACACCTACAATCAGTATGTTTTACCTTACCCTGACTTACACCTACAATCAGTATGTTTTGCCTTACCCTGACTTACACCTACAATCAGTATGTTTTACCTTACCCTGACTTACACCTACAATCAGTATGTTTTACCTTACCCTGACTTACACCTACAATCAGTATGTTTTACCTTACCCTGACTTACACCTACAATCAGTATGTTTTACCTTACCCTGACTTACACCTACAATCAGTATGTTTTGCTTGACATTCATCTAATCTCCCTGGCCGAATAGTTAAAGACCTCTATTTGTATTCGACCAAATCTGTAAAATCTCTATACATACCATGTGCATACCACATAGATCTCATCTTCCAGTTCCGAACAGGACACACCAGAGTCAATAGCCACTTTAGCCACATCAATCCTCAGCACCTGCCCTTGTGCAGACATTGCTCTCGTTTGATGAAACAGTTAGACACCTACTCGAGGGCCAGCGAAACAAAGTTACCGAAACCCTTCTACACCTCCATGATCCTGGATAACATCTGCAAAACAGCAGACTGGCTAGGGAGAAGGGATCGAAGAGAGAAGGCTAACTGGTACCCAGTACTAATATAATGCCTGCTGAAGTCAGATGTGTTGAACCAAAAAGGTGCAAATATCGCAGTCAAGCTGTAAACTACAGCACAACGCATTCCGTTCTCCGGACTACATCCTGCTACTTTTGTTTGTGTTTTCGTCTCGGTGCGGTATCTGACCATACCCATTTTTAAATTTTGATTAAGCTCAACCTTAATCAACTTTTACTAGTTTTTTTCATGTTTTTTTCTCATCCTGCTACTTCCAAAGCCCTTTTCGGGGCTTGGTAGCGGGAGATTGAGAATGAAGACAGAAGAAGCCACCTACTCATTGGTGCAAGGCGATTGCAGACATGAGGAAAAGATTCTCACAAGCACTGCCAACAATTGCCAACACACTGTACGGAGCAGTGACACAACTGAAGAAAACCTGTATCTATATAAGAATGGCATTGGGCTGCCAAGAGCAGGTTTGCTCAGCATCTATGGGATAACAACAACATTATGTACACCCCTACAATTTATAAGACCCTAAAGGCTGAACAGCACTGAAAATAACTGTACTCAGGCTTCCCTAAAGCTAGTTACAGTAAACCAAATGCAGTATTGGACCTTTGCTCCACCATCTGACAGGACAGGAAAAAGAAGACAAAACTACAGAATTCTTGATTTTGAAATAAGACACAGAAACATCAGACATTTTTCTTCTTCTTCTTTCATTTTCTTGGAGTATGTCTAGATCTGCAAAGAGTGTCTTGTATGAACCTCACTGACATGAAACATATATGCTTCAAATTAGAAGTTAACATTTTCTTTTTCTATTTCAAATTCTTTAAGAGAAAGTGACACACAACTGAACCACTTTTCTGCATGGTCTCCAATGCGTTCGACACAAGTCTCACAGTTTCTATACTTTCTTACTTTCCGTGTCCAAGCACCACGTTATACAGTATACATTCAATATTCAGCGACTTGAATTGTTTTGTCATTTGCCTCCAGCATGTCACATCTATTGTATGTTTCCTGGAGGTCAGGTCATCAGGTGGTCTGGGTTCCATATTGCGCCAGAGTCACATGTGTCATCATCTGTGTATCCCCAAATATATAGGCGTGAAGTTAGATCGCACATTGTCCTGCAAGATGCACTGCCAGGAAACAAAGCGTAAGATTTGCGCAAGAAATAATATTATCCTAAAACAGACCAGCACAACATGGGAGGCACAGCCATCAGTCCTTCAGATATCTGCACTTGCCTTGTATTTTTCAGTAGTTGAATATGCTGCGCCAGTTTGAGCAAACCCTGCCCATGTGAAACTAGTTGATACAGCAATAAATGAGACGAGTCGGACACTATCAGGGTGCATAAAACCCACCCCCATTGATAAAACATACCCCATAATTGGCATAGCACCCCCCGAGATCCGAAGAAGCATCGCAGAAGAAATCGAACGAGAAAAACAGGAGCACGACCCAAGACATCCAATGTTTGGACATCAGGTACAGAGCACAAGACTCAAATCCAGACACAGTTTCAAAAAATCAATCAAGCCCATACAGACAAACTCTGAAAGTCGCTGCATCGAGATATGGCATGATACTGCAGGCCCCAGAGATGAAACTTCAGGAGGAACCTGCCCCTGGACATCATCTACCATACACAAAATGGAAGTCGCTGAACAGACTCCGAACTGGTGTATCACGGTGCAAGAGGAATAAGAAACAGTTCCTATACAGTGCACAAGTTTCTCTAGAAAAAAGTTTTTGGTCGTGTGTGCCGCCACTGATGTACCATGACGTTGTTTGAATTGTGGAGTCAGCCACCATATTGATCACTTTGTCAAAACGTGACTAATGGCTGGAAGTGGTAATAATAATTCGTCTAGGCAACGAAGGCCTGTCATGCCAATCGACCTTGTCAATAAAGAATAGCTGTGGTCCAAGCTGAGTGCAGTAAAGGTAAAGTCATTCCTGTTTGGCCCAACCAGGAGGTGCGAAGGTGACCGCAGGTGTGTTGGGATCATATAGGAGAGGGCCTCTTACCACCTCTAATATCCACGGCCTGCTTCAAGAGCTGGTGGGCCGGAACGTCCTCTGGTAGCCAAATAAGAACAGACATTGATGGTGTCAGGTCTGTTCGTTGTGAGACTTTAATGTTTGGGATCTAATCGTACCACAGATATCGAGAATGCGCCTCTGGCTGCGCATGTGGAAAGCTTTGATACACTTCTGATCATGCTGCAGGATAGTCCAGGTCTTTGAGCCACATAAAAGGACGGAGATGAGACACGTTTTGTAGACAACCAGCTTGGTTACCGGTGAGAGCCTCCTCTAGGCTCAGTGCAAGGCATTCATAGAGACGGCGGTCAAGCCTAGTCTTCTAATACTGTACAGGTGACTGTGTGCGTCAGAGTTTTGGCTACTGTACAGGTGACTGTGTGCGTCAGAGTTTTGGCTACTGTACAGGTGATTGTGTGCGTCAGAGTTTTAGCTGCTGCCCAGGTAAATGAAGTCCATGGTGGAGCTGACATAATTGCCACCAACAATGTTCCTGTTGCATGACAGGACGGAATAATAGCTTCCTATACAAGAGAAAAGGGTCCCGCTTTGAATGTAGCAGCTACAGATCCATGACTGCAAGTATGGCTATTTTTTCACAGTCACTCAGTAAATTTTTCATCATGATGCGTGCTAACGGCTGCAATCGACTCTGGTGTCACAAGTTTGTGTACCTGACCCAGTCAAGAACAGTCTGTCACAGAACTCACACTGTTGCGGAACTTCCTACTCCACTCATTCACTTCTTGGAGTAAACAGGCATGCATGACAGTACTGAACCTTTATTCGCCGATGAATTCTAATAGATTTCCCCACTGCTAACATAGCTGATACCAGAGCCCTGCTTCTCAGTCTATCACAGTACTCACACTGTTGGAACATTCTACTTCACTCGTATACTTCCTAGAGTAACAGGCATATTATGCAGCTCCTCCGCACTTTGACACCACAGACCTGAGCAATGATACTGCCAACTTACATGACAATGGTAGTGTGTTTCAAATTAGAATTGTAATTTCAATGTTTTCATTTGAAGCTCCCCCATTCATTTATGTACGAGGCGTTTTCAATTGAAACCGGACCTAACTGCACCAAGTGAACATACGAACGATGTGCATGATGACGTCACTTTTACTGATGTAAACAGCACAGCTGTCAAGTTTGCGAAATTTCATTATCCTTTGACTCAGTTTCCTCAGCAGACCGTTGAAAACATGGCAGGTGTGATACAGAATCCGTCCAGAGTTGATCAGCGAGTGGTGATTCGGTTTCTTACAACTGAAGAATGTCGACCAGTTGACATTCATAGCATAATTCAGGCAGTGTGTGGTGACAAAAAGTGTGAGAAAACTATGAGTTGGAGGATAATGAAATTTGGCAAACTTGACAGTTGGTATGTGCTGTTTACATCAGAAGTGACATCATCATGTGCATCGTACATATGTTCACTTGGTGCAGATAGGTCCAGTTTCATTTAAACACGCCTCGTACACATCCATACTTACATAATTTATAATAAATAAAATTCATTTCAGGAAAAAAACCTGCACAAAACAGGTTTACGATCACACAGCAATGGAAATGCAAAAGTAATCATACAAATTATGTGTATTCTGTACAAGCGGACATTAATTTGTATGCCAGCGGTTCCTAACTATTTCTTGCTCACACACCACCTGCAGTCAACGATAATTCGCTATAATTACTTAGACCCGTCACACAAGATAACATTTTAAACTTCACACACAATTCTAGAATTCTACACAACCCATTTCTAGAATTCTACACAACCCATTTCTAGAATTCTACACAACCCATTTCTAGAATTCTACACAACCCATTTCTAGAATTCTACACAACCCATTTCTAGAATTCTACACAACCCATTTCTAGAATTCTACACAACCCATTTCTAGAATTCTACACAACCCATTTCTATAATTCTACACTACCCATTTCTAGAATTCTACACAACCCATTTCTAGAATTCTACACAACCCATTTCTAGAATTCTACACAACCCATTTCTAGAATTCTACACAACCCATTTTTAGAATTCTACACAACCTATTTCTAGAATTCTACACAACCGATTAGAGAGTCGCTGTAGTCTAGAGGTTAAGACACTCATCTCTCACAGTGATGAACGAAAACTGTGAGTGATCGAATCCCGCAAGTTTCAAGCGCTCCCTAGTCTCACGGGACGTAAGACCAGAGTGCCTGCATCCCGAGTTACCTCAAGTCATCTCGACCAATAGTCTTGCCACTGATCCAAGGTAACTCGGGACAAGAGAGTGAGGTTGATGACCAGCGCATATTCATCCTCACTATAATCCAAATACAGCACATATCACATTATTAAGACAAAACCGTCTTAAGACAAAAACCGTCTGATGTTGCCCCCTCATCGCTTCGCGATGGGCAATAACGCAACCGATATCTAGAATTCTACACAACCCAATTCTAGAATTCTACACAATCTATTTCTAAAATTCTACACAACCCCTTTCTAGAAATCTACACAACCGATTTCTATTGTATTCTAGAATTCTACACAACCAATTTCTAGAATTCTACACAACTCACTTCTAGAATTCTACACAACCCACTTCTAGAATTCTACACAACCCAATTCACATCAATAAAAGTATTTTTCTCAAATAAAATTTGGAATAAAAGAAATTGATAAAGGCAAATATCTGTTATATAATGTAAAATATCAAATAAAAAAATTCCTTTACAAACGAAGAACTTTAAAAATCTAGGGTTCCTCGTGGAACCCAAAGGGCTCGTGGACCACAGATTGGTAAGTACTAGCATTAGTGATCAAGCTTCTCCCTAGCTTCATAGCTGTAGTGCCAGCCATGACATACTTGCTGGTATTATCCATACCATGATTATGCTGGGTAGGTAGGTAGGTATGTAGGTCGGTAGGTACATAGGTAGGTACTTAGGTTGGTTGTCCACTTAGGTAAAAAGGGCGTATCGCGCCAACTGTCCTTGGACACGATGAATGACTGAGTCCCAGGCTGTATGCACTGAGGATGATTTCTATCCAATCTGAACTACCCAGGAGCCACATGGGCGGCCACAATGGTAGAAGCATGAATGAGAGAGTACAAAGTTACTGAGAAATTAATAATTTCTTTTAAATATGGTTTGTAACTGAAAACGAATGACTCTAGTATATCTTCTTCTCCGCTCTCAAATAATTGCAAACTTTGCAATTTGTACATGACCAGCTCATCGATTTCAATGTCTTCGCCCAAGTATCACTTCTTTCCATTTCCAGTGTTTTCACTACAGGTTTTCCTGAGGCTAGGGGAGGAAGACTAACATCTAGTCAGACAAAACATACTGATCAGACATGTTAGTCAAGGTCAGGCAAAATATACTGATCAGACAGGTTAATCAAGGTCTGGCAAAACATACTGATCAGACATTTTAGTCAAGGTCAGGCAAAACATACTGATCAGACATGTTAGTCAAGGTCAAGCAAAACATACTGATCAGACATGTTAGTCAAGGTCAGGAAAAATATACTTATCAGACATGTTAGTCAAGGTCAGGCAAAATATACTGATTAGACATGTTAGTCAGGGTCAGGAAAAATATATTGATCAGACATGTTAGTCAAGGTCAGGCTAAACATACTGATTATACATGTTAGTCAGGGTCAGGAAAAATATATTGATCAGACATGTCAGTCAGGGTCAGGCAAAACATACTGATCAGATATGTTAGTCAGGGTCAGGCAAAACATACTGATCAGACATATTAGGGTCAGGCAAAACATACTGATCAGACATGCTAGTCAGGGTTAGGCACAACATACTAATCAGACATGTTAGTCAGGGTCAGGCAAAATATACTGATCAGAGGGCAAGATATATTGATCAGACATGTTAGTCAGGGTCAGGCAAAACAGGCTGATCAGACATGTTAGGGTCAGGCAAAATATACTGGTCAGACATGTTAGTCAGGGTCAGGCAAAACATACTGATCAGACATGTTAGGGTCAGGCAAAACATACTGATCAGACATGTTAGTCTGGGTCAGGCAAAATATACTGGTCAGACATGTTAGTCAGGGTCAGGCAAAACATACTGATCAGACATGTTAGGGTCAGGCAAAACATACTCATCAGACATGTTAGTCTGGGTCAGGCAAAATATACTGATCAGAAGGCAAGATATACTGATCAGGCATGTTAGTCAGGGTCAGGCAAAACATACTGATCAGACATGTTAGTCAGGGTCAGGCAAAATATATTGATCAGACATGCTAGCCAGGGTTAGGCAAAATATATTGATCAGACATGTTAGTCAGGGTCAGGCAAAATATACTAGACAAGACCTTCACCTCAGCTTTCTGGTAGCCTTCCCTGGAAACGGCTGTTTTCAAGACAGCCTGGCATACGAGATGAGGGATCGACGTGATCCCCATAATAATGAGCTGTAGTAAGCAGATGAACCCAAGTTTAGTACAACTGCCTGGAAGACTCCGGTTTACCTTCATCAGCATGCTCGGGATGTGAGAAACTCGTTACTTAATGTCCTTTTCAAGGTGCACAAAAAACTAATCCTACTCATTGAGGGTATTCGAAACAACAACTACTCCTGATGCCAGTGTGTCATCTCTTTCATTTCTACAGAACCCAGCATGACCTGGCCTGTAGATCCACACAATATCTCAAAGGTTTGAGGCCTGTATGTCCACTATCTACTCATGCCATGGCCAGTCCATCTATACCTTCTGAAGCAATGATTGAGAATCAATGATTGAGAAACAATGATTGAGAATCAATGATTGAGAATCACAGAAGATTACAGCACTCATTAATAAGGTCTCAATAGCTAAGGGAACGCAGTGCAAAGGCAAACTCAGTACTAAAAAAATCCAGCTGAATTTGGATGTGTCGGTCCGAAAAGTGCAGAAATCGCAACTTCGCTGTAAGCTATGTCTCAATGTACTTTTCAGGGCGAACACCAAGGATGTGTTAGTTTAGAGAAGATTTTCCCCTTTTATGCATTTCTGATTGACTAAAGAAAATAATTTCATTTATAAGCAATTCCTTCATATAAACTAAAAATGTGAGGCAATGAAAGCTTATCAGTACTTCATTTCATGGAAAATTGTTCATCATGAATTGAATTATGCTGGAATTATGTTAGAAAGAGAGAGGAGCAGGTCAATGGTTGGAATGCAAGTCTTCTGATGAAAGACATGCTGGTTCAAAACCTTGGAAAAGCATAGGTGTTTGTTTGGGGATTTTTTTTTTTATCAGAGGTAAAATAAAGACCTAGCCTGTACAAATTATGATGACTGTATGGGCAAGCAACCTTTATTCATCAGTCCTCTAAATCTTAGGGGCCGATATAGTATGGAGGTAAGGTCTCTCATAAATGAACGTCAGCACAAAACGGCAATTGTTCATCAGCCCACAAACTTCACACGACCTCGTCTCAAGGAAGGTGAGGTCTAGGACCTAGTCCTATCAGTGTTTGAAGATAAACTCAGATGTCCCTTGTATGTGCTGTGAACATAAAACAACCCTTAGCAGCAGTTTAAAATAAAAAAGAGCAGACTGGTAGCCACTGTAAAGGCAAGACGTTTGTTAAAATGATGAAATCTATACCCAAATCTGCCACCTTCGTTCTCGCAGGCCCTGGAAGAAAAATGACAAAAATAACCTATTTCAGATAGCCTCCAGCTAACTGGCAACAGGCATATACCCGTCTAATTGTATATCAAGATTTCAAGTATTCCAAATACAAATCTGCCCAGCGGACTTCAGCAACAGGAAAAACATTATAATGGTTGTTGTTGTTAGTGAAGACAAAACTGCATGAAGGGAGCAGACAGGCCACTTGCACTCTGAAAAAAGCTGAGGCCCAGTAACAATTTATCTTCCAAGGCGGAGTCTAGTATGCGACTACCTATACTATCTATCTATAACTTCCCAGACTGAGGTAATCAAAATATCAGCCGAACCGGCTTACGATTCAACTATTCATGCTTATATGTAAGACCAAAACCGACAATTCAGGAACCGAAAGAATCACCAATATTCTAAGTCGGAGTCACCACCTTCATCATTCTCCGTGGAGGAGTCATAGCTGTCACTTTCATCCCCACTGTCGTCTCTATCATTGTCACTCTCATCGCTGTTCATCTCGTTGAAGATGTTGTGTGTGATGATGGTCTGCAGGGATCTCTGAGCTTGAAGGGAGAAGAACTTGAGGGACATGCGTAGATATAGCAATTGAGTTTCCAGGTGTATAAGCAAATTTAAGGGAAGCTGGACAAGCTGTACGAGCCGACGTAGAACTGTAGGGTTCAGTATTCGGGTGATGTACTCTTCGTATTTATGTGGATTTGATAATAGTTCATCTCCTCGGAAGTTCTCCAGGACGGATGGTACTAGCAGGATCTTGTGAAGGCATGCTGTGCTGTCAATGAGGCAAGACTGGTAGAGAATAACAAAAACTGTTAGTGGTATCGCAGATAAACAGTGAGTGGAGACAATAAAAACATGTTTAATGTCAAATAGTTATTCCTGCTCTACTTAGGCAGCGAAGACTACGATGGCTTGGTCATATTCGCCGCATGGAAGATGGTCTCATTCCCTGAGATATCCTCTACGAACAGTTGGCGGATGGCGCGAGAACAGTCGGCCGACGACAGTCGAGGTTCAAAGATGTTTGCAAGTGTGTTCTGAAAGGCCCTGGAAATGAATCTGATATCTTGGGAAAACAAAACTGCAGACTGACCCATGTGGAGATGTACCCTGAATGACCACCTCACACTTGGAGAAACGAAGCTCTTGCAACACAGAGAAGTGAAAAGACAATGCCGCAAGGTGAAAGACAACACAAGCTAAGTATACATTTTATTTTATTTATGACTCCAAGTCATATCATCCTATAGTCAGTCATGACTGAAAGGGGCTACTATATACTGTACTATACTATACTATACTATACTATACTATACTATTCCTGCTGTGTTGCTTTTTATGTTCAGAAAGGTTCATCCACCTCCATTCTTTATGGCTGACCATCTGTACACTTGGATTCATCCTCTTCTTCTTCTTCTACGTTTGTTCTCAATCTCCCGCTACCAAGTCCTGAACAGGGCTTTGCAAGTAGCAGGATGCAGTAGTCTGGAGAACGGGATGTGTTGTGTTGCTAGTTTACAACCTGACTGCGAGATTTGTACCTTTTGGTCTGACACTTTCTTCTCTGGCAGGGTGGATTCATCTATTTCTTAGGTAGTGTTTTCCAGTGTTATCTGTGGCAACCAAAAATATTTTCAAGTGACTTCAGAGCAGAGGTTTTGGAAACTGTAGCAGAAGTATTTATGATGAATGACAATACAGAGAAACAAGTGGTACTATTCACAGACGCTCTTTCTGTAAGGCACTTGCCTCTCAAAGTGATAAACGGAAACAGTGGGGGCTAGACTCCCGAAAACTTCAAGTGACCCATGGTCACAAGGAAGGTGGGACCAGAGTGCCTGCATCCTGAGTTACCTTCAGTCATCTTGACTTATGTCTTGCCACTGGTCCAAGTTAGCTACGAGACCAGAAAGTGAGGTTGATGACCAGCGCAGCTTTTTCCTCACTATAATCTAAATACATCGCACGTGACATCATCAAGACAAAACCGTCTGATGATGCCGCCACCATCGTCTGTGATGGGTAACTGATTAACAATCTCCCAGGCTTTTCCCTGTCCATCTCTTGATGTTATCTTCCCCTAAGAGTGCTTCTCACCTCTGGCATTATTTTCAGCAAGGTATTTTCTTTTCTTCTTCTTTTTCTGCGTTCGTTCTGAATCTCCGCCTACCAAGCCCTGAGCAGGACTTTGCAAGTAGCAGGATGTAGTCCGAAGAAAGGAATGCGTTGTGTCACTAGTTTACAGCTTTGCTGTGATATTTGCACCTTTTGGTCCGACACATCCGTCTTCAGCAGGTATTTTCTTTTGATGTAACTAAAATATTTTAACTGTCAGATTCTTATTTCATTCATCAATTCTCTTTGCACTACATTTCTCCAAGACTTCCTGAATTGTTTTCTTGTTCTACCATGAGATGCATCCTCCCCTTATATATATATATGTTTATATATTTTCACATTTCAAAGGCATCAATTCTCTTCTTCAATTATTTGTTCAATCTCCATGTGTTTACGCTATACAGTAAAGATGAACAAACATAACACCTGATCAATCAATCAATCAATCAATCAATCAATCAATCAATCAAGCAAAGTCTGTTGCTCCTCTGAGTGTATAGGCCATTGACAACATCCCACCAGCATACATGGTCATGGACTGCTCTTTCTGCATCTCTCATAGGTCATTGACAACATCCCACCAGCATACATGGTCATGGACTGCTCTTTCTGCATCTCTCATAGGCCATTGACCCAGCATACATGGTCATGGACTGCTCTTTCTGCATCTCTCATAGGTCATTGACAACATCCCGCCAGCATACATGGTCATGGACTGCTCTTTCTGCATCTCTCATAGGTCATTGACAACATCCCGCCAGCATACATGGTCATGGACTACTCTTTCTGTATCTCACATAGGTCATTGACAACATCCAGCCAGCATACATGGTCATGGACTACTCTTTCTGTATCTCACATAGGTAATTGACAACATCCAGCCAGCATACATGGTCATGGACTACTCTTTCTGTATCTCACATAGGTCATTGACAACATCCAGCCAGCATACATGGTCATGGACTACTCTTTCTGTATCTCACATAAGTCATTGACAACATCCAGCCAGCATACATGGTCCTGGACTACTCTTTCTGCCTCTGTACAGGTGTAATCATTTAATTTTAGTTTTTCTCACATTCTCTTCTGTGTGTATTTTGGGGGTCTATGTCTTTCCCTTTCCTTGAAGATTCCATGTAAGAGCCTGTCTGGCTATGTTGGACTGTGCCTTACACAGTGTATGTCCTTCCGGTGCAAATTTCCTCTCATCTATGAGTAGTGAGATCAGGCACTTGTGTGCAGTGGCCCGCATGTCAAAAACCCCTTGGCAGTTGGAAATCGAAAAAAGTAGGCTTAACAGGAGCTGCCCATGCAAAATTCAGGTTAAAAATCTACTCAAAATTTTCTAGCGATTCTCACCCCACAGAGAATATGTCGCGAAAAGGGGACTTTGTGGCTATAACATCAGGTCTTTGTTATGAGGTTAGCGGAGCGACATAGATGGCGCCTGACAGGCTGCGGGTCTACCTTACTATAATTTACGCTTCCACCACAACCAGTTCAATAATTAGGCAATCATATATTCCAGGGGCTACCAACCTAATGGTTAGTAACATACTGTTATTAACCTGGCAAGTCACCAGCGGATTTTCACCTGCCAAATAAAATATGAAACAATAGAGGTCACACCTACCCAGGATGTCTAACGACACAAGTGGACTGAGGATAGATAGATAAATCAACACACAAAGGATAACAATAAATTTGATATACCTGAAATACTTTTCTAGCAGCTAGTTGCTTGAGGGAGGCACTTGTATTTCCAAACATCAAATGTAAAAGGGTCTTCGGACACAAGTGAAAGAACTCTGGGAAATCTTGTTCTATCAGCTGGGATAACTCTGTGATCACTTCTTTTGTTGTAAAGTAGCCTGCAGAAATTGTGAAACAAAGATACCATTGGTAGGAAGTTATATACACAAATATTTTGACTAGTTAGAATTTGTAATTTAGAGATTTAGATTTTAAGAATTTGTAGACAAATATATAAGATATTGCAAATCATTTAAATTTGGGGTTATAATAGATCATACAGGTAAAGTGAGTGAGCAAGTCCAGGTAGCAGTGAAAAAGGAAAATGCAATGTTAGATATGATAAAAAGAACTATTAAACATAGGAGCAAGGAAGTGATAGTCAAACTGTATAAAGCATTAGTTAGACCTAGATTGGAGTACTGTGTACAGGTGTGGAGTCCTTATCGTAGAGGGGATATAAACATGCTGAAAAGGATACAAGGAAAAGCAACAAAGCTGAAAGTGAAATTCCAGAATTACAGTTATGAGTTAAGAAAAACCAGCCTACAGTGTCTAGAAAAGAGAAGAATTTGAGGTGACTTAATACATCATTATAAGATAATCAAAGGAAAGGATAAATTAGACTATAACAAGTTTTTTTTCAAAATACAATCACCTACAAGAACAAGAGTGCAAAGCTACAAATTAACTAAAGAATGGTTCAGATTAGACTTAAGGACATATTTATTTTAGTCAGAGAGTGGTGAATGCTTGGAATATATTGCCACAGGAAGTAGTGGAGGCAGGGTCTTCTTCTTCTTTTCTTCTTCATCGTACGCAGTCAGACAGTAACCATTATTTTTTCGAAAAAAGCAGCCATCATCCTGAGGCTGTCGACACTGCCATAGAGCTTGTCTAGTGTTGCCACTGGTGATGGCCACATCTGCTCTCTCTGATCCTCGTATGTCGGGCAGTTTTGCTGCAAATGCTCAGCGGTCATTTTCCCTGTACCACACGGGCATTCGTCGGTGCCACCTATCTTCAATTTGTTGAATAGGTGGTACCTCAGTCTATTGTGGCCAGTGCGAAGTCTAAAGACCACGACCTGCTCTTTTCTGTTCAACTGGTAAAAGGCATCGTTTTTGGTGTAGCCAGTATGTTCGGTTTCCCATTAGGTCATGTATCTGGCTCTAATAAGCCGTTTTGACTCTTCGTATGTCATACTAGTATCAGGTTGTGGTAGTTTTGCACCTTCTTTTGCCAGTCTGTCTGCCTCCTCGTTGCCTTGGATGTTGCAGTGAGATGGAACCCACTGCACCACTACTCTTTTTGGTGCGGCCTGCTGGCATAGTTGACAGAGTACTGCTCTTAATTCATTAAGTTCAGTATTTTTCTGGCTTTTCAGTGCTGTGACTACGGCCAGTGCATCTGTAAGCAGGACTATGTGGCTTTCATTCCTTTTACCTGTCACCATTTCTTCCACTGCCGCCCTCAGTGCCTCTGCCTCCGCTCTGAAGTTGCTTGTGTATTTTCCAGTAGCGAATGACAGTGTTATTTTTCTGCCATTTGGTAGGCTCAGGAATGCTCCTGCCCCTCCGTTCTGTGTTGTATTTGTTACGGAACCATCGGTGTATGCATGGATCCAGTCCATGCTTGGGTAGTTTTCCGTAATGAAACTCAGGGTAGTGTCTCTTCTTTCTTTTTCATACTGGCAGTTTTTGTTTCTAATACCTGGTATATTTTCTACCACCTCTGGAAATATATGCTGCCTCCAGGTAGGTTTTCGTACAGTAGGGATGGGCTTTGGTGTGGTTAGTACGTTCATAGGGTCTTCGTGCATCTTTGCTTTGGCTATTTCTGCAAAGTTTCTTCGCTTTAGCTTCCCATTTCCAAAATTGTTTAGTGTCTGGTGCATTGGGTGGTCAGTCAGTCTTCTGAGTTTCTCTGTTTGCAGCTGGGCTCTGCAGTCTCTTCTGTCGGCCATGGATTGCAGTTTTGTAATCTTTTCAAGTTCTACAATTGGTGTTGACTTCATGCCTCCTGTTATAACTCTCATGGCTTGGTTTTGGAGTTTGCTAACTTTATCGAAGTTCGCCTTTGCTGCTGTTGTCCATGCCGCAATGCCATACTCGAGAACTGGTCTCACTCTTCCAGTGTAAAGTTTCTTTAGTATGCTTTCGTCTGCTCCCCAGCTTGTGCCAGCAAGTTTCCTCATGATTGCCATTCTTTCTCTGGCTCTCATTCGGTTTCTCTCGATCTGACTTTTCCATGTCATGCACCGATCAAATGTGACTCCCAGATAGTTTGGGTTGTCGTTTGGCTGAAGGTATTTGCCGTTTAGACTTAATTTGGTGTTTTGGGGTTTGATTGATAGCGAGAATATTGTACATGTGGTTTTGTCCTCGTTTATTTTGACCAGCCATGAGTTCGCCTACTATTCCAGCGATGTTAGGGCCTGCTGCATCCAATTTCTTGCTATGGTGAGATTCTTTTCAGAGGTCCACATAGCCAGATTGTCTGCAAATATTGAGCTATGAACTCTTCTTGGTATATTCTCTATAATGTCATTTATATACACCAGGAAGAGTGTGGGTGACAGTACTCCACCTTGGGGTACTCCCTGCTCAAGTGTCACCTTTTTGCTCATCTGCCCTTGTACTTGGACTCTGGCCGTTCTGTTTTTGAGGTAGTGGTTGATCCACTTGTACATTTTCCCACAAACATCACTTCTTCTTAGCTTGACTCTAAGTCCATCTTTCCAGACTTTGTCAAATGCCTTTTCCAGGTCCACCCAAACCGCTACTGTATGCTTTTGCTATTTCCTGGGCTATGAGGATGACCTGGTCCTCAGTGGATCTGTGCTGTCTAAAGCCTGCTTGCTGTGGAATTAGTATCCGTTTTTCTTCCAGATGCCACATCAGTCTGGTGTTTATCATACTTCTTCTTCTTCGTACGCAGTCAGACAGTAACCATTATTTTTTCGAAAAAAGCAGCGGTCATCCTGAGGCTGTCGCCACTGCCATAGAGCTTTTCTTGCAGTTCCACTGGTGATGGCCACATCTGCTCTCTCTGATCCTCGTATGTCGGGCAGTTCTGCAGCAGATGTTCAGCGGTCATTTTACCAGTACCGCACGGGCATTCGTCGGTACCACCTATCTTCAATTTGTTGAATAGGTGGTACCTCAGTCTATTGTGGCCAGTGCGAAGTCTGAAGACAACGACCTGCTCTCTTCGGTTCAACTGGTAATAGGCATCGTTTTTGGTGTAACCAGTATGTTCGGTTTCCCATTTGGTCATGTATCTGGCTTTGATAAGCCGTTTTGACTCTTCGTACATCATACTAGTATCTGTTTGTGGTAGTCTTGCACCTTCTTGTTTATCATACGTTCCAACAGTTTGCCGACACAGCTCAGTAGGCTGATAGGCCTGTATCCATTTGGATCGGTTTTGTCTTTTCCTTTCTTTGGTACTGGTACAAGTACTGCGTCTTTCCATGCCTGGGGTACAATACCCCTTTTCCAGCTTTGGTTCAGGACTGATAGCAGTTTCCTCTTTGCTGTTTGGCCCAGCCCCATCAGCATTTCGTTTGTTATCCCGTCTTTTCCGGGAGATTTCCTTTTCTTTAATGTTCTCATGGCCTCTTCTATTTCATTCATTGTTAGTTTTGCCTTCATATGCTCTTCTGGTGCCATATTGATGTTGTCGTGCCCCTTTTGCTCTTCACTAATGTCCGTATGCCTATCTGTAGGGACATCTATGTGGTTCGCTTTGGCATAGTGTTCGACAAAAGCGTTTGCGGCTTTTTTTCCAGTGAGCAAGTTTTCACCCTGCTTGATGGTAATTTGTTTGTTTGACGGGGTTTCGTCATTCATGGCTCTGACTAACTTCCAGAGTTTGTTCCCTTCTTTGTCTAAGTTGGGACTTTCAGTTTTGTTTTTCCAGCTCTCTCTTGCTGTTTGGTTTAGAGTGTATTTGTATTTCGCCGTGGCGGCTTTGAGGGCGATATTTGCCTCTATTGATTGTTCTCGCTCTGCCATGTTCCTAGCATTTGTGACTGCGTCTTCTGCTTTCTGCAACTCGGCTATAGTGTTTGACTCTATTAAGATAGACTCTCACATCGGTTAAACCACCCTCCAAGAAACTGGTTGCATACAGACTCTAGAGTCTTCTAAACCAATATAAAGATGTTAAGTTCAGTTATGACATCTACACAATTTACCAGCATCCACCAAACATGCTATGGGATGAGGTGTTCTCATTGACTGCTCATACAAACTTGAATGTAGGACAGATCGTTGAAACGGAATGGACATGAAAGACACAAACAACGGTGAAAGTTTTCTGTGAACAAAACAAAACAGATTTTTAAAAAGCACTGCAGTTTTTAACTAACCCAAAGAATTAATACATTTTTATCCGTGTGGGTTTGTTTGTGTGCAAATGTGTTTTTATATCAAACTTCTATTTAGTGAAATGATATTATAAAAGCTTGTGTCCCTTTCAACAAGTGAATGAAAAATGACTTGTACAACTGATTTCATTGCACCTGGGCACCCTCTAATGTACTCAGTACCTTCCACTGCTGAAAGTGGCGATGGCAGAGTAAGATCTCCGTAGCTCCGACAATGGCGAACAAATTTTCCCGACTTTGTCAGGTACTCAATTTACAGCTGTGTTGACTGAGAGAAGCAAACCTACCACGAAAAAAAAACCAAGACAAGTACGGTTAGTTAAATTCAGCATGATTGGCTACATTTAATTTGTGAACTAAGCTCACAATTCTTTGGACACAAGGTAGTTGCCCGAAAGCGAACCACACTTCAGTAGCCACCATCCCAATGTGACACACAGAGGACTGAGAAGGCAGATAGGCTTGTATATCATAGGAAGGAGATTGTGAACAAGATGACAATGAGATCATATATGTTGGAGAAAAAAAAGAAAGCTATCCAGGCTGTCAGAGGAGAAAAGAGCCAACACAGCAAGAACTATCATTACACTCTTGACTGGCTACTGTGGGACACAAAAATTACTTTGGTTCCTGTAAAAAGCCTTCTATAAAAAGGTTAAAGGCCGCAGGTCTCCCCATATGGCTTGGTCTCTCTCTGCAGAAATGTATGCCACCTGATGAGAACATCGCACAACGCACTATCTCCATAGCTCCAGCGATAAACCCAGGGATCTCCTGAAAAAATTCCCATCATAACCAACCGCCACAGCTCAAATTCGAACTCCGGCCATCTGAACACGGGGCAAATGGCTTGACCACTTCGCAATGGAGACCCCCCTTCTATGAGGAGTAAAAAAGTACCCATAATTTCTCATAAACAGAATAGGCCGTATTCATTTTTCACTCCACGTACAGGGATAGTCATGCACCATAAAGAGAAAATGGAGGTCTATGTTCTGTTTTGTTCTGGTCTTAAGAATTGACTTCACTGCACTCCAGGCATACCCATATGTGCTCAATCTTTTTCAGTAAATGACAGAGGTGCCGAGGATGTAGCAGTGCATGAGCTGACAGCAGCCAGAGACACTTGATTGATTGTTGGCCACCTTTATCGTGTACATGTTGAACAGGCTCAGTGAGAACCTTGCGGCAGTCCTGGGCATATTTGCATCTGCTTTGATGTCCAAGACCCAAAACTGTTCTCTCCATGAGGCAGCTCATATCCAGCTTGCCAGACATGAGTGGATTCCACACTACATCAAATAATGCTTCAGGGTTCCAAAGTTCACCCGGTTATATGCATCCTCAAGGTCTACAGCAACTGTGACTTTCCTGTTTGGGGGACTGGAAGCCTCGCACATCATATACAAACGTTCCAGCATTATCCCAGGTCTCTTTCGTTGGTCTGTATCTACCAAGAGTATCCCAGGTCTCTTTCAATGGTCTGTATCTATCAAGAGTATCCCAGGTCTGTATCTACCAATAGTATCGAAGGTGTCCTTCATTGGTCTGTATCTACCAAGAGTATCCCAGGTATCTTTCAATGGTCTGTATCTACCCAGAGTATCCCAGGTCTGTATCTACCAAAAGTATCCCAGGTCTGTATCTACCAATAGTATCCCAGGTCTCCTTCATTGGTCTGTATCAACCAAGAGTATCCCAGGTCTGTATCAACCAAGAGTATCCCAGGTCTGTATCTACCAATAGTATCCCAGGTCTGTATCTACCAATAGTATCCCAGGTCTGTATCTACCAATAGTATCCCAGGTCTGTATCTACCAATAGTATCCCAGGTCTCCTTCATTGGTCTGTATCAACCAAGAGTATCCCAGGTCTGTATCAACCAAGAGTATCCCAGGTCTGTATCTACCAATAGTATCCCAGGTCTGTATCTACCAATAGTATCCCAGGCCTCCTTCGCTGGTCTGTATCTACCAATAGTATCCCAGGTCTGTATCTACCAATAGTATCCCAGGCCTCCTTCGCTGGTCTGTATCAACCAAGAGTATCAGGTAGAATGTATTGCCGTTCTAGATGGGACATTATTTTTCTGGTGTAAGGCTGTTTTGATCTTCATACAGCTTTTGTCTCTCATGAGTCTCGCAAGGACAATATCGCTCTCTCTCTTCATGCAGCTTTATAGAATGTGCACCAATTCAATATTGTAATTTACCACACATACTTATCAAAAATATTTTCTGAATTTTATAACATTATAAAGTAAATTTAAAAAAGGAACCGTTTTTTTCTCCTGGATTCCCAAGCATAGCCTTGGATAGATGGATCAGCTCCGGCTTCTAGTAGAGTCCTAGCACTGTTCATGTCTTCTCGTAAGATGCAGTGGAACAATGCAGTCTGTCCATAGTTGTTCTCATGGTTAATCTATCAAGTAGGAGTTAAATTGGGATTAACATAAGAGTGAGAAAATACTTTAATATTAATTGGAGCATGAGAAATTAATTTACGATTAATCAGAGTGTGAGAATTCAGGGATAACTTAATTTAGAGTTAATCTGAGGGTGATAAATTAGTTCAGAGGATATCTAAAAGTGATAAATTGATTCAGAGCATATCTGAAAGTGATAAATTAATTCAGAGCATATCTGAGGCTGATAAATTTTTATTCAAAGTATATCTGAGGGTGATAAATTCATTCAGAGCATATCTGTAGGTGATAAATTAATCCAGAATATATCTGAGAGTGATAAATTCATTCAGAGTATATCTGAGGGTGATAAATTAATTCAGAGTATATCTGAGAGTGATAAATTCATTCAGAGTATATCTGAGGGTGATAAATTAATTCAGGATTAGTCTGAAGGCAAGAAATTAATTCTGTATTAGGCTGCTGAGTGAAAAATATATTCAGGATTAGATTCAGGGAAAAACTGATTTTAAAACTTCTTTATACGAAGCATAGAGGAATCACTACAGTTGACCTATTAAAATAATGCTTCCGAAACGTTTCAGTATGGTGGACTGGCCGGGATTTATCAATTGCAGCTGGTACCTGTGCCGAATTTATTGATTATTGATCATTTTCAATCATCTTAACTTTGTATTCTTCTTCTTCTTCATCGTACGCTGTTTACAGTGATATTTACGTTGCACTGTTTTATTTTGTTAAGCCTGTGGCTCAGTGCATCCGATTTCAACAGGCGTTTCTGTAGGGTTGCCCCCTTTTGTATTCAAATGTTTAACCCTTAAGATCATATACCGCTGGTAACCGCTGACACCTCAAATCCTATACCGCTGAAAACCGCTTATTTTCATTGTGTTCGCTTCTCGGTTTCTAAGCCTATCGTTGCCGTCTAGTTTGAATTCGTATGTACGAAGAAAGTATCAACAAAATATTGAAAATATCTTGGAAGATAAAACAAGTGCATTATCACACAAAAATTAGCGATTTATCTGGTAGTGAGAATGCGGAGCCATCAAGACGGAATCCGTTTGATCTATTTGACAAGCTAGACTTTGATTATGATGATAATCAATCCGATATCGAGATAGTGATAACAATGAGCTAGATCTATACCACAACAATGGTATCCTTGATGGTTGGGTCAGTCTACAATGATCGTAGGCCTAGTGGTGCTAGTGTGATAAACACAGAGAATGCACGTTCGGTGTGCACTGGTCACGATGGGTATAGTTTTTATTGTAGCAGATGCACACGTACAGCAATTTCTACTTTTTGCACACTAGCATAACATTTGAGACACTCCTCCATTCATACATAACATATTCTAAATTTACTCCAACAACATAACAAATAAAAAAGTTACAGATGAAATAAGACAAACATCCATTTCTAATTGGTTTTGTTGATTTAACTCAGGATTCTACGGACAGTAATGAAAAATGTCTTTAGAATCTTAAGGATTAAATGCATGATTAGTCAATTCTATGACTCTTTTGCCATTTAGTAATAGCAGTTATAGTCGCCCCCTAGTCGTCTTGTCCTTGACTTGCCACTGGGGTCGGGCGGTTCGAGACGAGAGAGTGAGGATAGAAAGCAGCGCAGTTAATCCTTTCTAAAAATAGCACTAGCAAAATGAATTATGCCATCATCGTCTATGATGGACGGCAGCCTTTGCCTTGCTTTACCTTGAATAGCAGTTATTAGGCAAAAGAGGAAGGGGTAGATCAAGAAGACGAAGGCACCAAGATATCTAGGAATGCCTGAGTATGACAGTGGCGGAGGCTGGTGTTTTGGCAAAAGACCGAGTTTCTTTCAGACAGACTGTGATGGGAGCGACGTTCTATAAAGGACATGCTACATGATGATGATGATGAGCAGTTATTAATGAATGGAAAATATATTCATTGATTAAAATCTCACAGGATTCGCAATTTGAAGTTTAATAATGTATACAACAAAAGAGTTCCATTCGTTTTTTTTATTTAAAAAAAAAGATGGACACATATTTAGATCGAGAGACATCGTATTTTTTAATGAATATTGAAATCAGAGACCCAAGTGAAATAACGTCTACATTTTTTGTCAAGTTTCTTGACACCCTTTGCAAAACGCAGAACACCAATTTGAGAAACATTGCCTTTAAGCATTTCGAGTGTTTTCGCGATGATGATTTCTGTAGCAATCTGTTATACATTATGAGGCTGCTAGCCCTATCAATAATTTACTTTAGCCACCTTTGATAATATGCTTTGAATGAGACAAGTGGGGTGGGTGGTGGGGTGGAATCACACACACACATACAATAATACACACAAGGCACAAGCATGTCAATAAGTAGGTCACAATCACAAACTGATATGGGATAACTGAAATATGCAGCTGGTAGTTTCTAAAGATGTCATTAGATGGGCAGAAACATCCAGCTTTGTGATTATTGTAGGTGTCGCATGCACATGCGCAGTTCAGATATAAAAAAATTCCTGTGCTCACAGAGTGTACAATCAAAGAATAGTGTGCTGATGTGTGTTTGTTCTGGGCAAAGGGATTTTTTGAAAAGTATATTCATGAGGCAAAGGCTTCATGTTTTTAGTGAAAAGTGTTTGCCGCAAGGAAGCTGGTTTGCCGACCTCCAACAAGAACGCACACAGAAGAGACCTAGACGCCAATTCAAGAAAAAAACTGGGAAATTTGAAAGAGCTGCTGAAATAGCACAGGACAGATTTGCTTGGAAAGGGTTGGGGTGGTTGATGGCCTATGCATTCCAAGGTGATATGGGCGATGAAGCAGATACAAGAATAAGATAGGAAATAATACGTTTCCCCTACGATCGAAGGATGAAGAACGATTGGTCAACTTACATTTGTTTCTTTCATCTGTAACATGTAGTGTAGAAAATCTGTTTTCACTTTCATTTTAAACAGCCAGCCATCGTCAGACAAAGCTTTGTGTAGGATGTCACTGTCGCTGGCAGGTGAGACATCATAACTGTCCCTGGCTTGCAAGGAGGCGACACTACACAAGGCCAGTAGAGGCGTGTTACCTGACACGTCCAGGGAGCAGACACTGGCTCCACTGTCAAAGAGAAGCTTCAGCATGGACATGTTGTGGCTAAACATAGCAACTCTGTGAAAAACTGTGGTTCTCTTCTCATCCAGAACGTTCACATTCCCCCCATGCCCTGAAAGATTCAGATGGAAGAAACTACAGTGTGCTTGCCTGAATTTACATTTAATACTTGGAATCCAGGTATTCAAACTTCTTTTTATTGGTTTAGCAGAGTCTGTATACAACCAGTTTCTTTTACTCTATTTGTTTTATTTCTCTCATACCAACTAACAACACAACATGACTAACGGAGATGCGGTCTTACAGAAGAATACTGCAGATCTCATGGACTGCAAGGAAGAGTATTGATACAGTACTGGAAGATGCACAAACACAGACATCTCATGGACTGCAAGGAAGACTTTTGATACTACTGGAAGATGCACAAACACAGACATCTCATGGACTGCATGGAAGACTAAAGATACAGTACTGGAAGAGGCACAAACACAAGACATCTCATGGACTGCAAGGAAGACTTTTGATACAGTACTGGAAGAGGCACAAACACAGACATCTCATGGACTGCAAGGAAGAGTATTGATACAGTACTCGAAGAGGCACAAACACAGACATCCCAGAGACTGCAAGGAAGACTAAAGATACAGTACTCGAAGAGGCACAAACACAGACATCCCAGAGACTGCAAGGAAGACTTTTGATACAGTACTCGAAGAGGCACAAACACAAAGACAACTTATTGCAAAGATCAGAACAAGGCAGTCATTCTTTTTCTGGCATGTTATGAGAAAAGGTCGCAAAACATACTGATCAGGGCATTATAGTCAGGGCCAGGCAAAATATACTGGTCAAGACCCCGACCTCTACTTAGATGTAGTCCTCTCGGGAAATGGACTGTTCTTCTTGGCAGCCTTGCTAACGAGGTGGGGGATCCCCGCAGTAGTGAGCGACACGCAGATGAAGCCACGCATTTCACAACCACCTGGAGGACTCCAATCCACTTTCATCAGCACGCTCAGGATGTAAGGAAAGCTACTGCAACTCACCACTAAATGTCCTTTTCAGGGGGCACAAAAGAGTCAACTTACTCATTGTGGGCTTTCACAACAACAACTCCACTTGATCTAAAAATAACTATGTGCATCTAATCTATTCTTGAATGCATTAGCTGATCCTGCCCCCATTATTTTCTGTGGCAATGCATTCCAAGCATTCACAACTCTTTTACTTAAAAAATATTTTATAATATCTCATCTGGACTTTGCTTTAATTAATTTGTAGTTCTGCCATATCAGAGGGTCAGACTATGGTCCAGAGAGGTATCCCACATAATGTATGAAGTAAATTTTATACAAGATGGTCTACAATAAATATATTCCACAATCTACTGGCATAACAAGCAGGAACATTGGGGATTATCAGGTCAGTCAGTTTAATATCTATGTATCTATCTATGTGGAGCCGCATAGCGCAGTGGTTAGCGCGCTGGCTTCGCATCTGAGTGGCCCTGGGTTCATTCCCCAGTTGAGGCAGTAATGTTTTTTTCAGACCGCAATGGCTCCCGGGTCGACCTAGCCTTAAAATGGGTACTGGTTCAGTCCGGGAAGTAAAAGCGGCGAGGGAGAGGAGATGGCTACCGCCCTCATATAGCCGAGCCTTTGAAATGTGAGATCGCTAACACCTCACACCCCTACGGCAGTAATGCTATGGGATACTTTACTTTACTTTACTTTATCTATCTATTTATCAATGTTCTTTGCGCGCCAAAACGGCACATAAGGCAGAAACAAATGATCTCCAGTTTGAACGGTGTGACGCCACTGTTTTTAGATCTTGTATGGTACTGAGGCCCATAGTTGAGCCCTCTCTGATGATTATTCTTCTGAGTGTTTCCTTGGCCAGTTATGGCCCGATTTTGTGATGTTATGGTTTTGGTCTCCTCCAAAACCTTCATCCTCAAGATTTTCAAAACTGACTATGATCCCCTATTCTGTTGTATTGTGTTGAATATCTTCCCCTACCAACCCTTCTTAAAATATCTTCCACTTCAACCCATCTTAAAATATCTTCCCCTACCAACCCTTCTTAAAATATCTTCCCCTACCAACCCTGCTTAAAATATCTTCCCCTTCAATCCATCTTAAAATATCTTCCCCAACCAACCCTGCTTTAATATCTCCCCTTCAACCCATCTTAAAATATCTTCCCCAACCAACCCTGCTTTAATATCTCCCCTTCAACCCATCTTAAAATATCTTCCCCTTCCAACCCGTCTTAAAATATCTTCCCCAACCAACCCTGCTTTAATATCTCCCCTTCAACCCATCTTAAAATACCTTCCCCTTCCAACCCTTCTTAAAATACCTTCCCCTTCCAACCCGTCTTAAAATACCTTCCCCTTCCAACCCTTCTTAAAATACCTTCCCCTTCCAACCCGTCTTAAAATACCTTCCCCTTCCAACCCGTCTTAAAATACCTTCCCCTACCAACCCTTCTTAAAATACCTTCCCCTTCCAACCCTTCTTAAAATATCTTCGCCTTCCAACCCTTCTTAAAATATCTTCGCCTTCCAACCCTTCTTAAAATATCCCACAATAGTTTCATAATTAGCCATGACCAGTTTTTGAGGTGCAATGTTTCAGTCACCTCCAAACCCTCGTAAGAATCAAGAGGAGTTTCAAAACTAGCTAAAACTTTCTTGTTTATTTTGTGTTTCAATTTCTTCCTCGTAGCGAAGAGACTCCCGCGAATGTTGACGGGTGCGGCGTCAGTACTAATTAAATACTCAAAAATATTCCTCCAGAGATTATGCTTTTCATTACCAACACGGACAAGCAACTACCAAAACAAACTTTACAAACATAATATTCTCAGAAAAAAATCATCAGAAATATTCAAAACACCAAAAAGAAACAAAGAAACAAAGAGGAAAGCAAGCCGGAAAAGAAAATCGAAGAGAAAACAGACAATAGCAACGTCAGACCTAGACAACCATGCAACGAAGGGAGTTATGTTCAGGGCCAGCCCCTCTTACAGTTAAAAACCAAGCAAAATACAACTTCAACACCAGGACCAGTAATCCAGTAATTTCTTCCTCCTTTATAAGAATCCAGAGAAGCTTCAAAACTAGCTAAAACTTACTTGTTTATTTTGTGTTTCAATTTCTTTCCCCATCATTAAAATCCAGTGAAGATTTTTTTTAAAATAGCTAAAACTTTCTGGTTTATTTTGTTTCAATTCCTTCCCCCTTCATAAGAATCCACAAAAGTTTGTTTAAAAGCTAGTTTTGACACTGTATTGTGCCATTTGAATGTTTTCCCACCACACATATCAGCTCTATTAAGTGAACCATTTCTTTTTCTTTTTCTTCTTTTTTTGTCCTTCTTCTTCTTCTTCGTTCATCCTCCGATCAAGGTCCCGGGTTCTCTTACAAAGGACACCGTTGTTTGTAAGACTGTTTCATCTCCATACAGCTTTTGTCTCATATCTGTCTCACTAGGCCAGTATTGTTCTCTCTTTTCCAGCATGCAGCTTTGTAGGATGTGTTCCACAGTCATGATATGCTCCCCATGTGGGCACCTGTCATCAGTCCCAATCCTCATTTTGTTGTAAAGATTACTCTTGACTCTGTTATACCCAGTTCTCAGTCCGAAGATGATGACTTGCTCTTCTCTAGTTAAGCTATAGTAGCTGTCTTATTTTCGGAAGTCGGGGTGTTGATCAGCCCATTTTACCCTGGTTTTTCTTGTCCTAAAAAGGACGTTTGTGATGTTGTGTCATACGTTTACAGCAAGGCTGCGATATCTGTGCCTTTCAACCTGACACATCCCTTTTCTCTACTGCACTTCTGAGATAGGGGTTGCCTTCCCTCTGCAATCTCTAATCACTTAGCCAAACTGTATGGTTGCAGTCTGTTTCCAGTGCCACGACTCGGAGGCAGATTATGGTCTTGATCCGATCGATATAGGTAATTGACTATGATGCAACCAGCTATGTGTCACTGGCTTGCAGTAAGTTCATTTACTGCCTATGACCTATGCACATCAGAGAGCTGAAAGGTTTTGATTGATTGATTAGAAGAATTTATTGATTTGATGGATTGGTTGATTGATTGATTATTCTAATGGAATCAAAAGGTAAATGTGAAGATAAGTAAACTCACTGAGTATATTAAATACCAATGCCTGAATGTCTTCAAGGACATCCTCTTTGGTCGTGAGGTGCTGCTTGTTCAAACCTATGACTAGCTCTGTGAGAGGGTTCCACAATCTTTGGTGATTATGCCTGTCAACAACCAAACAGTTCACGAAAGTCAGGTCGTAACATATAAAATTACTCATAACAGGTTCTACATTCTTCTGCTTCTTCATTCGTTCTCAAACTCCCGCTACCAAACCCTGAAAAGGGTTTTGCAAGTAGCAGAATGTAGTCCAGAGAACGGAATGTGTTGTGTTGTAGTTTACAGGTTGACTGTGATATTTGCACTTTTCGGTCCGACACATCCGACTTCAGCATGGCATTTTTGAGTACCAGGTTGGCCTTACCTCTTCAACCCCTTTTTCTTAGCCATTCTGCTCTGTTGCAGACTGCTATCGTGGATCACCGCACAGAAAGGTAGAAGGGTCTTGGCAGTTCTGGTTCGCTGGCCCTGACGCTAGCAATCAGCACTGGGCCGCTGATATCTGTCGCTCATGTACTGCTCAGCATCTTGACCTCTACATTAAAAACTTGACCAAACTAATATTATGATATACAGAAATTAAATGTATAAAGCCAGTATAGGCCTTACTAACTGAAATAACGCTTGGAAATCTTTCATAGTACTTATTTCCCCTGTCCTGTCACCATTTCTGACATCCAATGTTTGGCCACGTGCATAGTTATGTCATTCCCCATGAACATGTCATACATATTGAATGTTTCCGGTCACATTTGATCGGCCCATGACATGGAAAAGTCAGATCGAGAGAAACCGAATGAGAGCAAGACAAAGAATGGCAATCATGAGGAAACTTGCTGGCACAAGCTGGGGAGCAGACGAAAGTATACTAAAGAAACTGTACACTGGAAGAGTGAGGCCAGTTCTCGAGTATGGCATTGTGGCATGGGCAACAGCATCAAAGGCGAACTTTGATTAAATTAGCAAACTCCAAAACCAAGCCATGAGAGTTATAACAGGAGGCATGAAGTCAACACTAATTGTAGAACTTGAAAATTTACAAATCTGCAATCCATGACCGACAGAAGAGACTGCAGAGCCCAGCAGCAAGCAGAGAAACTAAGAAGACTGACAGACCATCCAATGCAACAGAGACTAAATAGATTTGGAAAAGGGAAACTAAAGCGGAGAAACTTTGCAGAAATAGCCAAAGCAAAGATGAGCGAAGACCCTATGAACACCATAACAACACCAAAGCCCATCCCTACTGAACGCAAACCCACCTGGAAGCAGCATATCATTCCAGAGGTGGTAGAAAATATATCAGGTATTGGAAACAAGAACAGCCAGACTGAAAAAGAATGAAGAGACATAGCCCTGAGGTACCTAGCGAAAAACTACCCAAGCATGGACTGGACCCATGCATACACTGACGATTCTATAACAAACACAACACAGAATGGAGGGGGAGGGGTATCCCTGAGCCTAACAAACGGTAGAAAAATAACACTGTCAGTGGCAACTGGAAAATTCTCAAGCAATTTCAGAGCGGAGGCAGAGGCACTGAAGGCTGCAGTAGAAGCAATGTTGACAGGCGAAAGCAATGAAAGCCAGATAGTCCTGGTTACAACACTAAAAAGCCAGAAAAATACAGAACTTAATGATTTAAGAGCAGTACTCTGTCAACTATGCCAGCAGTCCGCACCAAAAAAGAGTAGTGGTATAGTGGGTTCCATCCCACTGTAACATTCAAGGCAACGAGGAGGCAGACAGACTGGCAAAAGAAGGTGCAAGATTACCACAACCAGATCCTAGTGTGACCTACGAAGAGTCCAAAAGTTTTATTAGGGCCAGATACATGGCCAAATGGGAAACAGAACATACTGGCTACACAAAAATTTGATGCCTATTACCAGCTGAACAGAAGAGAGCAGGTCGTGGTCTTCAGACTCCGCACAGGCCACAACAGACTGAGGTACCATCTATTCAATAAACTGAAGATAGGTGGCACCGACAAATGCTCGTGTGGTACAGGGAAATTGACCGCTGAACATCTGCTGCAAAATTGACCTACATACGAGGACCAGAGAATAGCACATGTGGCCATCACCAGTGGCAACACTAGACAAGCTCTATGGCAGTGTCGACAGCCTCAGGATGACCGCTGCTTTCTTTGAACACATTCAAGTTGATGTCGGACAGCGTATGAAGAAGAAGAATGTTTCTGGAAGGATTGGGTAGATCATCAAGTGGTCTATGTTTTGTGTTGCTCCTCAGTCACATGTATCATAAGTTCTTCCTGCATCGTGATACACCAGGTCGGAGTCTATTTAAAGACTTCCATGCTGCATAAGACAAGTTGTGTCCGTGCGCAGGTTCCTCCTGCAGTTTGATCCAGGGGAACTGTGTCAGTTCATTCCATTTTTCAATGCAATGTTTCTTGGGGACTGTAAGAAAATTAGTCTAGATTTCAGTCTTGTGCACCGCTCCTAGTGTCGAATCATAGGACACCTTGCGTCAATCTCTATGACACTTTTTTGTGTCCGAGTTGGTGCTATGATGATTATGGGGTATATTTTTTCAGTTGGAGTAGGTTTTAGGCACCCTGTAATTATCCAGACAGTCTCAATTATTGGAGCAGCACTAAGGTTGAGATCTGCTGAGTTGTTCCCAAACTGGCATTATTCAGTCAGATATGGAGAAGCACAGAGCAAGTGCTGATGTTCGGACGACATCTGGCTGTGCTCCCCATGTTGTGCCAGTCAATTCTTCACAGTACAGCCCAAAACACCAAAGATCATCATTTCTTTGAGTATTCAGCGCTCAACAGTGTTAGGAAGATGCTTCTTCCTCCGAGGCCAGATAACTGGACCACTTTATAAGGCACAAGACAACAACTGATAAACATGTGCAGATACCATTACATGGCATTGAACTAAAGGACGAGAGCCAGGATGCTGTTGGATCTGTAACAACAACTTGGGTGTGTCTGAAGTGCAGTGTAGTTGATTCCTAGGAATTGGAAAACTTCTTCAATTATCTGACCATTAATCTTTATGGAGTCTCTTGAAAGATTGTTGTTTTGAATGCTCACAATGAGTAGGTTTACTCTTTCATCTGCCCTGAAAAGGACATTAAGTGGTGGGTTGCAGTAGCTTTCCTCACATCTCGAGTGAGCTGATGAAGGTGGACCGGGGATCTCCAGATGGTTGTGCTATGCTTGGCTTCATCCACGTGTCGCTCCCTACTACAGGGATCACCTTGATCCCTGACCTTGTTAGCCAGTCTGCCATGAAAACAGCTCGTTTCCAGGGAGGGCAACGAGGAAGCCAAGGTCAGGGTCTTGGCCAGTACGTTTTACCTGACCCTGACTAACATGTCTAATCAACATATTTTGCCTGATCAGACGTTAGTCTTCCTTCCCTTTTTGGAAGGTAACAGTAGGCTTATTCTTTCCTCCTCTAGGTACCACTCAAATGAACATATAACTGCCGTCGACAAAACAAGAAAAACAAATCTTATCTACCATTGTGATTGAGCTTCGTCTGCTTCCTGTCTCGTTAGGTCAATGTACAAATCAATGAGAAGTTCAAGGCTAGATTTTCCTGGACTGATGAACTCTGACCCAAAGTTCGTCTGAAACAAAGAGTTTTCAAGAGAAACCAATGTCAGAAAAATGAAATAATCACTGTAATAAATATGTTGCACTGCATTATAAACTATAAGGGCAAGTCAGTAAATGGGTCACTCAATGATTAAATTGTGCCGTTTTACTGCCACCTTTTGATTTGGCTTCTGCTCTCTCGTTTCCTGTGATTCCGCAGTGGGAGGGCAGCCATTGGAAAATTATTGTTCAGGTCTCTGAGTTCTTCTCTGGTTTGTGATAACAGGGGGTCATTGTTAGTTTCCTGTATTGCCTTTATTATATATCTGCAGTCTGTGAAGATAACTATTTTTGTTGGTAGTTGCTTTTGTCTGTAATTATTGTAAAACCACTGCAGGACTAAATTGTTTCTCAGTGATTTATTGATTACACTCTGTAATCTCTTAATATTATGTATAGTCATCCTTCATATTTCAGCTCCATATAGAAATACCATTACTGCGAATATCCAGTGCAGAATACATGCAATGGAAATTTTTTTTTTTTTTTTTTTTTTTTTGCGTTCGCCTTATTTCTCTAATCCTCAAGGCGGTCTGCGTTGCACTGTGGTTTTTATTTTGCGCCTGTCGGCCCAATGGATCCGACTTCAGCATGCATTTTATGTAAGGGTCTGCTTCCTCCTGCATTTTCTAAGGGTTTGCTTCCCCGGGGTAACGGCCGGTGCTGTGATGGGGATCGAACCCAGCACCTTCGGATTGTGAGCCGTACCACTTATCCACTAGGCCACGCCGTCCCCATGCAATGGAAATGAGGTGCTTTAGAAGACTCTTAAATATTACATATAAGGATCGTGTCCCGAACGTAGAAATATGACCAAGAGTGGAAAACGCAATTGGGTCTTTTGATGATTGTTCACAGCTATCAAAAGGCGAAAGATGGCTTGGTATGGGCACGTCAAGAGGTCCAGCGAAATTACAAATTCGATACTGCATGGTTCCGTACCGGGAAAGAGAGAGCTGGGTCGTCCAAGGAAGAGATGGGCAGACAACATCACAGAGTGGTCAAACCTTCATTTCAGTGAGGCACGACTGGCGGCAGCAGACAGAGAGAGGAGAGAGATGGCGTGGGTTTGTAGGAGTGTCTTCAAGTGTGCCCCAACGACCAGAAGGGTTACAGGAGGAACTGACTGAACTGATAGAAAGACCAATTTTACATTGAGGATGAAGGTCCTAAGCTTGGTATGAGGATGAAGGTCCTGAGCTTGGTATGAGGATGAAGGTCCTAAGTTTGATATGAGGATGAAGGTCCTAAGTTTGGTATGAGGATGAAGGTCCTAAGCTTGGTATGTGTCCTGAGCATCTTTTAGATCCACATGGTTTTCAACATGACAAAGACCACTCTTGGCTTTTGTATCCCAGCTGTTTCCATTCTCACTTGCAGCACCTGTCATGTAAATGAAGCTCCCTAGATATTTGAGGTTCTCTACCTCATACAATGGTAGGGCATTCGGTCAACTAGAATTCTCTAGTCCATAGTTGGTGTATCCCTTAACATCTCTTTCCTGAAACCCTAAATCTACTTTCTATTTCTCCCCATTTCATAGGTGTCTCAGTCTTTGCAGACCATGCGGGTGGCACCCTATGAGTAGCCTCTCAGAGCGCAAGCCTGGGCGCTGAATATGGAGACCCTGGGCTGCCCAGACTGCAGGATCCCCCTCTCGGCCTCGCTGGTGTAATCTAAAGGAATGCAGAGCATGACAATTTGGCAACAGCTCAGCTGCAGGAGCTGCCGGAATGAGTTCACGATTTTGAAACCATCCGCCTTAGAAGCTACCACTCCGGATTATCTGTCTGGGTTTACTCCCATAGCCTTACCCTCTTCCGAGGTTTCCACAAAGCAGTGAAGTCGTTGCCCGCAGATGCTAGTTACTCGAGACATCCGATGATACTCTCATCGTCCCTAGATTAGCCCGCACTCTCAAGGACTTGTGGGTTTAAAATCAGAGTTCCTCCTCTACTAGACGAACTGCCTGCTTCGTCTACCCGGGTTTAGTGTCAGAGTTTACCTTCTCTTAGATTGGCTGCCAAAAAAGGCTAATAAGCCCAATCTGCCCACTCATTTATACCGCTGCGAACTCCCCGTACACTTTTATTTTTGTTACCAGATGATAAAACATCTTTGATCATTATATTAACTGAATTTGTACAGTATAATAAAACGCCACCTTCCTTAGCCTTGTCTCCAACTACCCTATCTTTGTTTAACATATCCCTCTATTTCAAGTTCACTATCTGCAATGTCCTTATATGTCCATGATTCTGTTAACCCTATTATATCGTGTTTTTCTTCTTCTACATGCAATTCCAATTCTTCTCTTTTATTTACTATGCTTCTCACATTTGCATAAAAAGCTTAGCTTCGTTCGTTCTCAATCACCCGCTACCAAGCCTTGAACAGGGCTTTGCAAGTAGCAGAATGTAGTCCAGAGAACGAAATGCATTGTGGTGTACAGCTTGACTGCGATATTTGCACCTTTCAGTCCGACACATCCGACTTCAGCAGGCATTTTTTTAGTACCAGGTTAGCCTTCCTTCTTTGATCCCCTCTCCTTAGACAGTCTGCTCTATTGCAGCCTGTAATCCAGGACCACTGTGTGGAGGTGTAGAAGGGTCTTAGCAGTACTGGTTCGCTGGACTTGACGCTAGCAGTCAGCTATGAGTCGCTGACTGCTGCAGCTCGTGCACTGCTCAGAAACTAAATACTAACATTTGAAGCAGATTAAGGAAGCTCTGGTACAACAAGACCAACAATAAGACATTTCATTTACACCCAACAAAACAACATGACATTTCATTTACATCCAACTAAACAATATGACATTTCATTTACATCCAACTAAACATGACATCTCATTTACATCCAACTAAACAATATGACATTTCCTTTACACCCAACAAAACAACATGACATTTCATTTACACCCAACTAAACAACATGACATCTCATTTACATCCAACTAAACAACATGACATTTCATTTACACCCAACAAAACAACATGACATTTCATTTACATCCAACTAAACAATATGACATTTCATTTACATCCAACTAAACATGACATCTCATTTACATCCAACTAAACAATATGACATTTCATTTACACCCAACAAAACAACATGACATTTCATTTACACCCAACTAAACAACATGACATCTCATTTACATCCAACTAAACAATATGACATTTCATTTACACCCAACAAAACAACATGACATTTCATTTACATCCAACTAAACAACATGACATTTCATTTACACCCAACAAAACAACATGACATTTCATTTACATCCAACTAAACAACATAAGCAGCAAAGATGGTGCCATAACTGGCTGCTGGTCTACATTGCTCTTCTGTTTTAGTTCATTATAGATGCCACCAAACGATGGATTTGCCGGGAATTCACACTAGTCGACGACTTACACGTGTGTTCACGGAAACAATGATATTGTTTTCCATTTGGGTTGGTTAGTTCGTTCGTTTTGTGTGTTTTCTTTCGTCCGATTATCCTGGAATGGACATCGGCTATATGAATAGCACTACGCTTTAAACATGTGTCATATTTCACGGTCTAGTTCACACGGCTGAACTTCACGAGATTGGCGCCCCTCATCCTAGCTGAAGACAGTGTCAGCTTTGTTGTATGAAATTTAGACACAACTATAATGAACTGCCACCTGGAAAGAGATGGGCTCCGTCAGGTGTGTAGCAGCCCAAGACACACTGTTGCTGTATGGTGGGGGCTGGTACTACAAACTGCAGTAACGGTGCCTCAACGACCTTCTCGGCTATGGGACTGATGATGCTGATGAAACAACATGACATTTCATTTACATCTACCTAAACAACATGACATCTCATTTACATCTACCTAAACAACATGACATCTCATTTACATCTACCTAAACAACATGATCTCATTTACATCTACCTAAACAACATGACATCTCATTTACATCCACCTAAACAACATGCCATCTCATTTACATCCACCTAAACAACATGACATCTCATTTACATCTACCTAAACAATATGACATCTCATTTACATCTACCTAAACAACATGACATCTCATTTACATCTACCTAAACAACATGACATCTCATTTACATCTACCTAAACAACATGACATCTCATTTACATCTACCTAAACAACATGACATCTCATTTACATCCACCTAAACAACATGACATCTCATTTACATCCAACTAAATGTTTCTCACCACTGGGACTCGGTGGTTTATATTAGCACCACGTTCAATCAGCAACCAGGCCAGGTGAAAGTTACGAGTTGCAACTCTCTCATGGTATTCATCTACGCCACAAAGGCAAATGTACAAAGGTGTTCTCTGATAGCATCCTTGAAATAAAACAAAGATTAGAACTGAATTCATTTATATGATAATTAATTCCTGCTTATCAAACAAGGAGCTGAAACAATGAATCACAATTGTGTTTCTTATTTTACACTTAATTTTCATTCAATCATTTTGTTGAAAATATATTGTTACATTAAATATGATTGACATCTATACATTCTGGCCAGACCTACTGGTGATCAGTATTTTTCAGCAGATAATGAAGTGCATAGATACTAATGGATCCTGTAGTTCACTTGGGTCCTGTAGTTCGCTACTTGTACACACTTCAAGGTCTGAGCTCTAAGGTGTCCCTTCCTACGTAAACCTTGTTTGGCTTGGCTTGGCTTCGTTCATTCTCAATCTCCCACTAATAATAGCTGTCCATCGTTGTCGATGAGGACCGCCGACATCATCCTTGTCACAGATTTCCCTGTTGGGTGTGGGTGCGCATGTGGCTGAACAGGCCAATAGGAGCACGAAAACATCTGCTACATCGGGCACACAAAGTTTGTAGAAGGGAATGGTGTTCCCGCTGCTCGGGATTTCCACGTCTCGCGTCTGCTCTGGGCTTTCACAACACGGTCGTCTTCACCAGCAGCTACACCCGATTTGACTGTGCTTCTCCAGTCAGATCTGTTTTGCGCAAGACATTCCCAGGTGTCGATGTCTATCTGGCAACTTTTTAGTGAGTCCTTCAGACCGTCTTTAAAACGTTTCTTTGGACGCCCTCTATCGCGCCATCCCTCTCTCAGCTCGCCATAGAGAAGCTTCTTTGGTATCCGCTCGTCTGACATACGGACAAGGTGTCCGGCCCATCCTAGTTGTGCTTTTTTTAGCAGTGCATGGATGCTGGGCATGTTAGCCCTCGAGAGAACCTCGATGTCAGTGACACGATCTTGCCATCGGATGTGGAATATTCGCCTCAGGCAACCTGTGTGGAAGTGGTTTAACCTCCTTGCATGTCCAGAGTATACAGTCCAGCTTTCGCAAGCGTATAGTAGGGTTGGAATGATGGTTGCACGGTAGACTTTGAGTTTGGTCTTGGCGCTGATGCCACGACGTGCCCAGACCATCGAGCGCATTCTACCAAAGGCTGTGCTGGCCTTTCCTATTCAGCTTGCCGCCTCATCGTCTAGGCTGACAGATCTCGACAACGTGCTACCCAGAAATGTGAATTTGTCTACGGCATTCAACGTCTGCCCGCTGACTGTAGTCTCTGGTTTTGTGTACGGCATGCCTTGTGCTGGTTGGTACATGACCTCTGTTTTTTTGGCATTTATGGTCAGGCCAAAATTTTTGCATGCGGCAGAGAACTGGTCCTTTCCAACCTGCATGTTCAGTTCTGAGTTGCTCATTAGAGCGCAGTCGTCAGCAAATACAAGTTCCCTGATTATGTCGCCAGCCACTTTGGTTTTGGCCTTCATTCTTCTGGAATTGAGTAATTTGCCATCTGTGCGGTACTTTATGGATATTCCAAGCTCCAATGATCTGAAGGCGTCTGTCATCGTGGCCGCGAACATCATGCTGAACAAAGTCGGGGCGAGTACACATCCTTGTTTTACTCCGTTTGATACTAGAAACGTTTTAGAGATTGCACCGCTGTCCAGTACACGAGCACACATGCCTTCGTGTAGCTATTTTACCATTGTTATGAACTTGTTGGGGCAGCCAAACTTAGACATTATCATCCACAGCCCTCCTCTGTTAACTGTATCAAATGCTTTTGTCAAATAAATAAATGTGGTGTACAAGGCCTGATTTTGTTCTCGACACTTCTCTTGTACTTGGCACTACCAAACATTGAAAGGGCTTAGGTAGCAGAATGTAGCCCAGAGAACGGAATGCGTTGTGTTGTAGTTTACAGTTTCCAACAAATCCGACTTCAGCAAGCATTTTTTTAGTACTGGGTTAGCATTCCCTCTTCGATCCCTTCTCCTTAGCCAGTCTGCCCTGCTGCAGCCTGTTATCCAGGATTACCGCATGGAGGTGTAGAAGGGTCTTAGCAGCTTTGGTTCGCTGGCCTTGACGCTAGCAGTCAGCTATAAGTCGCTGACCACTGCAGCTCATGCGCTGCTCAGCATCTTGATCCCAAACCTTGTTTGATCTCACTTGACATTTTACTTTTCCAATCCACGAGATAATGAGTTTTCAATCTTATTTACCTGTTTCGGGTATTGGAATGTACATATTTTCTTTTTTGTCGTTCGTTGTCAAACTCGAAATACCAAGCTCTGTAAAGGGCTATGCATGTGGCAGGGTGTAGTCCGAAGAACGGAATGTGCTGTGTTGTAGCTTACAGCTTGACTGTAATATTTGCACTTTTCAGGCAGACACATCTGACTTCAGCATGGTATTTGTGGGTACCATGTTAGCCTTCCCTCTTTGATCCCTTCTCCTTAGCCAGTCTGCCCTGTTGCAGCCTGTAATCCAGGACCACCATGTGGAGGTAGAGAAGCGTCCTGGCAGCTCTAGGTCGCTGGCCCTGATGCTAGCAGTCAGCTTTGGATTGCTAACCAATACATCTCATGCACTACTCTGCATTTTGATCCCACACATTTTATTCTGTTGCTATGTGTTCAATGCAATAATAATAATGTTCACGTAGGCGTCAAAGGCCCGTTGTGTTGATCGCCCACTACCATGTCCAACCACTGAGGCTGTCTTCATGTGTAGCATGTCGACCGAAATCCCTACAAATTTCCAAGGTGAAGCCGAGTACTTTGCTGCTGTAGGATGAGGGCTGCGAAGAGTGTGTTGGACCAATGTTTGTGTCAGGCTTTCCGTGTCTGTCTGTGTCAAACTCCCTGTATTTCCGTGTCTGTGTCAAACTCCCTGTATTTCCGTGTCTGTCTGTGTCAAACTCCCCGTATGTCCGTGTCTGTCTGTGTCAAACTCCCTGTATGTTCATGTCTGTCTGTGTCAAACTCCCTGTATGTCCGTGTCTGTCTGTGTCAAACTCCCTGTATTTCCGTGTCCCGGCCGCAGAGGCTTCTAGATTGTGGTCACTTTTTCGTCAGCGTGACCCTTGCTGTGCTGAGAATATGAGGTTGGGAGAGGTATTGTGTAACCTCCGGTAGAGGGAGGGACAGGCAGAAGGTAGGCAACTTCAGTCCAAGCAGGAAGGTCCTTGAGTAGTGATAACCTGGACTGAATTCTGGTGTGCAGTTAAGCAGAACGTTGAACTCATCATGGAATGGTTACCCACAGTTTAAGCCAGGCATGCACTGCAGCGAAATGCAGCTTAACAAACAGGATAACTAATCAAAAGCACATCAATTCCACAGAATAAAGTCTTTGATACCACCTGGTGAAGGAGTTGTGAATTATAATCCAAACAGGAACCACAAAACATCAGAAAACTACACAAACACTGGAGCGAATTGAGAGCGCAGCCATTAAGGTGTGACACCATCTGACATGTTTCATCTTTTTTCCACTCAAGGTGCTGGTAATTCAAGGGATTGGTTATAGTAGTTGCTTCTGCAATTTAGACAATGATTGAGTATCTAGAAGATCAAGTTTTATTGTTTTCTCTTGCATGTATATTATATGTTGCAGTACTTGTTGTATGGTGTTTGCTCTGCAGTCACTGTGTATGTGTTTGTTTAACTGCACATGTCTTGTTCATGATGTGAAAATTGTAATCTGTTTTCATAGCTCAAATTGCTGATGTTATCTGTAGGATTGTGTTAAGATACTGTCTTCAGACAGTGCATTTTCAGTTACACCCGTAGCCCATCCATTGCAGATTATGTTTATATTAGTTTTTTGACTGGTGGTGATGTTGAGTTGTGGCTTATTTTATTTGCCAGTTTATCAGTACTTTCATTTTCTCAGATGTCTTAGTGGCCGGTTATCCCCTGCAGGGTGGTACTGTCATAAGATGCATGTACCATTACAGACGCAAGTATATTTGTTAGAGTTTTCTCAGACATTGGAATCCAGTTTTCAAGAGCCTGGAGGGTGGATACAAAATTTGTGAAGATGACTAGGTCTGTAGGGTGTATTGTCATGTTCTTGTATTTTCAATTGATAGCACAAGGGTCTTAGAACTGATCAAAGAAAGGATAGGGTCAAACGGAGAGGCATACTCAGACAACCTTACATCCAGTCTTAGGACTGATTAACCAAAGGATAGGCATACTGAAACAAACTTACAACCAGTCTTAGGACTGATCAACCAAATGATGAAGATGCATTGCGGCTAAAGCTTAGATAACGCTAAGCATAAAAAAAAAGTATAGATAAATACTTACCATCATCAAGGTAAGAAGCATTTGGACACTCCATTATAAGGCGCTCAGCTCTAGAATAATCAGCTTGTTCTAATGCTTGAGTCAATGGAGTATCATTCATTCCAAACTCAACATGGAACACAAACGGCATGGTGAAAAGTTATTGCTATTCAACTCTGAAATTTTAGAATCGACGAGCTTATAACATAAGGTTAGAAATTTGTTAAACATACAATAGTTTGTTTTGTTTCTCTACACATAATCCATCACATCCCACACAAAATGAAATAATTATATAAATTGTCTTGTTTATCAACAATGACAACATGTTTAATAAGTAGGTCTATACTATATGTTATCCATTGTATTGTATTGGAGTTAAGAAATTATAAGTTTCAAATAATACATTCTTAAATTAACAATGTGGAAGTGCAAGCAATACATCGTAACAACAATACATCCTTCATTTTATGTCAGCGTTCTGGGCGGAAAAGTGTACAAAAACAATTCAAGATACTAAATAATATTCAGTTCTTTTCAATAAGCAGCATGAAACCATGAATCGATACGGATATGTGTACAGTGTAGTACATTTAACGAAGGTTAGATAAATAGTATTAGTAGTGTACTGTACAACCGTTCTGAGCAGCTGTTCCTGGTTGAACGCAACAGATTGTGAGTTTTCATAATAAGGAGGAAGCTGAACTTTACTGAACAGCGAACTACTCTAGTATTAGTAATAATCAAATCATGTACACAGTGTTAGTGTATGTGAACCCGCTACAGTGTAAGCGGATCCGTGTACTGTACACAGTAAACACACCCACTGGTAGTGTCATCACTGACATCAGCAATTTTCAGCTTAAGGAAGTTACAGTTAGTCTTAAACGCGTATAAACACTCTACTCTAAGCTAAGAGAAGATACACACTACTACTAAGAAATGTAGTAAAGTACTCAAAGTCAAGTAGTACTGACAAGACAGACAATCCGTCACAATCTGTTCTCTTGTCTTCCATAGAAACGCTGACAACAAAATTACATACCTCGTACAACTGAAATACAACTTTGTTTTTCAACAGTATGTTCATTTTTTTCTTTTTATCCAAATCCAACAGATCAATTTGTGAAAGAATTATAATTCAAGTCCTATCGATCGACGTCTGCATTTCTTGAGTCATTTATTACGTATCTCAGGAACTCTCTTTAGATAAATGTTCTGGAAAACATCGATACTAATCTTATCTCCTAGCCTGGTTATCCAACTGTAATGTCACAAATATTATATAGCGCCGTTAGTCATCAAGTTTGAATAGCAGGCTACGCCTAAATCTACCTGCTAGTTCAATTATAGCCTATATCGGTCCAGGTATCAGTTTGTCTAGTTCATCGCTTCTAGGATTATAGGTCAAGATCAAAGTACAGAATTATCAGGTCAGGTTAGGTCATCCCGTAACCAGTGACGTCGTTGGGGCACCCTAACAAATTCACGTTACCCCTCTGTCAGCGGCCGCTGTCTGTGCCTCCTCTGGTCGAAGATTGGTCCTTTCTTTGATGTGCCCCCACCTCTTTTTGGGACGACATCTTTGTCGTCCGTCTTGCACCTTTCCGTGCAGGATCGTATTTTACAAAAACGTTTAATCTCGATATGTGGCCGCACCAATTGAGTTTCCGTCTTTTGACCGCTGTCAACAGGACTACCAAAGGCCCTATGTCTGTTGTAATTATTTCTCGTATTTCCTCATTCGTAACTCGGTCTTTGTATGTGACGTTTAGTAGTCTTCGGAAACATTTAATCTCCAATACATGTATCCTCCGCTGCAGCTCAGCTGTAATTGTCCATGGCTAACAAGCATAGGGGTATGTTGACAGGACCAATGTACGCATTAATCTTATCATCGTGCATGTGACACATTAAGACTCATTCAAAGAAGGAGCTGCAAAGCTTACTATCTGCATTTTCTTATGTCTGCTGTGAGTTTGGATCAGCAAAAGGAAAACACAAGTTATGGTCCAGGGTGCACGCAAGGTACCAGTAATCTCCACTGATGTTCCGGATCTCGAGGTAGTAGACCACTTTACATACCTGAGATCATCCGTCAATAATAGAGTATCCTTAGACCAAGAGATAACTATCAGGGTAGACAAGGCAGCAACAACAATGAACAGATTAACAAAATTGGTCTGGGAGAACAAGAAGCTCACAGTTAAAATAAAAACACGTGTTTACCAAGCCTGTGTCATCGGCACCATTTTTTAATGGCAGTGAAACATGGGCTACCTACATGCACCAGGAGAGGCGGCTAAACAGCTGTCACATAGAGGTGTTGGAGAGAACATGTCACAATCTTTTCCATGCTTAGTCTTCGAAGGCTCCGATGGCCAGGACACACTCGGAAGATGGATGATGGCAAAATACCAAAATATCTTCTCTATGGGGATTTACATTTGGGGAAAAGGTCTCATGGTCGGCACTACTTCGGTACAAGGATGTATGCAAGCAGTATATGAATGATGCAGGCATCGATTTGGAATCATGGGAACAGGACGTCATGGATCGTGTTACAAGAAGGGACAGGATTAAGCATGGGATACAGACAAAGGAGATACTGATTGCGGATAGGCTAAGGACTCAACGTTTGAGTAGACACGCCACACCATGCAATGCCGAAACCGTCCTGGCTTTCCTTGCACACACTGTGGAAAACTCTTGTCTATTTGGATTGGTCTTACGAGTCACGTTCGCTATCGTCATGTGCTGTAGCTGCATACCTTTTTTTCCAAGTACAATTGCTATCGTCCGACAAGACGGAAAGAGACAATGTAATGTTTTGACTAACCGTTTGTCTTGCCAGATTTTGTTAAACCACACAAGCGTGCTATTGTCTGTGCTGTTCTTGCCAACTCGTCACATTTTGACCCTTCATCATTGACAGTCGAACCCATATATTTAAAACGGTCGACCACTTCGAGTTCCCGGCCATTAGCTTTGATCCGACTGTTGAAACCCTCGGCGTTGTTGGCCATTAATTTTGTCTTCACAGCGTTTATCTCCATACCATAGTCAAGACCTGTTTCATCTTCTGACCAATTTACCGATGTTCTGCCTCTGTGCCCGCCAACCTGTCGATGGCATCTGCAAATCGAAGATTGGTAATCGTTCGGCCCCCTATTTTGACAGTACCAACGTGATCTCCAAGTGCATAACTCATAATTCCCTCAATGAATATGTTGAAAGGTGTTAAGGAGAGTGTACAGCCCTGTCTCACACCAACTGATGTGCGAAACCAGTCCCCCAGCCTCCCATTCACAAGAACTACGCTGGGCGCCTTGTCATTCAGGTGTTCAAGGAGCTGTGTGTTTACGTTAATTCTATTCCTCCTCATGGTTGCCCGAGGCGTTTTATGCCATACCCTACCAAACGACTTCTTGAAATCAACAAACACATGATACAGTATTTGCTGCTGTTCCACATATTTCTCGTTTATCAACGTTAAGTTAAAGATCGGTTCTGTAGTGCTTCTTCCTTGCTCCTCAGTAATGATGTTCTCCGCTTTGGGTTTCAGTCTGTCGGGGATTAATCTAAGCATGACCTCGCTAGAGTGGCTGATGAGGCTCATTGTTCTGTAATTTTGGCGCAGGTTCACGCTCCAAGACCTACGTAACGGTATAACCATTGATTTTGTCCATAAGTCCGGCCAGTTTCCTGTCGCACATATTCTGTTACAGATGTGTGTCAGGCCTTCGACCATTACCTCCCTACCTGCCTGTAAGAGCTCTGATAGTATATTGTCAACGCCGGCCGCCTTCTCTCTTCTCAATGTCGTTATCGTCTCCTTTATTATCAGTTGGTTATTCTACATCGTTGTTGGTGTTTGAGGGATTGTTTTTTCTGGTTCGTCCCGTCTCTCATAGTTGTACAACTCGGAACAGTACTCTGTCCATCATAACAGTACGTCATTGTCTTCAATAAGGCACTTACCGCTTTTATTCTGGATCATAACGTTCCTGCCTTGTATTCGTGTAATCAGTTCTTTGACAACCTTGTATACGTGTTACTAGTTCTTTGACAATCTTGTATACGTGTTATCAGTTCTTTGACAACCTTGTATACGTGTTACCAGTTCTTTGACAACCTTGTATACGTGTTATCAGTTCTTTGACAACCTTGTATACGTGTTACCAGTTTTTTGACAACCTTGTATACGTGTTATCAGTTCTTTGACAACCTTGTATACGTGTTACCAGTTCTTTGACAACCTTGTATACGTGTTACCAGTTCTTTGACAACCTTGTATACGTGTTACCAGTTCTTTGACAACCTTCATTGTCATTCCTAGCCTGTCTAAACACTCTTTGATGTTTGTACATCATCATCATATAGCATGCCCTTTATAGATCGTCGCTCCCATCACAGTCTGTCTGAAAGAAACTCTTTCCCTAGCCAAAACTTCAGCCTCCCACACAGTCATTGTCAGGCATTCCTGGATATCTTGGTGCTATCGACTTCTTGGTCTACCCCTGTCCCTTTCGCCTGGCACCATACCTTCCATCACTGTTCTCTCAAGACCGATGTGATTAGAGTATTTCAATTCACTGGCTAAAATGTTCCATTTATAAACCAGTTCTTCTCTATATTCAACTCTTGCCGAGTGTCTATATTCGTTTTCCTCTCGTTCATGGTATTGTAAGGATCTTTCTGTAACATTTTGACTCGAAGAACTCGATTTTTTAAATATAAATTTTTTTAATCGTCCATGATTCGCAGCCTTATGATGCCATTGTTTATACATAGATAACAGTATTATAATAGTCCAATAATGTTGTTGTTGCGAATGTCCACAATGTGTAGGTTTACTCTTTTGTGCACCTCGAAAAGGACGTTAAGTGACGGGTTGTAGTAGCTTTTCTCACATTCCCTGGCGTGCTGATGAAGGTAGACCGGTGTCCTCTAGGCGGTTGTGATATACTTGGCTTCATCTGCGTGTCGCTCACTACTACGGAGATCACATCGATGCATCACCTCCTTAGCCAGACTGCCATGAAAACAGCCTCGTTTCCAGGGAGGGCTACGAGAAAGCCAAGGTGAGGGTCTTGACCAGTATATTTTGCCTGATTCAGACTAACATGTCTGATCAGTATATTTTGCCTGACCCTGACTAACATGTCTGATCAGTATATTTTTCCTGACCCTAACTAACATGTCTGATCAGTATATTTTGCCTGACCCTAACTAACATGTCTGATCAGTATATTTTGCCTGACCCTGAATAACATGTCTGATCAGTATGTTTTGCCTGACCAGACGTTAGTGTTCCTCCCCACCGTCTTCTATAAACCTACTGACGCACATAACTATATCCGTTAGACTTCTCACTCTCAATCTCTGCCGCGATTCGCCCCCATTTCCCCAAGATATTGAGGTCTTCCCACCGGCCTCCGTCTGACTGTGAAACTTGTTCGTACTCTTCAATATGACAGCACCTCTATCAGTGATAACTTACTCTGATTACTTTCTATCCTGTATTCCAATCTTTCCCCACTTGTGGCATTTGGTGATTCACCTCTGGAGATCTATAGACGAGACGGAGACGTGGGTTATCTGTTGGCCAGAAGACGACTCAACACGCGCGTCATGGACAGAACCATGTCCTGCAACATCAAACATGGCCGCGCAACATGACGATGTCACCCAGACACGTTTGGTGGGCTTCCCTACATCTGTATGAGATAAAAATAGGGGTTCCACCTGCAAGTCGGGAAACATAATCCTCTCTCTTATCATCGGAGAAAAACTGACCTTGAACTCCGTGCTCGCTTCTGCCAACACTTCATTGATATTGCTTATATTTACGGCTCTCCGCCGCCATCCACTTCGATAACGGCTGGCACAAGGTGAAGGTTGACATGGGGATCACTAACGTCTCCTGATTCACTGATAATCGACACCGGTTTGGCTTGGCTTGGTTTGGTTTGATTTAGCTTGGCTCATCTTTGCTTGGCTTGGTTTGGCTTGATTTGGCTTCGCTTCGTTCTTAATCTCCCGCTACCAAACCCTTGAATCTTTAACAATTATGCACCTACTGAAAGCATTGTTTCCAGCATATATACTCAAATTCAATTTGGGGGTTTAACCTGTCCCTAAGTAGCAGAATGTAGTCATGAGAACGGAATGCGTTGTGTCGTAGTTTACAGCTTGACTGCGATATTTGTAGCTTTTGGTCCAACACATCCGACTTCGGCAAGCATTTTTTGAGTACCAGTTTAGCATTTCTTCTTCGATCCCTTCTCCTTGGCCAGTCTGTCCTGCTGCAGCCTGTTATACAGGATCACCGCGTGGAGGTGTAGAAGGGTCTTGGCAGCTATAGTTCGCTGGCACTGACGCTAGCAGTCAGCTATATGTCGCTGACCACTGCAGCTCATGCGCTCCGACACCGGTTTGAGATGTCCTTATTGGACGCCGTAGACTGTATGGCTTGATTACACTGAACATCATTGCGTAAGCTTCCATGTACGGTTTTCTCTTTCGCTCTCTCTTAACTTAACGTTTTTATACTTGTTCAGAAGACTCATCAGTCTCTATACAACCAGATACATTTGCATTACCCTGCTCTAAAAGCTATGCGCATCTAATCTATTCTTAAATGCATAAACTGTCCCTGCCTCCCCTATGTCCTGAGGCAATGCATTCTAAGCCTTTCCCACTCTCTGACTAAAAAAATATTTCCTTATATCCAATCTAGACCTCTCCTGTTCATTATTTTCTCTATATCTCTCTTATTACATTTATAAATTCATGTATTGTAACTTGTAATCCTGGTATTCAATCAGACAATGGATGTCTGATGCCAGGTAGGAAAATGACATCTAAATACATATCTGTCCATTGCAATGGAGAACCTCTCGCATGCCATTTCTCCATCTCATTTGCGGACGTCCTGGAGGTCGTTGAAAGTTCTAGGGACACCAGTACATAACTCTGTGTGTCCAACGGTTGTCAGACAAGCGTATAACATAACCCGCCCATCTGTATTTTCTTAATAGCGCTGTATCCACGACGTCATTGCAAGAGGTCTGGCGCCTAATTTCAGTGCTGTGTATGCGGTCTCGTGAGACTGACAGCGTTTTTCGCTCGATCGTTCGTTCAGCATTTATTTTGGGAGGTTCCATGTATTATGTTTATAAACTACTTTATGCATCCTTATTTATAAACTTAACGTCTTTATACTTTTTTAGAAGACTCTGCAGAGTCTGTATACAATCAGTTTCATTTACATTTCCCTGCTCTAAAAGCCCCGCGCATCCAATCTATTCTTAAATGCATCAACTGTTCTTGCCTCTACTACCTCCTGTGGCAATGCATTCCAAGCATTCACCACTCTCTGACTAAAAAGATATTTCCTAATGTCTGATTTTTGATTTTATGCCAGAATTAACAAGGCTAAGTTTGCTTTCAACTTGACAAATTTAGAATTCAGCAACATCCTTGGAAACCACAGGGATATAGATGAGTGAAAAGGTTAAGAAACACTTGGCGACAAATGGTCAAGGAGAAAGTCAGTTCAATCAGGGTCTCATGGGCAGAGCTAAAGAAGATAGAAAGAAATAGGGACAGATGGATAGCATCTGCTGCGACTCTTTGTTCCAAGGGAAACCAGACGGATACATGATGATGATGACGATCTGTGTGGAGAAAACAATTGAGTACCACACCGCACCTTTGCTGTAGAAATGTACACACTGACTATCCCATTGGAAGTCTTTTTTCACCGTCTTCTTCTTCTGCATTTATTCTCAATCTCCTATTTGCACCTTGTGGTCTGACACATCCGTCTTCGGCAGGTTTCACCGTATTAAAATACAATCAATCAAAACTTTTTTAGCTCTATGAGGAAGCGTAGGCTTTCAACAAATACTTGCAAAGTTATTAAAAGCTGACCTGTCGATGTCTGTTGAAATTACTGTGGCTTATATTTTCTACAGGATAGGGGCTAGCCAGCCCCACGACCACCCCTCCTAAGTCACCTGGCATGTTACAATGCTGTTATTCTGTTTCAACCTCAGTAATACTCAGGTATTACAATTCAACTTACTTGAATGCTGGTGTTCAATCAGGCAAGTTATCCTAATGCCAGGTATTCAAATGCTGCTTGAATCTGTCTGTCCTTCCCCCTGGATTACCATCATGGTCCAAGAGTGTGTCACAGATCATCTCGTTGGAAGGCGGCCACGCAAGCGGTTGTAGTTTTATGGCCACCAGAAACCTACCCTTCTCGCCCATCTATCGTCGGTCATGCAGACCACATGGCCGGCCCATCTGTACTTCCACATTGACGACATCCAAAAAACTTTGGATAGAATATGTTCTCTTAGGGAGATAATTAAGACTCTTTGCTATATTTCCCTTTCATTAATTCGAGCTGCTCTGCATCTGATTTGTGCAGACTCCAAACCTCACTCCAATACAACAACCCAAATAGATCCCTATTAAATCCAACGCTTTATCACCATTTATTATAACTACTTCTTTAATTAACATTCAACAACTCATGTACATGTATGTGGTACAGTGCTATCAGCCAAACCATATTATTAATTTTAATGTATATATTGCTCAAAAATAGAGGAACTATTCAATAATATAAACACTTCACACACATAAATAATTACTAACTGGTACAATATATCCACCAGAAATTGTGTAGTCAGCACAAATCTAAATAATAATAGTTGCTCCATCGCAAGCAAAGATGGCAACAACATCAGACAAGTGCTGAGAGGTGTGATATCACATGGCTGTGGAGTGTTATTACAGCGTGGCAGGCTCTGGGACACATGTGTAAGACGTTGACAATAGGGTTGTCGCGTGTTATGTACTTTTGGGCAGCTCTCTATCGCGGAGTCTCAGTGATAAGTTATAAAATTCAGCTGAAATCTACATAATTTTATATCAGCCTCAGTTTTAAAATTCAGCTGAGATCTACATCGTTTTACATAGAGCCTCAGTGATATAATTCTGCTGAAATACATAATTTTACATGAGCCTGAGTGATATCTTCTTCTTCTTCTGCGTACACAGTCAGACAGTAACCATTATTTTTTCGAAAAAAGCGGCGGTCATCCTGAGGCTCTCACCACTGCCATAGAGCTTGTCTTGCAGTTCCACCGGTGATGGCCACATCTGCTCTCTCTGATCCTCGTATGTCGGACAGTTCTGCAGCAGATGTTCAGTGGTCATTTTACCAGTACCGCACGGGCATTCGTCGGTACCACCTATCTTCAATTTGTTGAATAGGTGGTACCTCAGTCTATTGTGGCCAGTGCGAAGTCTGAAGACAACGACCTGCTCTCTTCGGTTCAACTGGTAATAGGCATCGTTTTTGGTATAACCAGTATGTTCGGTTTCCCATTTGGTCATGTATCTGGCTTTGATAAGCCGTTTTGACTCTTCGTACGTCATACTGGTATCTGTTTGTGGTAGTCTTGCACCTTCTTTTGCCAGTCTGTCTGCCTCCTCGTTGCCTTGGATGTTGCAGTGTGACGGAACCCACTGTACCACTACCCTTTTTGGTGCGGACTGCTGGCACAGTTTGCAGAGTGCTGCTCTTAAGTCATTAAGCTCAGTGTTTTTCTGGCTTTTTAGCGCTGTGACTACGGCGAGAGCATCTGTCAGCAGGACTATATGGCTCTCATTTTCACTGTGTGTCACCATCTCTTCCACTGCCGCCCTCAGTGCCTCTGCCTCCGCTCTGAAATTGCTTGTGTACTTACCAGTAGCGAATGACAGTGTTATTTTTCTGCCATTTGGTAGGTTCAGGAATGCTCCTGCCCCTCCGTTCTGTGTAGTGTTTGTTACAGAACCGTCGGTGTATGCATGGGTCCAGTCCATGCTTGGGTAGCTTTTCGTTATGAAGCTTAGGGTAGTGTCTCTCCTTTCTTTTTCAGTCTGGCAGTTTTTGTTTGCAATACCTGGTATATTTTCTACCACCTCTGGAAATATATCCTGCCTCCAGGTAGGTTTTCTTACAGTAGTGATGGGTTTTGGTGTTGTTAGTGTGTTTATGGGATCTTCGTGCATCTTTGCTTTGGCTATTTCTGCAAAGTTTCTCCGCTTTAGTTTCCCATTTCCCAAATTGTTTAGTCTCTGGTACATTGGATGGTCCGTCAGTCTTCGGAGTTTCTCTGACTGCAGCTGGGCTCTGCAGTCTCTTCTATCGGTCATGGATTGCAGTTTTGTAATCTTTTCAAGTTCTACAATTGGCGTTGACTTGATGCCACCTGTTATAATTCTCATGGCTTGGTTTTGAAGTTTGTTAACTTTATCGAAGTTCGCCTTCGCTGCTGTTGTCCATGCCGCAATGCCATACTCGAGAACTGGTCTCACTCTTCCAGTGTACAGTTTCTTTAGTATGCCTTCGTCTGCTCCCCAGCTTGTGCCAGCAAGTTTCCTCATGATTGCCATTCTTTCTCTGGCTTTCATTCGGTTTCTCTCAATCTGACTTTTCCATGTCATGCGCCGATCAAATGTGACTCCCAGATAGTTTGGGTTGTCGTTTGGCTGCAGGATTTTGCCATTTAGACTTAATTTGGTATTTTGGGGTTTTAATGAGAGCGAGAATATTGTGCATGTGGTTTTCTCCTCGTTTATTTTGACCAGCCATGAGTTCGCCCACTCTTCCAGCGATGTTAGGGCCGTCTGCATCCGATTTCTTGCTATGGTGAGATTCTTTTCAGAGGTCCACATAGCCAGATCGTCTGCAAACATTGAGCTATGGACTCTTCTTGGTATATTCTCTGTAATATCGTTTATATATACCAGGAAGAGTGTGGGTGACAATACTCCCCCTTGGGGTACTCCCTGCTCGAGTGTCACCTTTTTGCTCATCTGCCCTTGTAATTGGACTCTGGCCGTTCTTTGTTTGAGGTAGTGGTTGATCCACTTGTACATCTTCCCACAGACATCACTTCTTCTTAGCTTGACTCTAAGTCCATCTTTCCAGACTTTGTCGAATGCCTTTTCCAGATCCACCCAAACAGCTACTGTGTGTTTCTGTGCCTGGTAGGCATCTTCTATCTCTTGGGCTATGAGGATGACCTGGTCCTCAGTGGATCTGTGCTGTCTAAAGCCGGCTTGCTGTGGAATTAGTATTCGTTTTTCTTCCAGATGCCACATCAGTCTGGTGTTTATCATCCGTTCCATCAGCTTGCCGACACAGCTCAGTAGGCTTATGGGCCTGTATCCATTTGGATCTGTTTTGTCCCTGAGTGATATAATTCAGCTGAAATCTACATAATTTTACATGGAGCCTCAGTGATATAATTCTACTGAAATCAACATAATTTTACATGGAGCCTAGCCTCAGTGATAAAATTCTACTGAAATCAACATAATTTTACATGAGCCTGTGTGGATCATGTGACTAGACAATGGGGAGGAGAGAATAAGACAGGTACCCCCTTCCCCCTTATGAGTGTCATAGGGGATCAAGACGCTGAGCAGCGCATGAGCTGCAGCGGTCAGCGACCCATATCTGACTGCTAGCGTCAGGGCCAGAGAACCATAGCTGCCAAGACCCTTCTACACCTCCACGCGGTGATCCTGGATAACAGGCTGCAGCAGGGCAGACTGGCTAAGGAGAAGGGATCGAAGAGGGAATGCTAACCCGGTACTCAAAAAATGCTTGCAGAAGTCGGATGTGTAGGACAAAAGGTGCAAATATCGCAGCCAAGCTGTAAACTATAACACAATGCATTTCGTTCTCTGGACTACATTCTGCTACTTACCCTCTCAGGGTATGGTAGAGGAAGATTGAGAACGAACGAAGAAGAAGAATGTCATAGAAGCAACTACATAGCGCAACATGCAACATAAGATGTATAACATATTGCTACAGAAACATGACTTTAAGAATGCATAAAACAGGGTTCAGATTCCATGTTTTTATACTATTTATTTTAATCCACAATATCCCAGCGGGACGATGAGGCTAACGTCTGGTCAGGCAAAAGACACTAATCAGACAATGTTAGTCCTGTTTACAGATGCCCTGGCCGTAGTCACAGCACTAAAAAGCCAGAAAAATACTGAACTTAATGATCTAAGAGCAGTACTCTGTCAACTATGCCAGCAGTCCGCACCAAAAAGAGTAGTGGTACAGTGGGTTCCATCTCACTGTAACATCCAAGGCAACGAGGAGGCAGACAGACTGGCAAAAGAAGGTGCAAGACTACCACAACCAGATTCTAGTGGGACCTACGAAGGATCCAAAAGGCTTATTAGAGCCAGATACATGACCAAATGGGAAACAGAACATCCTGGCTACACAAAAAATGATGCCTATTACCAATTGAACAGAAGAGAGCAGGTCGTGGTCTTCAGACTACACACAGGCCCCAACAGACTGAGGTACCACCTATTCAATAAACTGAAGATAGGTGGCACTGACGAATGCTCGTGTGGTACCGGGAAAATGACCGCTGAACATCTGCTGCAAAACTGCCCGAGATACGAGGATCAGAGAGAGCAGATGTGGCCATCACCAGTGGCAACACTAGACAAGCTCTATGGCAGTGTCGACAGCCTCAGGATGACCGCTGCTTTTTTCTAAAAAATACAGGTTGATGTTTGACAGCGTACGAAGAAGAAGAAGAAGAAGACAATGTTAGCCAGGGTCTGGAGAAATATACTGGCTAAGACCCTCACCTGACCTCCTCATTTGGTCGTTCTGGAAACAGGCTGTTGTCGAGGACAACAGTTTAGCTAACAAGGCGAGGTTCGACGTGATCTCCGTAGTAGTGAGCGACATGCAGATGAAGCCAAGCATAGCACAACCGTCTGGAGGACTCCGGTTCATCTTCATCAGCACGCTCGAGAGGTTTGGAAAGCTACTGCAACCCGTCACTTAACGCTTTTTTCAGCGCACACATAAGAGTAAGCAACTCATTGTGGGAATTCAAAACAACAACAGTATCCCCGCAGCCTCGCTTTATTTTTACTTCAAAGCAATTAATTGGTTTAGCACAAGTTTTCAGCAAGGATGCCACCAGCAGTAAGTGCCCTATGCTCTTAATGGAGGTAGGGATGTATAATGATGACAGAACATATTCACATTTCGCAACAGTTTGGCGTATTTGGGTATTACCAACAATCCGCTGCACACACAATAAATGGTTTCTCATTCATTTACATTCTTGCTGTTGAACGTACTTCTCAACAGCCTTATACTTCTCCAACAAAGAAAACTGTACAAACAATTATTTCATTAGGAAGGAGATGACAAAATTTGTTTAGGATCAATGCACCAGGTTAAAAAAAATGTAGGAGCCAGATTTCTCGTAGGATGTGCAGCATGTTGGAAGGTATGGGTGAATATTGTAATTCAGGCACATTATGTGCCCTATGCCAGGTAGCCAAATGTCATCTAAACTCATCTCTGTCTTTAACTCTTAAAAATCCTTTAGGCATTTTTCATTTTGATCTATAGAATCCTGAATTAAATCAATAAAATCATTGAGAAATGGGTGTTTTGTCTTATTTATTTTATCTGTAACTTTTTTTTGGTTATGATATTGGAATACATTTTGAGTATGTTATGTATGAACGGAGAAGTGTCTAAAATGTCATGCTAGTGTGTAAAAAGTATAAATTGCACCTGCTACAATAGAAACTCCACCCACTGTGAGCAGTGCACACCGAACGTGCATCCCCTGCGTCGTTAAAACTAGTGCCACTAGGCCTACGATCATTGTAAATTGACCCTACCATCAACTTTAACATCGCTGTGGTATAGATCTAACTCGTCGTTATCACTCTCTATCTCGGTATCTGATTGATTATCAACATAATCAAAGCCTAACCTGTCAAACAAATCAAACAGATTGTCTGTTTTCGATACTTTAATAGATACATTCTTCTTGCATACGAATTCAAACCAGAAGGCAATAGTAGGCGTAGCAACCGAGAAACTAATGCAATGAGAACAAGCGGTTACCAGCGGTATAGGATTTGAGGGCATCAGCGGTTACCAGCGGTATAGGATTTGAGGGCATCAGCGGTTACCAGCGGTATAGGATTTGAGGGCATCAGCGGTTACCAGCGGTATAGGATTTGAGGGCATCAGCGGTATAGGATTTGAGGGCATCAGCGGTATAGGATTTGAGGGCATCAGCGGTTACCAGCGGTATAGGATTTGAGGGCATCAGCGGTTACCAGCGGTATAGGATTTGAGGGCATCAGCGGTTACCAGTGGTATAGAATCTTAAGGGTTAAGTACCATGCCGGACCATGGTTTTTTTCGCAGGTCATCTCTCCATCTCATTGATGGACAAACCTCTGACGACAATCATAGGTGGCTCTACCATGACCACACTTTACGTGTCCATCTATTGTCAGGCCAATGTACCACGTGGCCTGCCCACCCACACTTTCTTAGCAACGCTGTACCTACGACAGCATTGAAAAAAGGTTTTGACCCCTGATGGCGGTATTGCAGATTTGTTCCCGTAGTGAAAGTGTTCTAAGCTCCACTGCTTGTTGAGTAGCTTGCAGTCGCAACATGAATGGGAGAATTGTTCTTGAAAATCTTAATTCTAAATGTGCAAGTTTCAGTTTATTATCAAAGTAATGCTGATCTATTTCTACTATACCTTAATTATATTATTCTTTAACTGCTGCGTGCCATAACTCCGACTGTCTAACCTAAGAATTATGTGTGAAAATTTATATATTGTGTAAAACTGAGGGTGGATATATGCAATGGCAAGAAATTGCAAAAGTAAATCTAATACTGGCCCTCAAATTTTCAGTTTATTATCAAAGTAATGCTGATCTATTTCTACTATTCCTTAATTATGTTATTCTTTAACTGCTGCGTGCCATAACTCCGACTGTCTAACCTAAGAATTATGTGTGAAAAATTATATATTGTGTAAAACTGAGGGTGGATATATGCAATGGCAAGAAATTGCAAAAGTAAATCTAATACTGGCCCTCAAATGCTAGGCGCCACAGTAACCAAGATTTCCCGTGCCCTGCATTAGGATATTAAATAAACTGACGTATTCAAATCAAATGACAATCACATTGGACCAGTAGTAATATGGCACATTTTACCCAAATTCCTCAACGCCATATCTTTATTTCTGTTTTCCACTTGTGCTAGTTCATCTTGGAAAATTATTTGAAACTTGGAAAAGATAACGAGTATCAACATCAATGCAAATTCGATCACGTGCGATTGAGTCCGAAAGGGGGAGCAATAAATAGTAATGCCACTGTAACCTGCCAGGCATTTTGTAAGAGGTGGCTAAGGAGGATTACCCCCACCCTGTAAAATGTATAAGAAAAATAAAGAAGACCTCTACATCCAATGATTGAAAGGTCTAAGCCAATGGATATGGATAATCAAATCAATGGGCACAGACCACCAAGTCAATTGATAAAGACCACCAAGTTAATGGGTACAGACCACCAAGTCAATGGGCACTTACCAATAAGTCAATTGATACAGACCACCAAGTTAATGGATACAGACCACCAAGTCAATTGATAAAGACCACCAAGTCAATGGGCACTGACCAATAAGTCAATGGGCAAAGACCACCAAGTCAATTGATACAGACCACCAAGTTAATGGGTACAGACCACCAAGTCAATTGATAAAGACCACCAAGTCAATGGGCACTGACCAATAAGTCAATGGGCACAACCCACCAAGTCAATTGATACAGACCACCAAGTTAATGGGTACAGACCACCAAGTCAATTGATACAGACCACCAAGTTAATGGGCACAGACCACCAAGACAATTGGCACAGACCACTGAGTCAATGAGCACAGACCACCAAGACAATGGGCACAGACCACTGAGTCAATGAGCGCAGACCACCAAGTCAATGGATACAGACCATTAAGTCAATGGGCACAGACCACTAAGTCAATGGGCACAGACCACGAAGTCAATTGATACAGACCACCAAGTCAATGGGCACAGACCACTAAGTCAATGGGCACAGACCACCAAGTCAATGGGCACAGACCACCAAAGTCAATGGGTATGGACCACCCGTAATTTGTGTTATGCTTTTATAGTCGACAGTGAGCTCGCTTGCTCAGAAAGAGTGCACAGTGTCAGAGTTCGAAATCACAGCCGGACAGAAAAAAATCAGGGTGTGGTTAGTTCCTGGTACAACCCCTCCTCCAGTTTCCCCAGCTATAAATGGGTACCTGGCGTATGAGTTAGGGAAGGTATAAATAGCAAGTAAGGGAACTGGCCACTCTGCCTCATATTGGCTGCGGCTTAGTCTAAGAAGAGTTAACTTCATCCCTGACGGCAACTGTTGCCATCGGACCCACCCTTTTATATATCTGTCAGTTTACAGATGTCAACCATTTTGTAACAGTTTTTCCCATCTGAATTGTTTTGTTATTATAAGCTATGTAAAAGTAAAGTAAAGTAAAGTATCCCATAGCATTACTGCCGTAGGGGTGTGAGGTGTTAGCGATCTCACATTTCAAAGGCTCGGCTATATGAGGGCGGTAGCCATCTCCTCTCCCTCACCGCTTTTACTTCCCGGACTGAACCGGTACCCATTTATGGCTGGGTCGACCCGGGAGCCATTGCGGTCTGAAAAAAACATTACCGCCTCAACTGGGGAATGAACCCAGAACCACTCAGATGCGAAGCTATGTAGACATATTTTATTTCTGTGTCTTTGTGTCATTTCTGTGTCATTGTTGTCTCATTTCTGCGTCATTTCTGTGTGTCTGTGTCATTTCTGTGTCTTTTCTGTGTTATTTCTGTGTCCTTTCCGTGTCTCGGTGTCCTTTCTGTGTCTCTGTGTCATTTCTGTGGTGGAAATGGTACGATAAGATCATAGATGTGGAGCTGTTGAAAAGAATGAAGCAGATACTAGTCCAGCATAAGATACACAGGTTCTTCTACTTCTTCTTCATACGCTGTCAGACATCAACTTGAATTTGTTTGAAGAAAGCAGCGGTCATCCTGAGGCTGTCGACACTGCCATAGAGCTTGTCTAGTGTTGCCACTGGTGATGGCCACATGTGCTTTCTCTGGTCCTCATATGTCGGGCAATTTTGCAGCAGATGTTCAGCGGTTATTTTCCCTGTACCATAGGTGCATTCGTCATTGCCACCTATCTTCAGTTTATTGAATAGATGGTACCTCAGTCTGTTGTGGCCTGTGCGAAGTCTGAAGACCACAACCTGCTCTCTTCTGTTCAGCTGGTAATAGGCATAATTTTTTGTGTAGCCAGTATGTTCTGTTTCCCATTTGGCCATGCGATACGCAGGTTCGCTAGTGCTGGATAAGCCGCATATTACAGAAACCAGTCGATAACATTACAAGACAGTGTCTGTTCTGGAACCCCCAGGGCAGGACAAATAGTAGGATTACCGAGACGCTCATAGAATCGGAAGCTGGATGCCAATATCAGGGTGGTAGTCAAGGTGCGGACAGAACTGGCCTGGATGGCTCATGATAGTAAAACTTGGCATGTATGTGTTGAAGACCTATGCTATGCAAGGAGTGGAAAGGTTTTGTTTATTGATTGTGTCTTTTTGAAAGTCAAAATCAAGAATTCAGTCAGCAGAATCTAAAATAATTCCCAAATCAATCACAATTTGTCCTTTACGATAACCTACATTTTATGTCAGATCAGAAATAGTTCATTTTCTTTTGGAAATAAATATATGGCAGTTTTGTAACCAGCTAATGTAAAGCTTTAAACAAAATTCACTTCTAGTCACTGGTATTTGTGTACGTTTCACATTTAGATAGTTACTTCATCAGGGGAGGTGTTTGAAAGAACTAAAGATGATAAAAGTTTAACATACAGATTGATAGTTACTTCACCACGGGAGGTGTTTGAAAGAACTAAAGTTGATAAATTCACATGACATCAATTTTCATTATTAATTTCACAGCGGTTGCTGTGTGTACAACAACAATTATGTGTGTATTATCCATGCATTGAAAACAATGATAACACATGCAACAAATATTTCGCACATTCATAATGATACCAGCATTGTAATTTACTGTAGCCTATATTTTAAATGAGAAACAATATACTCTGACAAATCAATCTTTGATTTCTCTTCAGATTGTTACATTATTTATTAAGGTTCTGCAGACCACAGGAGACTAAGGCCATCTCCTAGTCTGAGAGATTCATAAGTTTATGACTGCCTTCGATCAAGAACTATTTGGGTCATACTTTTACCCTGCTCTCTCTCTCTTTTACCGATATATGCATATAGGAATGCGGACAAAAATGTACCAATAACCATAATGATTGATGCCCGCACTCTGAACTTGTCCATCGCCACCTTTATCTGGTTCCGTCTGAAAAAATATATCAATAGATGTTAATATGTGAGACCCTACAATTGACAGAAGCGAAGCAGACATAAAGTAGATTAATATGAACCTTTCATTACAACAAGGGTCATGCCTCCAAGAACAGACGTTAATATGTGAGACCCTACACGTGACAAAGGCGAAACAGACATAAAGTAGATTAATATGAACCTTTCATTACAACAAGGGTCACGCCACCAAGAAAATTAAAACACGTGTGAGCCAGCCCAAAAGCTACTATCTCATGATCATAACCCATAAGTGCATGCCCTAATCTTCCCTGGTATCTGCGTCTTAGCTGACACACCCCATCTTCGGCAGGCCAGGTTGTGTTTTTCCTTCTAGGATGCCTCCCATAGCCTCTTCATCTCCCGATGATACCTGCGAGGCAGCGGGTTGGTTTGTCTGTCGTTGTGTCCTGCCTTGTTGGCTACAGCTTATAGCAGCTCTTATTCGCTTGATATATATACCCGTCTTAAGACTCATGGGGTATTTCAGTGGGGACAGCCCGCCCTGTTGGAATATACCACAATTTGGTCTGCGACTGGTTGTTCATCCAATAATTATCTTATTCCGCAGCTGACACCACAAACCTGGTGGTCGTTACACTATCCACCACCTGTGGACGTGCATAAATAACGCTGGCTATGAAGCATGAGACTAACCATGCGTCTCTCAAGGGAGGCTAGGGTCACTCTGAGTTTGGACTCCATCTCCTTCGTGAGTGTCCACATTTCCACCGTATAGAATATTGCAGGTAGGAGTGTGGAGTTAATTCTACACCATACAAAACTTACAATTACACATAACACTTTATCTCTAGTTTTTATTTTGTGAGTAATTTGCTAGGGTGTAAATATTTGTTTATGTTTGTGAAAACGGCTATTCTCTTCCTGATTTCTATCTCACATCCTTTCAAAATATTAGAATGCTGTTTTAAACGAGTCTTCTGTCTCGTGGCGAGCTTATTCTTGTGGTATTTTATCATATCTCATAATGGCACAAAAGAGACTAGATTTATTAACATGTCACTCCAGTTGTACCAGTGAGACAGTATTAAAAAGCATAATTGGCAGCAAACAAATGTATATTACCTTATCATTTTAGTCAGAAAGACAGAAGTACGAACTCATAAAGCAAATGTAGTGAGATATCAGCTGTCACCATTGTTAAGACACTAAAACAGTTCAATGGAGGCAACTATTTTAAAGATCAATAGTATATTCATACCAGTTCTGTCATCAATGTCAGATAAGGACACTAGCAAAAGAATCAAGGATCATAACAGGTGAAATAATAAGTGATATCAGATTCACTCAATTTGACAGAAAATGGTAATAACACCATGTATTAAATACAGACAGACAGAGTATTACTTGGTTTTAATACACAAGAAGAATGCATTCAAACCTATTTACCAGTCCCTATGCCTACAACACAAAAAAATATGTTTTAGAGCAAGAGAAAGACCAAAGAAAAATTGGGTATTGACAATGTGGAAGAAACACTACATAGACATGAACTGAAAATAACTGGCATGCAAAGGAAGATTTCACCTGCTCATAATGTACGAGGCGTATTCAAATGAAACCGGACCTAACTGTAACAAGTGAACATACATACGATGTGCATGGTGACGTCACTTCTGATGTAAACAGCACATACCAACCATCAAGTTTGCAAAACTTCATTACCCTCCGACTCATAGTTTCCTCAGCAGACCGTTGAAAACATGGCAGGTGTGATACGGAATCCGTCCAGAGTTGATCAGCGAGCAGTGATTCGGTTTCTAACAGCTGAAGGATGCCGACCAGTTGAAATTCATCGCAGAATGCAGGTTGTGTATGGTGACAAAAGTGTGTCGAACATAAGCTCGACTGCGACGGTCCACCCAAACTACTGCATCAATTTTGGCAATGGCATATTCTGATGCAACAATATGAGCCAGACCTGGTCAGGAAGACCTTCGGTTAACTCACATTCTTCTTTAGACATCGTTGTCCAGTTCTTCACTGTTGTCTTCGACACACTTTTGTCAGCAAACACTGCCTGCATTATGCGATGAATGTCAACTGGTCGACATCGTTCAGCTGTTAGAAACCAAATCACAGCATGCTGATCAACTTTGGACATATTCCGCATCATACCCACCATGTTTCCAACGGTCTGCCGAGCAAACTATGAGTCGGAGGATAATGAAGTTTTGCAAACTTGATGGTTGGTACGTGCTGTTTACATCAGAAGTGACATCATGCGCACCGTACGTATGTTCACTTGGTGCAGTTAGGTCCGGTTTCTTTTGAACACACCTCGTATTATTACGGTGTTTATGTCCATTGATGGGATCCACAACGATGATCTACAGTGCCGAGGAATGAAGGCTTCTTGCTGCTGCAGTCGGCCAGCACTGTATAGGCCAGGTTTTATTTTATGAAAAATATCTGTGCAGTACCAAGGTTTTGAGCCCGTGTTCTCTTTGTTCAGAAGATTAATATTGAAATCATTTGACTAAAAACAATTTACTGATGATTGTAACTAATTAGACTTACGTTACACGTTCTGGCACTTTGTCTACAGAAGCGTACATTTTTGCCCAGACTAATGTTCTCTTTTGAAATTCAGATGGCTTGTGAGTTCCAATACCCTCTGAAATATTTTTTAAAAAATAAATGAATAAGTTTTTTGTTAAGCTTGAAGAAGATTGATTATATGAATGCAAACAAATAAATGGGATCAAGACGCTGAGCAGCGCATGAGCTGCTGTGGTCAGCAGCCCATAGCTGACACGCACTGCTAGCGTCAGGGATAGCGAACCATAGCTGCCAAGACCCTTCTACACCTCCACGCGGTGATCCTGGACAACAGGCTGCAGCAGGGCAGACTGGCTAAGGAGAAGGGATCGGAGAGGGAATGCTAACCCGGTACTCAAAAAATGCTTGCTGAAGTCGGATGTGTTGGACTGAAAGGTGCAAATATCGCAGCCAAGCTGTAAACTACAACACAACGCATTCCATTCTCTGGACTACATTCTGCTACTTACCCTTCCAGGGTTTGGTAGTGGGAGATTGAGAACGAACGAAGAAGAAGAAGAAGAAGAAACAAATAAATATTGTGGACATAAAACAGTGTATGGAAAAACCTTATCTTTATCTTTTATCATACCAATATATTTCTTTTTTTTTTCCACATTAAAAGTTCAAAAGTTTCTTTAAAAACCTGCTCTAAGGGTCCTTGTCCTTAATAGTTAGTTAGCTGACCATCGCAAGCGATAGTCGCCACATCAACAGACGGTTTTGTCTTGATGATGTAACTTGCACTGTATTTGGATTATAGTGAGGGAGAAACTGCGCCTGTCATCGATCGCACTTTCTAGTCCCAAGCTACCGTGAACCAGTGGCAAGACATCAGTCAAGACGACTGGAGGCAACTCAGGATGCAGTCACTCTGGTCCCACATCCCGTGAGACCTGGGGTCACTTTCAAACTTGTAGGATTCGATAGTCTACCGTTTCTGTTCATCACTTTGAGAGGCGAGTGCCTGACCTCTCGACCACAGTGACCCGTCATAGTCTTTGGACAACTAGTGTTACATTCCAGTCGTCACAAAGCAGACGATTGGGATGTTCATGCCCCCCCCCCTCCCCCCGAAGTCACCCATGAGCAGCCATGCTAGCGCTGAAGGGATCTGGGCTGATGGATCTGGGGTCGTCATTGGCCAGCTCTTCACTGATCAGAGGGCCAGTACTGATCAGGGACGATGGTTCCCCTAGTTCCGTCCAGCTATATACCTCCCCATCTGCCTCCCCCTATGTTGTCCACTAGGAAATCCACAGCCCCGTAAGATGTGCGTTAATGAGGATTCGAGATTATTATCATAGATTTATTGTCCTTAATACTTGAGTTACATAAACAAGCTGACGTGGTGCTGTAATGATCATTGAGTGAAGAGCAAGTCATTGAGTGAAGAGCAAGTCATTGAGTGAAGAGTAAGTCATTGAGTGAAGAGTAAGTCATTGAGTGAAGAGTAAGTCATTGAGTGAAGAGTAAGTATAATGATCATTGAGTGAAGAGAAAGTCATTGAGTTTGAGTGAAGAGTAAGTCATTGTGATTGAGTGAAGACTTGAAGAGTAATTGTAATGATCATTGAGTGAAGAGCAAGTCATTGAGTGAAGAGCAAGTCATTGAGTGAAGAGTAAGTCATTGAGTGAAGAGTAAGTCATTGAGTGAAGAGTAAGTCATTGAGTGAAGAGTAAGTCATTGAGTGAAGAGTAAGTATAATGATCATTGAGTGAAGAGAAAGTCATTGAGTTTGAGTGAAGAGTAAGTCATTGTGATTGAGTGAAGACTTGAAGAGTAATTGTAATGATCATTGAGTGAAGAGCAAGTCATTGAGTGAAGAGCAAGTCATTGAGTGAAGAGTAAGTCATTGAGTGAAGAGTAAGTCATTGAGTGAAGAGTAAGTCATTGAGTGAAGAGTAAGTATAATGATCATTGAGTGAAGAGAAAGTCATTGAGTTTGAGTGAAGAGTAAGTCATTGTGATTGAGTGAAGACTTGAAGAGTAATTGTAATGATCATTGAGTGAAGAGTAAGTCATTGAATGAAGAGTAACTATAATGATCACTGAGTGAAGAGTAAGTCATTGAGTGAAGAGTAAGTCATTGAGTGAAGAGTAAGTATAATGATCATTGAGTGAAGGGTAAGTCATTGAGTGAAGAGTAAGTCATTGTGACTGAGTGAAGACTTGAAGAGTAAGTGTAATGATCATTGAGTGAAGAGTAAGTCATTGGGTGAAGAGTAAGTATAAATAATGATCGTTGAGTGAAGAGTAAGTCATTGAGTGAAGAGTAAGTCATTGAGTGAAAAGTACGTCATTGAGTGGAGAGTAAGTCACTGAGTGAAGAGTAAGTATAATGATCATTGAGTGAAGAGTAAGTATAATGATCATTGAGTGAAGAGTAAGTATAATCAATAATGATCACTGAGTGAAGAGTAACTTAGTAAGTATAATGATTAATGAGTGAAGAGTAAGTATAATGATTGAGTGAAGAGTAACTCAGTAAGTATAATGATTAATGAGTGAAGAGTAAGTATAATGATTATTGAGTGAAGAGTAAATGCACTTCCTGAACCTCACCTTCAACAATAGGGCTCATCGAACGCTTAATGGCATTCTGTAGTGTGAAGTTGCTTTTAGTCAGAATTCCACCCCAAAATAAAGAACGATGCTGTATCTCTGCAGCAGGCGTCATCAGCCAAGGACGTAGTAAAATAATTTGATTTCTAAACAGTTTAGCTTGCACTAACGCAACTTTACGCGCCGCCATTCTCAGTTCACAAGACGAAAAATACACCCAGCCACTTATTATTTTCTTGAACTTTCTTACAGGTTATGCGTGCAGATTGAGATTATCACCGAAAATGTGAATTCAGTCAAACATAAGACTGTGAAGATTGTGTTCGTTGACCCCTATAACAACTTGCAACATTTTCCGGTGATGTTTTTCGAAATAGCCAGATAATCAACTACGAAAATCTGTTGTCGTAGAGTATGTTCTATAAGTCGCTAGATCAAGAGACATACATGAATCAAATCGTGTAAAACTATCGTCACAAAAAAAAAAAAAATTATTTAACCGTCTAAGATTTGCCGACGATATTTGTTATTAAAGTCATCACAGAGACACTCGCCAAAGTGACACAGGTGCTAACATTGCTGGAAGGGGAGGGCAAGAAAGCAATCCTCACCATAAATTTGGGAAAAGAGAAAAGAGAAAAGAGAAAGCTATGAGCCCATTCCCTAAACGAAACACCACAAGAGGATGTCGACAAATACATCTACCTGGACAGTCTCCTTAACATGTAAATAGCCTGAAGTCCGTGGTTGCCAGGAACCGACGAGCGAACTGGGCCGACTTTAACTCGATAAAGACGGCAACAGACGCCATGAATAACACCAGACTACGATCGGACATTTGATTCAGTGGTCTACCAGCGCTAATCCATGGAAGGGAAACCTAGTCTCTGACAAAAACCATGGAGAACCAGTTAATGGACAGCACATGTCTCGCTTGAGCGCCGTCTCATGGTCTATCCCAAAGGCATCAGCGCCAGATGGGTCTACACAGCAGTAACATCGGGGCACTGTTACACCTCGAGGATGTCCTACAACATGCCAACAACTAAAAGCACCGATGGGCTGGTCATGTAGTCCGAAGGAAAGACAAACATTGGGGCACAGCAACCACTCATGGGAGGTCTCCCAAACTAGGTGGCAAGATTCATTCGAGCTGCACAATATTCGCGATCCTGAAACAAACAATTTAGTTTTCTACTGCACAACCCATGTCTGAGACAACCGACTGGAAGCTGAGCTGGTACCAGCAAAAAACCAAAAGACGCAGTACTGCTCGAGCGCAGCCCATTAAGCAGAGAAATGTAAATACTGGCTACCACAAATTTGCACAATAATTAAGACTTGTAGATGTACAGGCCGACTAAGACACTTGAATCCTGGTATTCAATCAAGATAGGTTGTAACTGTAAAGTCATCAGAAAGACATCCTCATCTTCCGTCTATCGTTAGTCAAGCAAACCAGATCCGCACTTTCGAATTGACGCAGAATCGACGACACACCGTAATTCTGGTTGTTGCTGTTGTTGTTTGTAAATGCCCACAGTGAGTATGTTACAGACTAGCATGTCTGATCAGTATAATTTGCCTGACCCAGACTAGCATGTCTGATAGGTACATTTTGCCTGACCCTGACTAGCATATCTGATCAGTACATTTTGCCTGACCCTGACTAGCGTGTCTGATCAGTACATTTTGCCTGACCCTAACTAGCATGTCTGATCAGTACATTTTGCCTGACCAGAGGTTAGTTTTCCTCCCCTAGGTCACGGATAACGGTATTTCGGATGTGGTCTCTTAAGGAAATATTTAGGACGTTTCACTCCATTGCTCTTTCGGTAATTCTGAGCTTCTCTACGTCTGGCTTAGATAGACTCCAAACCTCACACTCATTCATCCCCATCATGTATCATGACCTTTGTAGAACATCGCTCCCATCACAGCCGTTCTCTTGCCAAAACTCCAGCCTTTGGCACAGTCCTACTTAGGCATTCCTGGATATCTTGGTGCCATCGTCTTCTTGGTCTACCCCTTCCTCTTTTGCCTGGCACCCTACCTTCCATTACTGTTCTCTTAAGACCGTTGTGTTTCTTGATGTGATCAAAGTATTTGCATTTATAATATCCGTTTAATACTTGTCACTGAAATTAGGTATGGCTGGGCTTGACTTCGTTCGTTCTCAATCTCCCGCTACCAAACCCTGACATGGGCCTAAGTAGCAGAATGTAGTCCAGAAAACGGAATGCGTTGTGTCGTAGTTTACAGCTTGACTGCAATATTTGCACCTTTTGGTCCAACACATCCGACTTCAGCAAGCATTTTTTGAGTACCGGATTAGAATTCCCTCTTCGATCCCTTCTTCTAAGCCAGTCTGCTCTGCTGCAGCCTGTTATCCAGGATCACCGCTAGGAGGCGTAGAAATGTCTTGGCAGCTCTGGTTCGCTGACCCTGACGCTAGCAGTCAGCTATGGGTAGCTGACCGCTGCAGATCATGCACTCGAAATTAGGTATGAGAACGCAAAGAAGAAAACACAGTTTATGAGAATTAAAGTACCTAGCGACAATCAGATCATACCCGGAGAATCTTTCACATATCTTGACAGTAATGGAGACTAATACTGAGAAATATGTAGAAATACAAAATTACATTTATATTTGTTTCATACACTACCAGAAAGCTTTTAGATAGAGTTCAACATAGGAAACTAATTAAATGTCTCTCAGAACTAGGTCTTCTAAACCAGTATTTATTTATCTAGACTTTGCAAAGGCATTTGATAGAGTACCTCATCAAAGATTATTTCGAAAGTTAAAATCACATGGAATAGGTGGGGAAGTTGCCAAATGGATTGAAAATTGGTTCACGTGAAGAAGGCAGAGGGTGGGCATAAATAAAGAGTACTCGGGAAGAAGGCAGAGGGTGGGCATAAATAAGGAGTACTCTGAGTGGTGTGAAGTGAAAAGTGGTGTGCCACAGGGCTCGGTTTTGGGACCAATTTTGTTCTTGATATATATAAATGATTTGGACATTGATATGAGATCCATGATTGCAAAATTTGCTGATGACACAAAACTATGCAGTAGTGTCTCATCTAAAGCGGAAGTGGATATATTGATGTCGGATTTAGATAAAATTCGAGAATGGTCTGTAAGCTGGCAAATGGAATTTAATGTAGATAAATGTACAGTCATCCACATGGGTAGATCCAATATGGAACATAATTACAGAATGGGAGAAAACAATATTAGAAAGATAGATAAGGAAAGGGACCTAGGGGTTATAATAGATCATACAGGAAAGGTGAGTGAGCAAGTTAAGGTAGCAGTAAAAAAGGCAAATGCAATGTTAGGTATGATAAAAAGAAATATTAAACATAGGAGCAAGGAAGTGATCGTCAAACTGTATAAAGCTTTAGTTAGACCTAGATTGGAGTACTGTGTACAGGTGTGGAGTCCTTATCATAGAGGGGACATAAACATGCTAGAAAGAATACAAAAAAGAGCGACAAAAGATGATAGTGGGATTCCAGAATTACAATTATGAGGAACGACTCAGAAAAACCGGCCTACAGTGTCTCGAAGAGAGAAGAATTCGTGGTGACTTAATACAGGTTTATAAGATGATCAGAGGAATCGATAAATTAGACTATAACAAGTTGTTTAAAATACAGCCACCTACAATAACACGAGAGCATAGCTACAAGCTGACTAAAGAGAGGTCCAGGTTAGATATTAGGAAATATTTTTTTAGTCAGAGAGTGGTGTCTGCTTGGAATGCATTGTCAGGGGAGGTAGTGGAGGCAGGGACAGTTAATGCATTTAAGAATAAACTGGATGCGCTTAGCTTTTAGAGCAAGGTGATGTAAATGTAACTGGTTGTATACAGACTCTGCGCGGTTTTCTAAACCAGTATAAAAACGTTAAGTTAAGTTAAGTATAAAGACGTTAAGTCAAGGCTCCTCAGTAATCTGTACTGGAAACACGCAAACTGCCACAGTAAAATCAGGAAAGTTATGCTCTCCAAGTATAGATGTAAAAAGAGGTGTGAGACAGGGATATGTATTATCCCCTTGTCGTTTTAAAATCTACACAGAACAAATATCCAAATAGATAGAAGGGATGTCAGGGCTCATCATCGGAGGAGTGGCAATGAACAATCTTAGATATGCGGATTTAAAAGTTTTCATGGCAAAAAGTGAGCAAGAATTGCAAGAGCTTTTGACAACAATATTCAAAATAAGTCACGAGTTTGTTTTATACATAAACATGAAGAAAAGAAAGGCAGTGGGAACGGTGAAAAGAAATCATCTAGATAAAAGATCAACTACTTTAACAAGGAATCCCGAATGGCCCACCGGGGTCTTTGTGTATGACAAGGACAAGAATAGCACCACTGCCCCACAGAGAGCCTGACGTAAGAAGCGATTAACTGTGTGATATGGCATAACACCGGCGATGGTTAGGTGGTTTGTTAAGTGTATCATAGATGGCGCCTAGCAGGCTGCGGGTCTACTTTGCTCTAGTGTTTGAGTTTATTAAGATGAACTCGCACATCGGTTAAACACACTAGCAGGCACTATTCCCAGCGCAGAGGAGGAATAAGCTGCTCGTCTAGTCCGTTAAGCAGAAAATCCTTCTCCTACGACGCAAAGCCTTCGACTATCTACCAGCAGGCAAAATTTGCCTTTTTGAATACCAGGATTCAAAGTATTTCAAGTATACCTATTAGCAATTCGTCATCAGGAGTGGAAGAGTAAAGATGGGAAATTTCAGCTTTTAGTTCGGGAAATAGGTTTCGCTAGCATGCACGATTATCTTTCTTTTCTGTTATGTCCAGAGTAGATGTCACTGAATTTCTGGTAAACAAAAAGATGCACAGTCTCCCACAGCAAATTGTGAATAGTGAGGATAGTGATTGTTGTACACAATCCTTATTTTTTTTTGTGGTTTTTTGTGTGTTTTTTTATGTGAATAAACTGCAGTATTTCAATCCGTCAGGTGAAACATACTGACCAAGACCACACCTCATCAGGTGAAACATACTGACCAAGACCACACCTCATCAGATGAAACATACTGACCAAGACCACACCTCGTCAGGTGAAACATACTGACCAAGACTACACCGGGTCAGGTGAAACATACTGACCAAGACCACACCTCGTCAGGTGAAACATACTGACCAAGACCACACCTCATCAGGTGAAACATACGGACCAAGACCACATCTCGTCAGGTGAAACATACTGACCAAGACCACACCCCATCAGGGGAAACATACGGACGAAGACCACACCTCGTCAGGCGAAACATACGGACCAAGACCACACCTCATCAGATGAAACATACGGACCAAGACCACACCTCGTCAGGTGAAACATACGGACCAAGACCACACCTCGTCACGTGAAATATGCGGACCAAGACCACACCTCGTATGGTGAAACATACTGACCAAGACCACACCTCGTCAGGTGAAACATACTGACCAAGACCACAGCTCGTCAGGTGAAACATACGGACCAAGACCACACCTCGTCAGGGGAAACATACTGACCAAGACCACACCTCGTCAGGTGAAACATACTGACCAAGACCACACCTCGTCAGGTGAAACATACGGACCAAGACCACACCTCGTCAGGTGAAACATACTGACCAAGACCACACCTCACTTCTCCTTAATGCTTCTGGAAACAGTATGTATCACAAGTGTGATCAGATAGGTGGAGATCGGCACCCATAATGGGGAGCCTACTACAGCCAGGAGCACTAATGTACACCTCCTGCAGTACGATTGTCGATTATGAAGAGTCATTGTAATCACATATAAAAGAAACGTCACCAAGAACAAAGCTCAGCACATCTTCTTCTTCTTTTTCTTCTTCTTCTTCTTCTTCTTCTTCTTCTCCTCCTCCTTCTTCTTCTTCTTCTTCTTCTTCTTGATCTTCTTCTTAGTTCGTTGTCAATCTCCTGCTGCCAATCCACGTACAGGGCTTTGCAAGCAGCAGAATGTAGTCCATAGAACGGAATGCGTTGTGTCGTAGTTTACAGATGACTGCGATATTTGCACCTTTGGATCCGACACATCCGACTTCATCAGGCATTTTTGAGTACCAGGTTACCTTTCCTCTTCGATCTCGTCTCCTTAACCAGTCTGCCCTGTAGCTGCCTGCTACCCAAGAACACCGCGTGGAGGTGTAGAAGGGTCTTGGAAGCTCTGGTTAGCTAGTCTTGACACTAGCTTTCACCTATGGGTCGATGACGGCTTCAGCCCATGCGCTCCTCAGCATATTGATCCCCAAGGGACATAATCAATTAAAACTAAAAATGTTATAGATTACAGCGTTACCGCCCTATTCTACTACAATCATTGCTCATATAGACGACTCCAGATTCGTCAATACAGTATGTTGTTCTTGTCAGGGTCTCAGTACCGCCATATAGGTTCTCCTCAAGGGAAGTCGAGGGCCTTATCCTTCTTGTCAGATCTGTCTGCTGGGGACAGTCCCGAAGTACATATACCGATGTCCTGTTTGCCAGACCGCAGTAACATAGTCTGGTGATACCGATCTTTACTTTAATCGACGAATATATGCCTCATTCTGTTGTGGCCAGTTCGGAGACGTAGTATGATAGCTTGGTTTTTTTCCTGGACAGTCAGTTATATCAATCATATGCGTGAATGTTCTTTCTGCAACTTCCCATTTATTTAGGCTTTTTTTTCGTTCGCCTTATTTATCTATTCCCCAAGTGGTATACGTTGCACTGTGGTTTTTATTTTGCGCCTGTCGGCCCAGCGCATCCGACTGCAGCATGCATTTTATGTAAGGATCTGCTTCCTCCTGCATTTTCAAAGGGTTTGCTTTCCCTGGGTAAGTCCGGTGCTGTGATGGGGATCGAACCCAGTACATTTGGTTGTGAGTCGTGTCCCCTAACCACTAGCCCACGCAGTCTCCTGATTTTGGCTTTCACCTCTTTATAGTTGACCAGGTATTCTTCTTCTTTCAGTTTCGCTCCCTTTTTGGCTAGCCTGCCAGCGTCCTAATTTCCCTCGATGTTAAAGTGGAATGTTGTCCAAGAAATCACTAATTTCTTGCGTCTTTCATATATTTTCGTAAAGTAATTAATTTCAGTGTTCTTATAGAATTTAAAAGCCGTTATGGCTGCTTCGTATCAGTTAATGTCACGATTATCCAGATCATTGATCAAGAATCACATGAGCAGATTAAAAAAGAGGGTCTGGGAGAACAAGAAGATCACTGTTAAAACAAAAATACATGTTTACTAGGCTGTGTCCTCAGCACTCTTCTTTGGCTGGAACACACTCGGGGGATGGATGATGGCAGAATACCAAAATATCTTCTCTATGGGGAATTACAGTTGGAGAAAAGGTCTCGGGGCCAGCTACTACTTCGGTACAAGCGGGATAGGAATGACGCAGGCATCCATTTAGAATCATGGGATCAGGATGCCATGGATCGTATTACATGGAGGGGCATGATTAAACATGGAATACAGACAAAGGAGATACTGATTGCTGATTGGCTAAAGACTGCGAGTTTGAGAAGACACGCCACACCATGCGATGCTGCAAACGGTCCTGATTTTTCTTGCACACACTGTGGAAGATGCTTCTGTGCCCGGATTGGTCTTACGAGTCACATTCGTTACCGTCATGGACTGTAGTTGCATACCTTTTCAAAGCACAATTACTATCGTCTGACAAGACGGAAAGAGCTAATGATGAATGATGATCAAGGACAACATGAAGCAAAGTTCGACATCTCAAGGGCCACAATCCGTGCCAGGAGAATATGAATTTTCTGCTACTTTTTCTACAAAGTTCAGCTATAGCGACCAATGGCACAGAGCACATACAGCCTTATACAATAAATACACTCATTACCAAAATAAGATTAACTGACAATATTCAAACTGCTAACTGATTTAGAGACATCTGTTCAATCGGTCTACAGTTTCTAGAACAGAGAAAAATTCGAGATAATTTATTAGAGGTTTATAAGATAATCAACGGAAATAATAAATTAGATTTTGACAAGTTTGTCAAAATATACCCGCCCACAAGAACAGGAGGGCGCAACCCCAAATCAATTGAAGAAAGGTACATATAAGATTCCAGAAAATATTTTCTTAGTCAGTTAGTGGTGAATGCTTGGAATGCATTGCCACAGGAAATAGTGGAGGCAGGTATATGTATATTTAATCAAGTGGGTGTAAAAGAAATAGGTTGTAGATATACTCTGCAGAGTGTTCTAAACAAGTGAAAAGACGTAATGTTGGGTTAACACATAAACAACTGGATCAGACAATATAAGAGACCAGCACAAAGAATGGAGAGACCAGCACAAAGAATGGAGAGACCAGCACATAGGAGACGAGCACAAAGAATGGAGAGACTATCACAAAGGAGACGAGCACAAAGAATGGAGAGACCAGCACAAAGGAGACCAGCACAAAGAATGGATAGACTTGCACAAAAGAGACGAGCACAAAGAATGGAGAGACTAGCACAAAGAATGAAGAGACCAGCGTCAAGAATGAAGAGACCAGCACAAAGAATGGAGAGACCAGCACAAAGAATGGAGAGACCAGCACAAAGAATGGAGAGACCAGCACACAGAATGAAGAGACCAGCACAAAGAATGGAGAGACCAGCACAAAAAATGGAGAGACCAGCACAAAGAATGGAGAGACAAGCACAAAGAATGGAGATACCAGCACAAAGAATGGAGACACTAGCACAAAGAATGGAGAGACCAGCACAGAGAATGGAGAGACCAGCACACAGAATGGAGAGACCAGCACACAGAATGGAGAGACCAGCACAAAGAATGGAGAGACCAGCACAAAGAATGGAGGGACAAGCACAAAGAATGGAGAGACCAGCACAAAGAATGGATAGATCAGCACAAAGAATGGAGAGACAAGCACACGGAATAGAGAGACCAGCACAAATAATGGATAGATCAGCACAAAGAATGGAGAGACCAGCACAAAGAATGGAGAGACCAGCACAAAGAATGGAGAGACCAGCACACAGAATGGAGAGACCAGCAAATAGAATCGAGAGACAAGCACAAAGAATGGAGAGACCAGCACAAAGAATGGATAGATCAGCACAAAGAATGGAGAGACTAGCACAAAGAATGGAGAGACCAGCACAAAGAATGGAGAGACCAAAACAAAGAATGAAGAGACCAGCACAAAGAATATAGAGACCAGCACAAAGAGTGGAGAGATCAGCACAAAGAATGGAGAGACCAAAACAAAGAATGGAGAGACCAAAACAAAGAATGATGAGACCAGCACAAAGAATGGAGAGACCAGCACAAAGAATGGAGAGACCAGCACAGAGAATGGAGAGACCAGCACAAAGCATGGAGAGACCAGCACAAAGAATGGAGAGACCAGCACACAGAATGGAGAGACCAGCAAAAAGAATCGAGAGACAAGCACAAAGAATGGAGAGACCAGCACAAAGAATGGATAGATCAGCACAAAGAATGGAGAGACTAGCACAAAGAATGGAGAGACCAGCACAAAGAATGGAGAGACCAGCACACAGAATGGAGAGAATAGCACACAGAATGTAGAGACCAGCACAAAGAATGGAGAGACTAGCACAAAGAATGGAGAGACCAGCACAAAGAATGGAGAGACCAGCACAAAGAATGGAGAGACCAGCACACAGAATGGAGAGAATAGCACACAGAATGTAGAGACCAGCACAAAGAATGGAGAGACTAGCACAAAGAATGGAGAGACCAGCACAAAGAATGGAGAGACCAGCACAAAGAATGGAGGGACAAGCACAAATAATGGATAGACCAGCACAAAGAATGGAGAGACCAAAACAAAGAATGAAGAGACCAGCACAAAGAATGGAGATATTAAAACAAAGAATGGAGAGACTAGTACAAAGAATTGAGAGACCAGCACAAAGAATGGAGAGACCAAAACAAAGAATGGAGAGACAAACACAAAGAATGGAGAGATCAGCACAAAGAATGGAGAGACCAGCACAAAGAATGTAGAGACCAGCACAAAGAATGGAATGACAAAAACAAAGAATGGAGAGACCAAAACAAAGAATGGAGAGACTAGCACAAAGAATGGAGAGACAAGCACAAAGAATGGAGAGACCAGCACAAAGAATGGATAGATCAGCACAAAGAATGGAGAGACAAGCACAAAGAATGGAGAGACCAAAACAAAGAATGGAGAGACCAAAACAAAGAATGAAGAGACCAGCACAAAGAATGGAGAGACCAGCACAAAGAATGGAGAGACCAGCACACAGAATGGAGAGACCAGCACAAAGAATGGAGAGACCAGCACAAATAATGGAGAGACCAGCACACAGAATGGAGAGACCAGCAAAAAGAATCGAGAGACAAGCACACAGAATGGAGAGACCAGCACAAAGAATGGAAAGATCAGCACAAAGAATGGAGAGACTAGCACAAAGAATGGAGAGACCAGCACAAAGAATGGATAGATCAGCACACAGAATGGAGAGACAAGCACAAAGAATGGAGAGACCAGCACACAGAATGGAGAGACCAGCACAAAGAATGGAGAGACCAGCACACAGAATGGAGAGGCCAGCACACAGAATGGAGAGACAAGCACACAGAATGGAGAGACCAGCACACAGAATGTAGAGACCAGCACAAAGAATGGAGAGACCAGCACAAAGAATGGAGAGACCAGCACAAAGAATGGGGAGACTAGCACAAAGAATGGAGAAACCAGCACAAAGAATGGAGAGACCAGCACACAGAATGGAGAGACTAGCACAAAAATGGAGAGACCAGCATAAAGAATGAAGAGACCAGCACAAAGAATGAAGAGACCAGCACAAAGAATGGAGAGACCAGCACAAAGAATGGAGAGACCAGCACAAAGAATGGAGAGCCCAAAGCAAAGAATGGAGAGACCAAAATAAAGAATGGAGAGACCAGAACAAAGAATGGAGAGACCAGCACAAATAATGGCGAGACCAAAACAAAGAATGGAGAGACTAGCACAAAGAATGGAGAGACAAGCACACATAATGGAGAGACCAGCACACAGAATGGAGAGACCAGCATAAAGAATGGAGAGACCAGCACAAAGAATGGAGGGACAAGCACAAATAATGGAGAGACCAGCACAAAGAATGGAGAGACCAAAACAAAGAATGAAGAGACCAGCACAAAGAATGGAGAAACCAGCACAAATAATGGAGAGACCAGCACACAGAATGGATAGAACAGCACAAAGAATGGAGAGACCAGCACACAGAATGTAGAGACCAGCACAAAGAATGGAGAGACCAAAAGAAAGAATGGAGATATTTAAAAAAAGAATGGAGAGACAAGTACAAAGAATGGAGAGACCAGCACAAAGAATGGAGAGACCAGCACAAAGAATGTAGAGACCAGCACAAAGAATGGAATGACCAAAACAAAGAATGGAGAGACCAAAACAAAGAATGGAGAGACTAGCACAAAGAATGGAGAGACAAGCACAAAGAATGGAGAGACCAGCACAAAGAATGGATAGATCAGCACAAAGAATGGAGAGACCAGCACAAAGAATGGAGAGACCAAAACAAAGAATGGAGAGACCAAAACAAAGAATGAAGAGACCAGCACAAAGAATGGAGAGACCAGCACAAAGAATGGAGGGACAAGCATAAATAATGGATAGACCAGCACAAAGAATGGAGAGACCAAAACAAAGAATGAAGAGACCAACACAAAGAATGGAGATATTAAAACAAAGAATGGAGAGACAAGTACAAAGAATGGAGAGACCAGCACAGAGAATGGAGAGACCAGCACAAAGCATGGAGAGACCAGCACAAAGAATGGAGAGACCAGCACACAGAATGGAGAGACCAGCAAAAAGAATCGAGAGACAAGCACAAAGAATGGAGAGACCAGCACAAATAATGGATAGATCAGCACAAAGAATGGAGAGATCAGCACAAAGAATGGAGAGACCAGCACAAAGAATGGAGAGACCAGCACACAGAATGGAGAGACCAGCAAATAGAATCGAGAGACAAGCACAAAGAATGGAGAGACCAGCACAAAGAATGGATAGATCAGCACAAAGAATGGAGAGACTAGCACAAAGAATGGAGAGACCAGCACAAAGAATGGAGAGACCAAAACAAAGAATGAAGAGACCAGCACAAAGAATAGAGAGACCAGCACAAAGAGTGGAGAGATCAGCACAAAGAATGGAGAGACCAAAACAAAGAATGGAGAGACCAAAACAAAGAATGATGAGACCAGCACAAAGAATGGAGAGACCAGCACAAAGAATGGAGAGACCAGCACAGAGAATGGAGAGACCAGCACAAAGCATGGAGAGACCAGCACAAAGAATGGAGAGACCAGCACACAGAATGGAGAGACCAGCAAAAAGAATCGAGAGACAAGCACAAAGAATGGAGAGACCAGCACAAAGAATGGATAGATCAGCACAAAGAATGGAGAGACTAGCACAAAGAATGGAGAGACCAGCACAAAGAATGGAGAGACCAGCACACAGAATGGAGAGAATAGCACACAGAATGTAGAGACCAGCACAAAGAATGGAGAGACTAGCACAAAGAATGGAGAGACCAGCACAAAGAATGGAGAGACCAGCACAAAGAATGGAGAGACCAGCACACAGAATGGAGAGAATAGCACACAGAATGTAGAGACCAGCACAAAGAATGGAGAGACTAGCACAAAGAATGGAGAGACCAGCACAAAGAATGGAGAGACCAGCACAAAGAATGGAGGGACAAGCACAAATAATGGATAGACCAGCACAAAGAATGGAGAGACCAAAACAAAGAATGAAGAGACCAGCACAAAGAATGGAGATATTAAAACAAAGAATGGAGAGACTAGTACAAAGAATTGAGAGACCAGCACAAAGAATGGAGAGACCAAAACAAAGAATGGAGAGACAAACACAAAGAATGGAGAGATCAGCACAAAGAATGGAGAGACCAGCACAAAGAATGTAGAGACCAGCACAAAGAATGGAATGACAAAAACAAAGAATGGAGAGACCAAAACAAAGAATGGAGAGACTAGCACAAAGAATGGAGAGACAAGCACAAAGAATGGAGAGACCAGCACAAAGAATGGATAGATCAGCACAAAGAATGGAGATATTAAAACAAAGAATGGAGGGACAAGCACAAATAATGGAGAGACCAGCACAAAGAATGGAGAGACCAAAACAAAGAATGAAGAGACCAGCACAAAGAATGGAGAAACCAGCACAAATAATGGAGAGACCAGCACACAGAATGGATAGAACAGCACAAAGAATGGAGAGACCAGCACACAGAATGTAGAGACCAGCACAAAGAATGGAGAGACCAAAAGAAAGAATGGAGATATTTAAAAAAAGAATGGAGAGACAAGTACAAAGAATGGAGAGACCAGCACAAAGAATGGAGATACCAGCACAAAGAATGTAGAGACCAGCACAAAGAATGGAATGACCAAAACAAAGAATGGAGAGACCAAAACAAAGAATGGAGAGACTAGCACAAAGAATGGAGAGACCAGCACAAAGAATGGATAGATCAGCACAAAGAATGGAGAGACCAGCACAAAGAATGGAGAGACCAAAACAAAGAATGGAGAGACCAAAACAAAGAATGAAGAGACCAGCACAAAGAATGGAGAGACCAGCACAAAGAATGGAGGGACAAGCATAAATAATGGATAGACCAGCACAAAGAATGGAGAGACCAAAACAAAGAATGATGAGACCAGCACAAAGAATGGAGAGACCAGCACAAAGAATGGAGAGACCAGCACAAAGCATGGAGAGACCAGCACAAAGAATGGAGAGACCAGCACACAGAATGGAGAGACCAGCAAAAAGAATCGAGAGACAAGCACAAAGAATGGAGAGACCAGCACAAATAATGGATAGATCAGCACAAAGAATGGAGAGATCAGCACAAAGAATGGAGAGACCAGCACAAAGAATGGAGAGACCAGCACACAGAATGGAGAGACCAGCAAATAGAATCGAGAGACAAGCACAAAGAATGGAGAGACCAGCACAAAGAATGGATAGATCAGCACAAAGAATGGAGAGACTAGCACAAAGAATGGAGAGACCAGCACAAAGAATGGAGAGACCAAAACAAAGAATGAAGAGACCAGCACAAAGAATAGAGAGACCAGCACAAAGAGTGGAGAGATCAGCACAAAGAATGGAGAGACCAAAACAAAGAATGGAGAGACCAAAACAAAGAATGATGAGACCAGCACAAAGAATGGAGAGACCAGCACAAAGAATGGAGAGACCAGCACAGAGAATGGAGAGACCAGCACAAAGCATGGAGAGACCAGCACAAAGAATGGAGAGACCAGCACACAGAATGGAGAGACCAGCAAAAAGAATCGAGAGACAAGCACAAAGAATGGAGAGACCAGCACAAAGAATGGATAGATCAGCACAAAGAATGGAGAGACTAGCACAAAGAATGGAGAGACCAGCACAAAGAATGGAGAGACCAGCACACAGAATGGAGAGAATAGCACACAGAATGTAGAGACCAGCACAAAGAATGGAGAGACTAGCACAAAGAATGGAGAGACCAGCACAAAGAATGGAGAGACCAGCACAAAGAATGGAGAGACCAGCACACAGAATGGAGAGAATAGCACACAGAATGTAGAGACCAGCACAAAGAATGGAGAGACTAGCACAAAGAATGGAGAGACCAGCACAAAGAATGGAGAGACCAGCACAAAGAATGGAGGGACAAGCACAAATAATGGATAGACCAGCACAAAGAATGGAGAGACCAAAACAAAGAATGAAGAGACCAGCACAAAGAATGGAGATATTAAAACAAAGAATGGAGAGACTAGTACAAAGAATTGAGAGACCAGCACAAAGAATGGAGAGACCAAAACAAAGAATGGAGAGACAAACACAAAGAATGGAGAGATCAGCACAAAGAATGGAGAGACCAGCACAAAGAATGTAGAGACCAGCACAAAGAATGGAATGACAAAAACAAAGAATGGAGAGACCAAAACAAAGAATGGAGAGACTAGCACAAAGAATGGAGAGACAAGCACAAAGAATGGAGAGACCAGCACAAAGAATGGATAGATCAGCACAAAGAATGGAGATATTAAAACAAAGAATGGAGGGACAAGCACAAATAATGGAGAGACCAGCACAAAGAATGGAGAGACCAAAACAAAGAATGAAGAGACCAGCACAAAGAATGGAGAAACCAGCACAAATAATGGAGAGACCAGCACACAGAATGGATAGAACAGCACAAAGAATGGAGAGACCAGCACACAGAATGTAGAGACCAGCACAAAGAATGGAGAGACCAAAAGAAAGAATGGAGATATTTAAAAAAAGAATGGAGAGACAAGTACAAAGAATGGAGAGACCAGCACAAAGAATGGAGATACCAGCACAAAGAATGTAGAGACCAGCACAAAGAATGGAATGACCAAAACAAAGAATGGAGAGACCAAAACAAAGAATGGAGAGACTAGCACAAAGAATGGAGAGACCAGCACAAAGAATGGATAGATCAGCACAAAGAATGGAGAGACCAGCACAAAGAATGGAGAGACCAAAACAAAGAATGGAGAGACCAAAACAAAGAATGAAGAGACCAGCACAAAGAATGGAGAGACCAGCACAAAGAATGGAGGGACAAGCATAAATAATGGATAGACCAGCACAAAGAATGGAGAGACCAAAACAAAGAATGAAGAGACCAACACAAAGAATGGAGATATTAAAACAAAGAATGGAGAGACAAGTACAAAGAATGGAGAGACCAGCACAGAGAATGGAGAGACCAGCACACAGAATGGAGAGACCAGCAAAAAGAATCGAGAGACAAGCACAAAGAATGGAGAGACCAGCACAAATAATGGATAGATCAGCACAAAGAATGGAGAGACCAGCACAAAGAATGGAGAGACCAGCACAAAGAATGGAGAGACCAGCACACAGAATGGAGAGACCAGCAAATAGAATCGAGAGACAAGCACAAAGAATGGAGAGACCAGCACAAAGAATGGATAGATCAGCACAAAGAATGGAGAGACTAGCACAAAGAATGGAGAGACCAGCACAAAGAATGGAGAGACCAAAACAAAGAATGAAGAGACCAGCACAAAGAATAGAGAGACCAGCACAAAGAGTGGAGAGATCAGCACAAAGAATGGAGAGACCAAAACAAAGAATGGAGAGACCAAAACAAAGAATGATGAGACCAGCACAAAGAATGGAGAGACCAGCACAAAGAATGGAGAGACCAGCACACAGAATGGAGAGACCAGCACAAAGCATGGAGAGACCAGCACAAAGAATGGAGAGACCAGCACACAGAATGGAGAGACCAGCAAAAAGAATCGAGAGACAAGCACAAAGAATGGAGAGACCAGCACAAAGAATGGATAGATCAGCACAAAGAATGGAGAGACTAGCACAAAGAATGGAGAGACCAGCACAAAGAATGGAGAGACCAGCACACAGAATGGAGAGAATAGCACACAGAATGTAGAGACCAGCACAAAGAATGGAGAGACTAGCACAAAGAATGGAGAGACCAGCACAAAGAATGGAGAGACCAGCACAAAGAATGGAGAGACCAGCACACAGAATGGAGAGAATAGCACACAGAATGTAGAGACCAGCACAAAGAATGGAGAGACTAGCACAAAGAATGGAGAGACCAGCACAAAGAATGGAGAGACCAGCACAAAGAATGGAGGGACAAGCACAAATAATGGATAGACCAGCACAAAGAATGGAGAGATAAAAACAAAGAATGAAGAGACCAGCACAAAGAATGGAGATATTAAAACAAAGAATGGAGAGACTAGTACAAAGAATTGAGAGACCAGCACAAAGAATGGAGAGACCAAAACAAAGAATGGAGAGACAAACACAAAGAATGGAGAGATCAGCACAAAGAATGGAGAGACCAGCACAAAGAATGTAGAGACCAGCACAAAGAATGGAATGACAAAAACAAAGAATGGAGAGACCAAAACAAAGAATGGAGAGACTAGCACAAAGAATGGAGAGACAAGCACAAAGAATGGAGAGACCAGCACAAAGAATGGATAGATCAGCACAAAGAATGGAGAGACAAGCACAAAGAATGGAGAGACCAAAACAAAGAATGGAGAGACCAAAACAAAGAATGAAGAGACCAGCACAAAGAATGGAGAGACCAGCACAAAGAATGGAGAGACCAGCACACAGAATGGAGAGACCAGCACAAAGAATGGAGAGACCAGCACAAATAATGGAGAGACCAGCACACAGAATGGAGAGACCAGCAAAAACAATCGAGAGACAAGCACACAGAATGGAGAGACCAGCACAAAGAATGGATAGATCAGCACAAAGAATGGAGAGACTAGCACAAAGAATGGAGAGACCAGCACAAAGAATGGATAGATCAGCACACAGAATGGAGAGACAAGCACAAAGAATGGAGAGACCAGCACACAGAATGGAGAGACCAGCACAAAGAATGGAGAGACCAGCACACAGAATGGAGAGGCCAGCACACAGAATGGAGAGACAAGCACACAGAATGGAGAGACCAGCACACATAATGTAGAGACCAGCACAAAGAATGGAGAGACCAGCACAAAGAATGGAGAGACCAGCACAAAGAATGGGGAGACTAGCACAAAGAATGGAGAAACCAGCACAAAGAATGGAGAGACCAGCACACAGAATGGAGAGACTAGCACAAAGAATGGAGAGCCCAAAGCAAAGAATGGAGAGACCAAAACAAAGAATGGAGAGACCAGCACAAAGAATGGAGAGACCAGCACAAATAATGGAGAGACCAAAACAAAGAATGGAGAGACTAGCACAAAGAATGGAGAGACAAGCACACATAATGGAGAGACCAGCACACAGAAAGGAGAGACCAGCACAAAGAATGGAGAGACCAGCACAAAGAATGGAGGGACAAGCACAAATAATGGAGAGACCAGCACAAAGAATGGAGAGACCAAAACAAAGAATGAAGAGACCAGCACAAAGAATGGAGAAACCAGCACAAATAATGGAGAGACCAGCACACAGAATGGATAGAACAGCACAAAGAATGGAGAGACCAGCACACAGAATGTAGAGACCAGCACAAAGAATGGAGAGACCAAAACAAAGAATGGAGATATTTAAAAAAAGAATGGAGAGACAAGTACAAAGAATGGAGAGACCAGCACAAAGAATGTAGAGACCAGCACAAAGAATGGAATGACCAAAACAAAGAATGGAGAGACCAAAACAAAGAATGGAGAGACTAGCACAAAGAATGGAGAGACAAGCACAAAGAATGGAGAGACCAGCACAAAGAATGGATAGATCAGCACAAAGAATGGAGAGACCAGCACATAGAATGGAGAGACCAAAACAAAGAATGGAGAGACCAAAACAAAGAATGAAGAGACCAGCACAAAGAATGGAGAGACCAGCACAAAGAATGGAGGGACAAGCATAAATAATGGATAGACCAGCACAAAGAATGGAGAGACCAAAACAAAGAATGAAGAGACCAACACAAAGAATGGAGATATTAAAACAAAGAATGGAGAGACAAGTACAAAGAATTGAGAGACCAGCACAAAGAATGGAGAGACCAAAACAAAGAATGGAGAGACAAACACAAAGAATGGAGAGACCAGCACAAAGAATGGAGAGACCAGCACAAAGAATGTAGAGACCAGCACAAAGAATGGAATGACCAAAACAAAGAATGGAGAGACCAAAACAAAGAATGGAGAGACTAGCACAAAGAATGGAGAGACAAGCACAAAGAATGGAGAGACCAGCACAAAGAATGGATAGATCAGCACAAAGAATGGAGAGACAAGCACAAAGAATGGAGAGACCAAAACAAAGAATGGAGAGACCAAAACACAGAATGGAGAGAACAGCACAAAGAATGGAGAGACCAGCACAAAGAATGGAGAGACCAGCACACAGAATGGAGAGGCCAGCACACAGAATGGAGAGACAAGCACACAGAATGGAGTGACCAGCACACAGAATGTAGAGACCAGCACAAAGAATGGAGAGACTAGCACAAAGAATGGAGAGACCAGCACACAGAATGGAGAGGCCAGCACACAGAATGGAAAGACAAGCACACAGAATGGAGAGACCAGCACATAGAATGTAGAGACCAGCACAAAGAATGGAGAGACTAGCACAAAGAATGGAGAGACCAGCACAAAGAATGGGGAGACTAGCACAAAGAATGGAGAGACCAGCACAAAGAATGGAGAGACCAGCACACAGAATGGAGAGACTAGCACAAAAAATGGAGAGACCAGCATAAAGAATGAAGAGACCAGCACAAAGAATGAAGAGACCAGCACAAAGAATGGAGAGACCAGCACAAAGAATGGAGAGACCAGCACAAAGAATGGAGAGACCAGCACAAAGAATGGAGAGACCAGCACAAAGAATGGAGAGACCAACACAAAGAATGGAGAGACCAGCACAAAGAATGGAGAGACCAGCACAAAGAATGGAGAGACCAGCACAACGAATGGAGAGACTAGCACACAGAATGGAGAGACCAGCACAAAGAATGGAGAGACAAACACAAAGAATGGAGAGACCAGCACAAAGAATGGAGAGATCAGCACAAAGAATGGAGAGACCAGAACAAAGAATGGAGAGCCCAAAACAAAGAATGGAGAGACCAAAACAAAGAATGGAGAGACCAGCACAAAGAATGGAGAGACCAGCACAACGAATGGAGAGACCAGCACACAGAATGGAGAGACCAGCACAAATAATGGAGAGACCAGCACAAAGAATGGAGAGACCAGCACACAGAATGGAGAGACCAGCACACAGAATGGAGAGACCAGCACAAAGAATGGAGAGACCAGCACAAAGTATACAAGCCAGACAATGATATCATAGATGCACTTGCAGAGATGGGCAGACAAAGATCTTCAGACTCAGAACTGGACATTGCAGACTCAATGCCCCTCCACAGAACGGGTCTTAGAGACACAGCCACGTGCAGTTGCGGAGTATCGAATCAAACACCGTAACATATTCTGCAGGACTGACCTACTTATGCATACCAAAGAGCGGCAGTTTGGTCCAGGGGAGCGACCATGCTCGAAAATCTGAGGGGTACGTGCAAACGCACTGTCTCCTTCGTAAACATCATGATAGAATCATAGCATAAGTTGATCGAAGAAGAAGTAGAAGAAGAAGAAGAAGAAGAAGAAGAAGAAGAAGAAGAAGAAGAAGAAGAAATATGTCGATTCAATGAGAGGTACAGAGTGACAGCATGCCCCTCTGGAATATAGTTGAGTGATAAACTACGCGGTGACGATAGTAGCTTGAGAAAAGCATTCGAAAGAAATGCATGCTATTATTTCTTCTTCTTCTTCTTCGTCTTCTTTTTCTTAATCTTCTTCTTTTTCTTAATCTTCTTCTTCTTTTTCTTCTTCTTTTTCTTCCGCATATTCTTCTTCGTCTTCTTCTTTTTTGTCATAAAAGGCATTTTGTTTACAGTGTGTCGTAGCTTACAGAAACAAATAGATCGAAGCTGCAGCGGTAATGAAGGCAAATAGCCGAACAAAACATTTACGTAATGACTCATTGACGGGACAAAAACATATTTACAAATATTTATATAAACATATTTATTTAATGGCTCATTGACCGCACAGGACAAATACGCATTTATATAATGGCTCATTGACCGCACCAAGACAAACACGCTTTTATGTAATGGCTCATTGACCGCACCAAGACAAACACGCATTTATGTAGTGGCTCATTGACCGCACACAGGACAAAAACATATTTATTTAATGGCTCATTGACGGCACCAAGAGAAAAACGTATTTATGTAATGGCTCATTGACCGCACCAAAACAAAAACGTATTTATGTAATGGCTCATTGACCGCACCAAAACAAAAACGTATTTATGTAATGGCTCATTGACCGCACCAAAACAAAAACGTATTTATGTAATGGCTCATTGACCGCACCAAAACAAAAACGTATTTATGTAATGGCTCATTGACCGCACCAAGACAAAAAACAAAAACAAAAGCCGTATCTTCGATTCGGCTACAAGGCCTTCGTCAGGGACAAAGACTAAACGAAAGCAACTAACAAAACACAGCAAAACACATGACAAAATGTCAAATGAGCGGTTTCAGGTCGGTGCCATACCAGACTGCAGCTTCATCTCGCTTCTCTCTAGCTGTTGCAAAATTTCTTTAGAATTGCGTTCAACATCCTTGTGGATTTATCAAGATAAAACCAAGGTAGTTGTTGTTCGCGAATGCCCACAATGAGTAGGTTACTCTTTTGTGCGTCCTGAAAAGAACGTTAAGTTGCCAGCAGTGGATTGTGGGGATTACTTCGTTCTCAACATCCAGTAAAAGGTAAGAAGTGGTTCCAAGATTGCTTTTCACGCGAGTAAGGTGCCTTTGCATGACAGGGTCAAATATGGCTAGCTGTTTCAGTGAGTCAATAGAAATTCTACCAACTCTCTCACCCCCCCCCCCCACCCCCCGCCCCCCCCCAACCCCAAATTGGAGTTATCGCATATCTGAAGTGCATATAATATAGTGTATGCGTATCATTTTGTATGTACATAAGACAATTTCGTATGTAGCTATTATATATATACTCATAACATCAGATGGAAGATACAATTATGAAATAAAATTCAGGATACACCATGCAAAATTGGTCTTCCAGACCATGAAGGAAATCTTATAAAACAAAACATTTTCGCTGATACGGAGAAAAAGATGTTACGTGGAACCAGTACTGAAATATGGCAGTGAATCATAGACAATCAGCAAGTAAACACATTGATCTTTGTAAGCAACGGAGATGTGGTTTTACACAAGAATGCTGCGGATCTCATGGACTGAAAGGAAAAATAATGATACAGTACTCGAGGAGGCACACACAAAGACTAATGATACAGTACACGAGGAGGCACACACACAAAGACTAATGATACAGTACTCGAGCAGGCACACACACAAAGACTAATGATACAGTACTCGAGGGGGCACACAAACAAAGACTAATGATACAGTACTCGAGGAGGCACACACACAAAGACTAATGATACAGTACTCGAGGAGGCACACATACAAAGACTAATGATACAGTACTCGAAGAGGCACACACACAACGACTAATGATACAGTACTCGAGGAGGCACACATACAAAGACTAATGATACAGTACTCGAGGAGGCACACACACAAAGACTAATGATACAGTACTCGAGGAGGCACACACACAACGACTAATGATACAGTACTCGAGGAGGCACACACACAACGACTAATGATACAGTACTCGAGGAGGCACACACACAAAGACTAATGATACAGTACTCGAGGAAGCACACACACAAAGACTAATGATACAGTACTCGAGGAGGCACACATACAAAGACTAATGATACAGTACTCGAGGAGGCACACACACAAAGACTAATGATACAGTACTCGAGGAGGCACACACACAAAGACTAATGATACAGTACTCGAGGAGGCACACACACAACGACTAATGATACAGTACTCGAGGAGGCACACACACAAAGACTAATGATACAGTACTCGAGGAAGCACACACACAAAGACTAATGATACAGTACTCGAGGAGGCACACACACAACGACTAATGATACAGTACTCGAGGAGGCACACACACAAAGACTAATGATACAGTACTCGAGGAGGCACACACACAAAGACTAATGATACAGTACTCGAGGAGGCACACACACAAAGACTAATGATACAGTACTCGAGGAGGCACACACACAAAGACTAATGATACAGTACTCGAGGAGGCACACACACAACGACTAATGATACAGTACTCGAGTAGACACACACACAAAGACTAATGATACAGTACTCGAGGAGGCACACACACAAAGACTAATGATACAGTACTCGAGGAGGCACACACACAAAGACTAATGATACAGTACTCGAGCAGGCACACACACAAAGACTAATGATACAGTACTCGAGGAGGCACACACACAAAGACTAATGATACAGTACTCGAGGAGGCACACACACAAAGACTAATGATACAGTACTCGAGGAGGCACACACACAAAGACTAATGATACAGTACTCGAGGAGGCACACACACAAAGACTAATGATACAGTACTCGAGGAGGCACACACACAAAGACTAATGATACAGTACTCGAGGAGGCACACACACAAAGACTAATGATACAGTACTCGAGGAGGCACACACACAAAGACTAATGATACAGTACTCGAGGAGGCACACACACAAAGACTAATGATACAGTACTCGAGGAGGCACACACAAAGACTAATGATACAGTACTCGAGGAGGCACACACACAAAGACTAATGATACAGTACTCGAGGAGGCACACACACAAAGACTAATGATACAGTACTCGAGGAGGCACACACACAAAGACTAATGATACAGTACTCGAGGAGGCACACACACAAAGACTAATGATACAGTACTCGAGGAGGCACACACACAAAGACATTGCAAGCATCAGAACAAGGCAGTCGTCATTTTCGGGCATGTTATGGGAAGAGCACATTGCGACACCGGGAAAGATAGCAGGAAAGAGAGACAGTGGAAGGCAGAGAGAGAGAAGTTGTTGGGCACATTGAGGTAATGGCACGGGCGACATCATCAACATAGTTGGTAAACGGCACACGTGATAGAAAGCGATGGAGGTTCATGATCGCCAAAGCCACCTGCTGATGATATATTCACTACACATTTTGAATTCATTTCAAGTGATTTGCAGGTCTAATTTAAAACCGCGTATGGATGAGATGTGACCGATAGTACGTGAGTTGGACTACCGCGGTGTAATGGGGCAGCTTGGGGGGGGGGGGGGGGCAGAGACAAAGAGAAAGACAGAGAGTGAAAGAGAGAGAGGGAGGACAAATTTTGAGATAAAGATTTAGTGATCAGAAGGGTTCTCGAGGGCCGTGTCCTTACCTAGTTACACGGTGTCTTACCACGCCTTCCAGACTTGAATGTCATGGACACAGGAGACGCCCATTAACGGAAACTGAATCGCTTGCACCTGTTGAAGAGACGTGCATGTTCTGTCAATTATGTGTTCAAGGTTGTCTCCCTTTCCGCTTGATTCTTTGAATGCATCAAATAGGAATAGTGTCGTAACGGCCTTTGTTCTCGTAACTGGGGCCAGGTGATGTAAATGTATAGGTCTGTGGAATTAAGATCGTATGTCCCTGCGACTCAGTAGCGTGGTTGGTAGTGCGCTCGACTCTTCAGGGCGAGGTAACCGGATTTGATCGCCTTTATTGAATGTCAACCCAGCTGTATATGTGTACGTAGGCAATTGTAAGGGAATGAAGGACAACAAGAAATGGAATTACATCATTAACACTTCATCACTGACTGCAGTCTGCGATGGGCCGATCTCTACCTTTATCATTATCTCGCTAATTCCCATAGATGGAATCCGAAAGATGGTGCTATATACGGTTGAGAAATAAAGGCCTTTTTTCCTTTCAATCGCCACTTACGAGGTGCTAAACCTGTACGTGTTTGATCAGGGGGAAAGCATCCAAACGGATCTTACCAACTTGCCCATCTTTCCGCCAGATCTGGCAGATGTTTCCTAAGTCTTATCATCATGTAGCATGTCCTTTATAGAACCTCGCTTCTATCACATCCTGTCTGACAGAAACTCTTTCCGTTCTCAAAACTCCAGACTCCGTCACAGTCTTACACAGGCATTCCTGGATATCTTCGTGCAATCGTCTCCAGGGTCTACCCCTGCCTCTTTTGTCTCCTACCATACCTTCCATCACTGTTCTCTCCAGACCGTTGTGTCTTTTGATGGAGATTTTAAAGGATTTTTTAACTGATCACGGGAGTCCGATCTCATTACCCAGAGATCAGGGGAATTTTTACCAGAAGATCCTCGTGAACAAAAATCCAGGTCTCCACCGTGATTCGAACACACGACCTCCGGCATCCGAGGCGGACACCTTACCTGGAGACCACTTATTCACCTTGATACTAAAGACTTACCGACCTTCACTGTTCTTCCCAAAACTGCAACAACAGAAAACAAGACAAAAGGGTTAGAACAAAGAGATCTTCACTTCACAGATGTGGAACATCAAAAGTTCTAGTTTGGTTATCAGCTGGTAAAGGAGAGGTCATTTGCCAGTATCAACAAACTCATATATAGGACGCAATGCCATTTTTCTTTCAATAGTGTGGATACTTGCCTCTCTCTCGTCTTACCACACACTCTTGTTTCATTTGACTTTGTTCTACAATCACACTCTTGTTTCATATGTACAACTCAACAATACAAGACGTCCCGGGGTCTTTGTGTATGACACAGAGTGCAAGTCGTAAGAGACGACTAACTGGGTAACATGGAATAACATCTACCATGGTTAGGTGGTTTGTTAAGATCAGAATAAACTGCGCCTAACAGGCTGTGGGTCTACTTTGCTCAAGTGATTGAGTTTATTAAGATAGACTTGCACATTGGTTAACCACTTTTCGCGACACTTGTCCCAACTCAGAGGAATAATAAGCTACTCGAGCCTAGCCCACTAAGCAGGAAATCCTCCTCTCGGAATGCGTCCATAAAGGGACAATGGCGGTGCCCGGGCCTACGTTTTGTAGGAAACAAAGGGAGACAAGAACGTTATAGTTGAGAATACTACGATGCGTCTCAGACAGGGGATCTAACCAGGTACTTATGCAATCATAGACAAGTACATTAATTGCCCCGTAAGTGGGACACCACATGCAGTAGGAAAGCCTGATGATAATCGTAGGGTAAGCCGAGCAATGAACATAAAGGGACATAATTGTTCACCTGTTCTAAAAATAGAAATAAAATCAAGGAAGACCAGTTTAAATTATGGCTATTGGGCTGTGAGAAAAATTAGCGCGCTAATGACCGTCTACCAATTGACCTGATTACTACTCTCTGTTAGGCTGGACGCAATCAACTTTGCTGCTTCGCGCATTTGCTAACATGTTACTGCTTTCATACCCCGCTCTCACCCCGATCCAATCCCGCTCTCATCCCGCTCACATCCCGTTGCAACCCCGCTACAATCCCGCCTCCACTACGCACACATCCCCCTTCCAACCTGCTCTCACCCCGTTCTCACCCCACTCCCACCTGTTCTCACCTCGCTCCCACCCTGCTCCAATCTCGCTCTGACCTCGCTCACATCCCGTTGAAATCCTGCTCCAATCCCGCCCCCACTACGCACACAACTCCCTCCAACCTGTTCTACCCCCGCTCCCACCCGTTCTCACCTCGCTCCCACCCGCTCTCACCTCACTCCCATCCCTCTCCCAACCAGCTCCCACCGCCCACATCGACGAGCTTTAAGACGCTCCAGTTGTTTCCCGTCGAATATTCGTTTAGCGGGTCACTACCTAATTGCCTCCACTGAAGGTAAACATTTTGAAACTGTTTCCTGGATACCTACACGTAACTAATCAGCTGACTGCTGTTGTAGGATAAAATAAGCAAACTCAGGCGTTAGGTGCTTGTAGAAGTTAAGTACTTAATAACACAAACGTCACGATGTTTCTTATCTTGTGTTGGGTCAAGTGTTTTCTTTGTAGTTAGTTACAGTTTCTGACCTGGACACATTTCGTGCATACTTGAAGAATCTTCTTCTTTTTTCTCTGTATCCACTTCTGATTACCAGGAGTTAATCAGGCCTTCATACCTTCATTGTTGTATCGCTGTTAGAGTTCTTTTATACAACATTCTTTCAAATCGAATATCTGAGGGTAATATGTAATCAAAGGCAAAGGCCGCCGTCCATCGTAGACGTAAATGGCATAATTTATTTTGCTAGCGCTATTTTTAGTAAGGATTAACTGCGCTACTTTTTATCCCCACTCTCTCGTCTTGTGCCGCCCGACCCCAGAGGCAAGTCAAGAACAAGACGACTAGGGGGCGACTACGAGATGCAGGGGACTTCGCATCAAGCACCCGTGAAAAAGATGGAGGAGTCCGGAGTCGAATCCACACCACCGGATCACGAGGCCGACGGCTTAACCACTTCGCCACAGAATATGTAATGATATATACATATATATGAAACAATGGAGACAAGAAACAATGGAACAAGACGAAAACAGAGACATCTTGATCATCACTGCAGATTTTAACGCAAAAGTCGGAGAGGAAAGAGTCGAAGATAAGAGAAGAATATGTGGATCGTTTTGTTTGGGACACAGAAATGAGTGGGGGGGGGGGGGGGGGGGGGAACTGGTTGATATCTGTCTGGAACATAACCTCTTCATTGTTAACACCTTAATTAAAGAACATTCGAGAAGAATCTTCGCAAGGGCCTTCCCTGATGGGAACAGCAGAAATCAAATAGATTACATCCTGGTACAACAAAGGTGAAGATCAAATGTTCTGGCAACAAAAATGCTGCTCCAACCAATACACTTTGATGTAGCAGAAATACCAATTGAATACAACATCAAAGTAAAATACAAATTTCAGGCGTTACTGGCGACGCAAGAGAAGCTGACATCTGATGAGTTGACTTCACACATGAGAGGTATTTTAATCTCGACAGCGAACGAAATGATTCCCAGGATGTCGCAGAAGAAACAGAATTATATCTCATCATGTGCACGGCCTTTATAGAACGTAGCTCCCATCACAGTCTGTCTGAAATAAACTCTTTCCCTTGCCAAAACTCCAGCCTCCGCCACAGTCATACCTAGGCATTCCTTGATATCTTGGTGCCATCGTCTTCTTGGTCTACCCCTTCCTCTTTTGCCTGGCACCATACCTTCCATCACTGTTCTCTCAAGACCGTTGAGTCTCTTGATGTGTCCAAACTATTTACTTTTTCTGGCCAAAATGGAATTGATAAACCAGTTCTCCTCTATGCTCTACTCTTGTCGATTGTCTACATTTGGCTTTTTCTCTGACTGTAACAGTTTGACTCAAAGGATTCGATTCTTTGTCTGGAAGTTTTAGTAATCGTCCATGATTCGCAGCCATAAGCTCCCACAGGAAAAACACAGGCTCTCAAGCATTTTAATTTTGTCGTTTTGTTGGTACTCTGCCATAATTTCTTCAGGCTGTTCAGTCTCTGCCATAATTTCTTCAGGCTGTTCAGTCTCTGCCATAATTTCTTCAGGCTGTTCAGTCTCTGCCATAATTTCTTCAGGCTGTTCAGTCTCTGCCATAATTTCTTCAGGCTGTTCAGTCTCTGCCATAATTTCTTCAGGCTGTTCAGTCTCTGCCATAATTTCTTCAGGCTGTTCAGTCTCTGCCATAATTTCTTCAGGCTGTTCAGTCTCTGCCATAATTTCTTCAGGCTGTTCAGTCTCTGCCATAATTTCTTCAGGCTGTTCAGTCTCTGCCATAATTTCTTCAGGCTGTTCAGTCTCTGCCATAATTTCTTCAGGCTGTTCAGTCTCTGCCATAATTTCTTCAGGCTGTTCAGTCTCTGCCATAATTTCTTCAGGCTGTTCAGTCTCTGCCATAATTTCTTCAGGCTGTTCAGTCTCTGCCATAATTTCTTCAGGCTGTTCAGTCTCTGCGTTGCCATTGTTATTCTTCTTCTGATTTCTTTCGAGCATTTGCCATTTTCATCAATTCTAGAGCCGAGATATTCCAAATGCGTGACCTGAATTTTGTCCTTACCATCTACTGTAACTTTATGTTGACCTTGTGTTTTGTCGGTGGTCATTATCTTTGTTGTATTTACATGCTTTAAAAATCCCAGAAATTCAAACAAAGCGAACGGATAATACAACAAGAAGTGCTGATCCAGTAAGTCTTATGAGAGCATCACAGAGAACGACTGACACCTACCCAGAAGAATGGATACATGTATATACTGATGGATCTGCTTTTAAGGCCACCATTAAAGCGGGATATGGAGTCAACATAAAGTATCAAGAACATCTGATGAGCTGTTTGATGCCTGTGGAAAGATATGTTCAAATTATGAGGCAGAAATAACATCATTTGAAGTAGCTCTGTACCACTTGAGGATTGTATTTGATGCTTTCCCATCAAAAGCCCAAAGCATCGTAATCTTTATAGACTCATTATCTGGTATTTAAAGCTCAGGAAGACGGTGGTCACTGCAGACCTGAACTACCCGAATAGCTCGAGATGCCAACCAACTTCTTACATCCCATGAAGTTAGAATAGTTATACAATGAATCCCTGGTCACTCAAATACACCTGGTAGTGACAAGGAAGACAGACTGGCTAAGGAGGGAGCAAGTCAAGAACAACAATACACACCAAAAACCCTACAGACAATCAAACAACTACTGAAGACTGTGAACAAAGAGGCCTGACTGAATAGATGGGCAATGGGAAATACTGGGAGAGAAATCTATAAACATATAGCCATCTCAAATCTCAAAGGCAACATCAACCTTCTGAAAAGGAAAGAACAAAGCACCCTTTTCTGATTTCGCACTAACACACATTCAACTTAACAGCCACTTGAACAGAATCCAACCAGAACACGCTCCACAGTGCCGGCTGTGCACACATCCCTACGAAACTATTGAACATCATCTTTGTGAATGTCCGGCCCTTGCGGGTGTTAGGAAAGAGCTTCTTAATCCGAGGCCAGACAAATAGTACGCTTTGTACGAAACTAAACAACAGCTTACAAACACTTGCAGATACCACTATACGACATTGGGCCAAAAGGCCATAAGCCGCTGGATCAATAACCAACGAACCATCATCATCATATAGCATGTCCTTTATAGAACGTCGCTCCCATCACTGTCTGTCTTAAAGACAACATGTATGCGGAATGTATAATGACAAATGTCAGAGAAGACGAGAACATTGAAAGTTGTGATACATTCTAGCAATAACGGTTACGAGAGTCCATAGTAACGATACGCCGACGACAAAGTGATACTACCAAGAAGAGCAGAAGGGCTAGAGCAGCTAATTTCAGCCATCAATGAAAACAGTGAAAATCAAAATCTGTTTATAAACAAAAGAAAGATAATTACCATCGACAAAAGACAATGTCCAACACAAATTTACATTGGGTGGTGAGGAAGTAGGTCAGGTCACGCCAGTGGGTGGTGAGGAAGTAGGTCAGGTCACGCCAGTGGGTGGTGAGGAAGTAGGTCAGGTCACGCCAGTGGGTGGTGAGGAAGTAGGTCAGGTCACGCCAGTGGGTGGTGAGGAAGTAGGTCAGGTCACGCCAGTGGGTGGTGAGGAAGTAGGTCAGGTCACGCCAGTGGGTGGTGAGGAAATAGGTCAGGTCACGCATTTGAAATATATGGGCTCCAAAATTGACAAAAATGGCAATTGATCGAAAGAAATCAGAAAACTTGCCATGGCAACGCAGAGACTGAACAGCCTGAAGAAATTATAACAGAGCTCCAACAAATCGACAAAAAGTAAAAGTCTTGAGAGCCTGTTTTTTTGCCTGTGGCAGTTTATGGCTGTGAATTATGGACGATTGCCAAAACTTCTAGACAAAGAATCGAATCCTTCGACTCAAAATGTTACAGAAAAATCCTCAGAATACCCTGGACGGAGAAACAGACAAATATAGACATTCGGTAAGAGTTGAACAAAGAGTAGAAATTGTTTATCAATTCCATTTTGGCCAAAAAAGGCAAAGACTTTGGTCACATCAAGAGACACAACGGTCTTGAGAGAACAGTGATGGAAGGTATGGTGCCAGGAAAAACAGGCAGGGGTAGACCAAGAAGACGATGGCACCAAGATATCCAGGAATGCCTGGGTATGACTGTGGCGGGGGCTGGAGTTTTGTCATAGGAAAGAGTTTATTTCAGAGAGACTGTGATAGGAGCGACGTTCTATAAAGGACATACTACATGATGATGATGGTGGAGGGACATTTTAATTAAGATGTTGCTTAAGCAGTACAACGTGGTAGTAGACGCGGTTTATGTTCGTGTCCCGTTCGATGACGTTCTTCCAAAACTAAACAAGCCTTATCATAATCGATTTGCCGAATTGGGTTGCAATGGAAACAATTTTTCACCTTCCTGTCTGCATGTTTAAGATGTTGCCTCGTAAGTAATAATCTTGATTGCTGCGTGTTGTAGCAACAGTGGACAACTTTTCACTGGTAAACAAAACAAAATTGACCATCTGCGCTGATTATCCGTCTAGTTGTAATCATTACGGCTGCAGCCGTGTCCCCTTGTTAGCTCCACATGTTTTCAACTTTTCCAATTTCAAATCTTTCTATACAAAATCTCGAATCGATAACTTCTTCAAATCTCCTTTCAGTAGATGAGTTTGAGGTCAATATTCCTGGTTCAGCACAACACTGTTGAACATGGACATTGCTTCAGTCAGTATGTACAAGTTCCTGTCTTCCTTTCCCGACTCTGCGTCTGATCGAGCAAGTTTCGTCAACCAAGTTTTCAATCCATCACGCAATCATCCTTTTTCAGAACTCCTATAAGAAAAAAAACGTCTCCAACCTCAATTTTAAGTTTGATCTAAAAACATATCTCGTGTCCATGTGGTGTGAACGCCATTTTGAAAAAAAACTGTCAACTAATGTCGATATCATTCAAAAATCATGCAAGCGTGGGTAACTCACAAGATAGCGAAACAATACAACTGTAAGAATTTTAATTAAATTTATTCAACTAATAAACACTCTCAGATAAATTGGTCAAACAGAAGTACTCAAGACCTTATCTTTACACTCAGACAGCTAAGGGAAAAGGCTCTTGAATATGATAAAGAGATGCATCTCTGCTTTTTGGATTTGGAGAAAGCATTTGATAAAGTTCCTTGGGACAAACTCTGGGAGTGCCTGACAAGGAAGAACATCCCAGGACCCCTGATCTCTGCCATACAGAGTTTCTATAAAACATGCAGAAATTATGTGCGGACATCAAATCAAAAGTCAGGAGAGTTCAAGACCACTAGAGGAGTAAGACAGAGGGACATTCTATCACCGTACCTTTTCATACTCCTCATGGATGAAGTCATCAAAGCCTGCAAGGAACGGACAAAAAAGTATGAAGTAGGGTACTGGAAGATGAGACCAAGTTACATATCGGAACTAACATTTGCAGATGATGTGGCCCTGATCACGAAAACCGAAGCACATCTCCAGATCAACTTGCAGGTCTGGGAAGAAGAGTTGAAGAAGAGAGGAATGCACATCAGCAACTCCAAAACAAAAATCATGGTGATCGCCAGAGATGAAAAGAGACATCAGATAATCATGGGAACACGAGCACTGGAACAGGTCAGCAACTTTAAATATCTAGGAGTGGTAATAGACAGCAGGGGAGGAATAAAAGAGGAGTTAACTGCACGAAGGGCAGCAGCAGGTAGACTGTTCCATGCAATTAACAGAGGTTTCCTCAGCAGAAGAGAAATAAGCAGGAAAACAAAGATGGATGTATACTGCTCGACCTATGTGCCTGTCCTGACATATGGATGTGAGTCATAGGCAATGACTACAGCCCAAGAAAGGCAATTACAAACTTCAGAAATGAGGTACATAAGAAAGGGGGTTCAGGTGACGAAAAGGGACAAGATCCGTAACCAGACAATAGCTAGCAGTCTTGAAGTTCCTCCCCCGCAGACACGAGTGGAGCAGTCCCAACTACAGTGGTTTGGCCATGTCTGTAGAATGGAAAAAGATCGGATATCAAAGCGGTCATGGGAGATCAAAAGTCAAGGACGCAGACCCCGAGGACCTCCCAAAGTACGCTGGGAAGACAACATACGACAGTCCCTAAGTGATAGAGGGATGGATTGGAAAGAGGCCAGGAAAATGACGGCGGATAGAGCAGTGTGGCGTTCTCTTTGGCAAACCGCTACATGTCACGGTAGAGGAGGAGCGACTAAGTAAGATAAATTGGTAATGCCTTCTTTTTTTTTTTTAACGATATATATATATATTGTATATACAAGGCTTGACAAAAGCGCCCGTCTGCTCGTCTGTGACAGGTGACAATCTATGCTTGACGAGTAAAAAACACCCGTTTTCAATTGTTTATTACGTTTTTAATCGTTACTACATAACAACTCTCGCACGATTATTAATTATATTACGGTTTGAAAAATTGTTAATAAGCTAGTTCATGATGGTGTTTCTAAATGGATCTCCCCTGGGACAATTTAAACTTACTTAAAGATATCGATACATGTTACTACAGTGCCAAAGCTACCAAGAATGTTCAGGGACACACACGCCCTGCCTTTGACAGTACTGCATTTTTTAGGAAGAAATAGGCTAATACTGTGTAAGTAATACAATATATTTTGGTTTAGAAGGTTTGTTATGTAAAAATAAAGGCGAATTAGTGCCTAGTGTAAATTTGTTAATAAAATTTGCATGACTGTAGACCGATCATGCTGAATGATGAAATGTTTGACTGATTGGTAAGCCCTCTTAAAGTTGGGGAACCCCTGTATTTATTTTTTTAAGGTCAGGGACCATCATCATTATGGTTAACCTTGCCGGGGCACATCGTGGGCTAGTGGTTAAGTGGCTTGGCTCACAACCCGAAGGTGCTGGGTTGGATCCCCATCACAGCACCTGCCGTTACCCCGGGGAAGTAAATCCTTAGAAAATACAGGAGGAAGCAGAGCCTTACATAAAATGAATGCTGAATCGGATGCACTGGGCTGACAGCCACAAAATAAAAACCAAAGTGCAACGCACACCGCCTTGCGGATTAGAGAAATAAGGTGAACGCACACCAACAAAAAAACACCAAAAACAAACAAACAAAATTTGTCTTGCCACTCCAATTGTCGGAGTATAGGTCCCACACTACACTAACTTACTCTAATCAGCTTTCAGGAAATCCCGAATCCATTTGTTTGCAATGCGGTTTCAGAAGGATTGGTTTTACATGGTTGTGTTGCTAATTTAATGCACAACCTTCTATAGTCTCCAGATTTTTGATTAGAAACATTTGCCTTATTATGTTTAACCCGGGACCCACTTGGGCTTCGAAGCGAGTGCATTGAAGGACGATCAGCAGTACAAATAGACGAAAATTTTGATCGTCTGCAGTTCTAACAGGTCGCACAGTCTGAACCTGAACAGTTCGCATCGCCCGTTCGATAGTCAGGCATTTGATGCTACCACCAGGATCCGCACCCGAGAATTTGACACTCAGAATACTCAAGATTTGATAACTAATTAAATGTCAAAACATTTGCCCACATCTCAATTTGCCATCTGTTGATAGATGATCAACCATTCGAACAAGTACGGTGATGTTGATCATCTGCATTTTGAACACATTTCAGAGTCCAAGGCAATTCCCAACATCCTGCAACGACCGTCAACGGTAAGGTATTTAGTATTACCGCCAAGAACCGCACAAGGTTATTAACGCTTTGAAAACTATAATCCCGCTTAGCAGATGCTCCTGTGCATTGCAAGCAAATATCGTACGAATGTAGTCATATTTTATTTTAATACATAATGGGATTCCCCTTTTATGAATCAATTCTGAGTCGATTTCAATGCAGCCGACGCAGACGAAACCAGAACAGACGACGCCGCATAGCTGGGGCGTTCCAGGGGAATGTTGATGCCACAATAATGCCCAGTAGGTGCCCCTACTAGCTTCGCACTCCTGCCCGACTGAGAGAACTTTACTTTATATAGTAGCCAGGCTCGTTTCAGTGTAACCCGATATTTCAGTTTACCCTGTTGTAAATAAGTGCATCCCCTACTTTAGGGAAGACCGTGCGTCAAGGAAGGAACTGGTCATTCAAGTAAGATGACTTTAGCAAGAGGACTTTAGCAAGAGGACCTTAGCAAGAGGACTATCATATGGACCTTAACAAGAGAGCCTTAGTAAAATGACTTTAGCAAGAGGACTAGCATGGGGACCTTGACAAGTGAGCCTTAGTAAAATGACTTTAGCAAGAGGACTAGCATGGGGACCTTAACAAGAGAGCCTTAGTAAAATGACTTTAGCAAGAGTACTTTAGCAATAGGATCTTAGGAAGAGGACCTTAGTTAGAGGACTTTAGCTTGGGGACCTTAGTAAAATGAACTTTGCAAGATGACCTCAATAAGAGAAAGCTCACATGTTCTATTATCGTTAAACTAAGACCACCAGATCTCACAAAGAAGTACATGCCCTAATACAACCAAAACCACTGTTGCTGAAATTGTTATTCGAAGATATTGGTGGGGACTTAACTCTTCGCCACTTTTAGATGGTGATAATGATATCGATCCCCACCGCGATGGAAAAAAACTGCTGTGACACAGCCGTTTGTTTAAGTAAGCATGACCAAAAGCTTGAGATGGAACCTCAATCAATATGTTTTCCTTGGCCGTGATTGCTCTTACTGTTGTTAAAGCTGCGTTCCATAATGTTATTGTTGTTTTATGTCTATAATGTGTATATTTACTCTATTGTGCGCCCTGAAAAGTCGTAACCTTCTTTACATCCCGAGCGTGCTGATGAAGGTTGTCTGCGTTCCTTCATGCGGTTGTGCTATGTTTGGCGTCAAAACGCCGAGCAGCTTATGAGCTGCAGCGGTCAGCGACCCATAGCTGACTGCTAGTGTCAGGACCAGCGATCCAAAGCTGACTGCTAGCGTCACGACCAGCGACCCATAGATGTCTGCTAGTGTCAGGGCCAGCGACCCATAGCTGACTGCTAGCGTAACGACCAGTGACCCATAGATGTCTGCTAGTGTCAGGGCCAGCGACCCATAGCTGACTTCTATCGTCATGACCAGCGACACATAGCTGACTGCTAGCGTCAGGACCAGCAACCCATAGCTGACTGCTAGCGGCAGGATTAGTGACCCATAGCTGACTGCTAGCGTCAGAAAAAGCAACCCATAGCTGACTGCTAGCGGCAGGACCAGAGACCCATAGCTGACTGCTAGCGTCATGGCCGACGAACCAGAGCTGCCAAGACTCCTCTACACTTCATCGACGTGTTATTCGATAACAGGCTGCAACAGAGACGACTGGCTAAAGAGAATGAATCGAAGAAGAAAGCCAACCAGGTACTAAAATATGCCTGCTGAAGTAGGATGTGTTGGACCGAAAGGTGCAAATATCGCAGTCAAGCTGTAAACTACGACACAACGCATTCCGTTTTCTGGACTACTTTATGCTACTTACAAAGCCATTTTTTAGGGCTTGGTAGCGGAAGATTGAAAACGAACGAAGCCAAGCCAAATGCGTGACACTCACTACTACGCGGATCAGTTCGATCTACATCTCGTCAGCCAGACTGCCTTGACAACATCCAGTTTCCAGGTAACGCTTCATTGAAGTGAGATGGTTGTCTTGGTCAGTATACCACGACCTGGTCAGTATGTTGTGCCTGACCCGACTAGTCTCAGTACCCCGCGTCCGGTAATAAAAAGAAAGTTTGACTACCCAAAGTAACAAAGCAAGTAGAACATCTTTATACTGATAATTCATTTCATAATTATTACGGGAACTTTCTTTCTTAGAAATATCGAAGTTCAGAATCAAAGTTCCCATAAGTTCAGGTGTGTAAATATCCCCATCTCACACCTGGCTGTTATCTAACTCCTGCTAAAATGCAACTAGTATCTTCTATATGAGCACTATTATCGTACAAGTCGTGTACCATCGAGAATTCTACTTTCAATGACACTCTTGACTTTGCCTTATACCCCAAGCACTAACTTATTTGCCCTATTTATTTTTGTTGTCTCAAACTGAAGTGGATCTTTCCGTTATCTGAAATGGTATTTTTCTTAACAAGTTAATAAGAGGTGGAAATGTGAAGTGCCATTTTGTATTCTCAAGAAAGGTATTCACAGGTGGCCATTAGAACGTGGCGTTTGTTACATAAGTGGCCACGTGGACATAGCGTCCAACTACTGGTTTTGTGAGAACCAAACACTTAATGGATGTTCGCTAAACTTGCATGCACGTTTCTACAGGGAATGTATGCTTCCATGATCGATTGTTTTCGCCACACAGATCGTCATCATCATCGTCTTCTTCATCATCATAATCATCATCATGTGTCCGTCTGGTTCCCATTGGAGCATAGGGTCACAACAGATGCTTTCCATCTGTACTTATTCTTGAGTTTCTTCAGCGTTACTTCGATTGAACTAACTTACTCTTCCATAGTTCTTCGCCAGGTGTTTCTTGTCCTTCCCACTCGCCTCTGTTCCCGTGGATTCCATTGCAGCTTATGTCTGGTTATACTGTTCGACAGCCAAAAATCATAATTAAACAAAAGTCCGTACTTCATCATGCTAGTGAAATCAAAGACAGATACCATCTACCAGAAAGAAGACAAGAGTTACAAAGAGTAGTAAAAGACTTACCTCTACAAGCATTTCATAAAACAACAGAAATACAGCCAAAATTAATAGATGATACAACCAAAAGTTCAGATCCAAGTACTCTCGTGCGAGCAGTTCACATAGCTATTGAGACCAAATACAATGAGACATGTAACACTTCATCCCCGACTACCTTTAACTCTACTGCATTTTTGATGTAGCAACCTCGTTATTCAATATATTTGTCAAGACCACTGGAGGTAACTCAGAATGCATGCACTCTGGCCCAACTTCTTTGAGCTTGAACCCACGATGTTTCGGTTCATCGCTTTGGGAGGCGAGAGCCTTACCTCTCGACCACAGAGACCTCTCTGCATGCATATACACACACAACACACACCACACACACACACACACACACACACACAGACACACACACATACATACATATATACATACATACGTAACACACCAACCCAACCACCCACCCACACACACACACACACACAGGCCAACACACACGCACGAACACACACACACACAGACAATGATGGTCACAACAGCAGACGGTTTTGTCTTAATAATGTGATGTGTGCTGTATTTGAATTATAGTGAGGAAGTGAATGCGTTGGTCATCAATCTCACTCTCTTATCCCGAGTTACCTGGGATCAGTGGCAAGACTATTGGCCAAAACCTTCAGTGAGACAAGGAGTCACTTTAAAACGTATGGGATTCGATAGTACACCATTTCTGTTCATCGGTTTGAGAGGCGAGTGCTTGACCTCTCAACCCCAGCGACCCCAGAAAACGCTACAGAGTCTGTAGACAGGTAGTGTTACATTTCGGTAGTGCAGCTTTGTTACCAAGTGACCAGCAAATGATTGGGATGGTCATGTCTCCCGAGGTCACTCCCGTGCAGTCGTGCTGGTGCTGGAGGGATCTAGGCTGATGGATCTAGGCTGATGGATCTGGGCTGAAGCGATCTGGGGTGAAGGGATCTGGGCTGATGGATCTGGGCTTAAGGTATCTGGGGTGACGGGATCTAGGCTGATGGATCTGGGCTTAAGGGATCTGGGCTGATGGATCTAAGCTGAAGGGATATGGGCTGATGGATCTAAGCTGAAGGGATATGGGCTGATGGATCTAAGCTGAAGGGATATGGGCTGATGTATCTAGGCTGAAGGGATCTGGGCTGATGGATCTAAACTGAAGGGGTCCGGGCTGATGGATCTGGGCTGATGGATCTAGGCTGATGGATCTAGGCTGAATGGATCTGGACTGAAGGGATCTGGGCTGATGGATCTTTGCTGATGGATCTTTGCTGATGGATCTGGGCTGAAGGGATCTGGGCTGAAGGAAATTGGGCTGAAGGGATCTGGGCTGATGGATCTGGGCTGATGGAGCTGAGCTGAAGGGATCTGGGATGATGGATCTCGGCTGAAGGTATCTAGGCTGATGGATCTGGGCTGATGGATCTAAGCTGGTGGATTTAGGTTGAAGGGATCTGGACTAAAGGGATCTGGGCTGATGGATCTTGGCTGATGGATCTTTGCTGGTGGATCTGGGCTGAAGGGATCTGGACTGATGGATCTAGGCTGATGGATCTGGGCTGATGGATCTAGGCTGATGGATCTGGGCTGATGGATCTGGGCTCAAGGGATCTGGGCTGATGGATCTAGGCTGATGGATCTAGGCTCATGGATCTGGGACATTACTTATCAAGGACGATAGTTTCACTTGTTCCACCCATCTGTATACGACTCCGTCTGCCTCCACCATATGTTGTTTACCTGGAAATTTGCTGCCTATCGAGGTGTGTGTTTGTTGAGGATGTTGGACGATTTTCATAATTTCATAGAATTACCTCGTGGTATATGCATTATATTGGGATGTATAGAGAAAATGCTTGTAATATATTGACGATAAGATGATAGGTCTATAGCAGTCAGTGACTTAGACAACAAAATCTGGCAGCCAAAAACAAAAACATACGTGCATATATATATACATACATACATTAATTTATTCTCACACACATTATCGGATGTACAAAAACGCCAGACCCGCATCGTTCCTTGCTGTTGATAGTTCACGCATTTCGTCTCCATATTGTCCCACCACTGCATTGTCAACTACATAGCCAGTTCTTTCGGTTATACAAAAAATTGTTAGCCATCTTGATTACGTACCAGCTTGTCTTTTATTATTTATGAAAGGAGCTGAAGTATGTTGTGTTGTATTATTGTTGTTAGAATATTTATATTTAAATAAACTACTTATAACACCCTCCTTTATCTTGTTCGAAGTCTGTTCATTAACTTCGTTTTGTTGCGCTGTTTTCATAATTTATTTAAAACCTGCTTTACCTTCTGTCCTGTATTCTTGTGTGGTTTGTATTTTTGCCTCTCAAACAAAAGTCCCAAAATATTGTTAGCTTATTTCTATAACCCAGACGACGCGGATAGGGTAGAATGTATATAAATTTCAGAGCCTATTACCTGACGTGTCTGCTCTGGTACGGCATAAAATGATGTCCTGTTTGAATGACACATGTCTCCATGGGAGGTTCGCATACCCGGTCTTAAAACTTCTGGTATTTTTGTCATCACGCACCGGCGCTCTTTTAAATACGTTTACCCGCTGAATGTTCTATGGGTGTAAGTTGTCAAGCCAGTTGACTTACCTGCCCTTAAGCTCGTTCTGCAGATGGTACATGAAGACGCAACGGGCTGACTTTTGTTACAAATTAATGAAGCAAAGACGGAGTGCACTAACTCTCGTTACTTGACGAAATGTTTTTGATCAGTGTCATTGTAAGCTCACAAAATGATATTCTTTCGCATACGATGTGAGAAATAGCCCCTATAATAGGGATACGTTAACAATGATCAACTACGTGGGTCAGAATAACTTATTTTTTATTCAAACGCATTTGGTTTTTGACTGTTTTGTTCTTGTTTTGACAAAAATACACGCAATGTTAAAATGCAATTTTAACTTAAATCAGTAATCAAAGACGGAAAGTTAAAAAATGAAGCCTAAGCAGTCTCCGTAACTCCTGCCTGCGAGATGAAGTTTAGTGCATTTCATTGTACAAAGTAATGTTATGGTAATCAGTCCACTTTCGCGATGTCTTTCCTTTCCTAATATTAAGTTAGTATCTCATGTACGGCTAGGTAGACTGGAGCATGCCGATAACGAAAATTAAACCTCACAGCTTCATTGAGAGTTCTTCTTCTTTGTTCAATCTTAATCTCTCGCTACCACGCTCTGAAAAAGGTGCTTTACAAGTAGCAGAATAAAGTCCAGGGAACGAAATGTCATGGTGTACAGCTTGACTGCGATATTTGCAACTTTCGGTCTGCCACATCCGACTTCAGAATGACATCCTTTGGAACCGTTTTAGCCGTTCCTCTTCGATCCATTCTTCTTAGCCAATCTGCCCTACTGCAGCCTGTTATCCAGGATCACCACGTGGGAGACGGTTGAGGAAAGGGGTCTTGACAGCTGTGGGGCCCTGACACTAGCAGTCAGCTTTTGGTTGCTGACCGGAACTCGTCATGCGTAAACAGCGAGTGTTTCTACCACTAAATTAATCCTATATTAAACGACATTTTGACTGTCATGTGAACTTATAAATAGACATTCAACTAAAACGTAAATGAAAACTGCGAAATAAAATTACAATAATACTAAGGATCAAGAAGCTGAGCAGTGCATGAGCTGCAGTGGTCAGCGACCCATAGCTGACTGCTAGCGTCAGGGCCAGCGACCCATAGCTGACTGCTAGCGTCAGGATCAGTGACCCATAGCTGACTGCTAGCGTCAGGGCCAGCGACCCATAGCTGACTGCTAGCGTCAGGACCAGCGACCCATAGCTGACTGCTAGCGTCAGGGCCAGCGACCCATAGCTGACTGCTAGCGTCAGGGCCAGCGACCCATAGCTGACTGCTAGCGTCAGGACTAGCGACTCATAGCTGACTGCTAGCGTCAGCATCAGTGACCCATAGCTGACTGCTAGCGTCAGGACCAGCGACCCATAACTGACTGCTAGCGTCAGGGCCAGCGACCCATAGTTGACTGCTAGCGTCAGGGCCAGCGACTCATAGCTGACTGCTAGAGTCAGGACCAGCGACCCATAGCTGACTGCTAGCGTCAGGACCAGTGACCCATAGCTGACTGCTAGCGTCAGGACCAGCGACCCATAGCTGACTGCTAGCGTCAGGACCAGCGACCCATAGCTGACTTCTAGCGTCAGGACCAGCGACCCATAGCTGAATGCTAGCGTCAGGACCAGTGACCCATAGCTGACTGCTAGCGTCAGGACCAGCGAACCAGAGCTGCCAAGACTCTTCTACACCTCCACGCGGTGATCCTGGATAACAGGCTGCTGCAGGGCAGACTGGCTAAGGAGAAGGGATCGAAGAGGAATTGCTAACCCAGGTCTCAAATAATGCCTGCTGAAGTTGGATGTGACGGTCTGAAGGTGCAATTATCGCAGTCAAGATGTAAAATATGACACATTGTATTCCGTTCTGTGGACTACATTCTGCTACTTAAGTTCTTTTCAGGGTTTGGTAGCGGGAGATTGAGAATGAACCAAATCAAAAGGCAAAGGCCACCGTCCATCGTAGACGATGATCGCATAATCTATTTTTAGTAAGGATTAACTGCGCTACTGTTTATCCTCGCTCTCTCGTCTCGTGCCGCCCAACCCCAGTGGCAAGTCAAGGACAAGACGACTAGGGTATGACTATAAGATACAGGGGACTCCGCATGAAGCACCCGTTCGTAGTCGAACCCACACCACCTGATCACGAGGCCGACGGCTTAACCACTTGGCCACGGAATCCCCAAATCACGTCAAAGTAATATTAAGGATAACGTAAATCATAAATAATATTCCTGAATTTGTTTTGGAATCATCATGGAAGTCGGGACATAACATCGACAGGGAAGTCGCATGCCGACCTGGAAGAAATAGCGCGTGACAAGAAGACTTGACGACTATTTGCCGTGGACTTATGATGCACACGAAGTTGAATGGTTTAGGTTGATCGATATAGTCAAAAATATAGATGGAGATCAAAGATGAACTTGCGACAGGGTATAATATGCATAATATGCCATACCCTGTGTAATTAAAATAATAATAATGTTCACCTAGGCATCTAGGGCCCGTTGCGTCGATCGACCACTACCATGTTCAGCTGCTGAGGCTTGTAGCCAATCCTCGTTCAATGCCTTAAGAGAGACTGCTATTTGTCGTAGCAATGAAGAACGATGGGGGCCCTTACCACGCCTCCAGCAGGTCTATGGAAGACCGGTGTTACACTGGACATTATCTGGAATATCAACTGACTTGGACATTATCTGCATTATAAGCTGACTTGGACATTATCTGCATTATAAGCTGACTTGGACATTATCTGCATTATAAGCTGACTTGGACATTATCTGCATTATAAGCTGACTTGGACATTATCTGCATTATAAGCTGACTTGGACATTATCTGCATTATAAGCTGACGGACATTATCTGCATTATAAGCTGACTTGGACATTATCTGCATTATAAGCTGACTTGGACATTATCTGCATTATAAGCTGACTTGGACATTATCTGCATTATAAGCTGACTTGGACATTATCTGCATTATAAGCTGACTTGGACATTATCTGCATTATAAGCTGACTTGGACATTATCTGCATTATAAGCTGACTTGGACATTATCTGCATTATAAGCTGACTTGGACATTATCTGCATTATAAGCTGACTTGGACATTATCTGCATTATAAGCTGACTTGGACATTATCTGCATTATAAGCTGACTTGGACATTATCTGCATTATAAGCTGACTTGGACATTATCTGCATTATAAGCTGACTTGGACATTATCTGCATTATAAGCTGACTTGGACATTATCTGCATTATAAGCTGACTTGGACATTATCTGCATTATAAGCTGACTTGGACATTATCTGCATTATAAGCTGACTTGGACATTATCTGCATTATAAGCTGACTTGGACATTATCTGCATTATAAGCTGACTTGGACATTATCTGCATCATAAGCTGACTTGACATTATCTGCATTATAAGCTGACTTGGACATTATCTGCATTATAAGCTGACTTGTACATTATCTGCATTATAAGCTGACTTGGACATTATCTGCATTATAAGCTGACTTGGACATTATCTGCATTATAAGCTGACTCGGACACTATGCTTGTGAGACATGAAGATGAGATGTTTCCGAAGACTTTTAAACGTCACGTACAAAGATTGAGTTACAAGTGAGGAAATACGAGATAGAATTACAACAGCAGTAGGGCCTTTTGAAGACCTCTTGGCAACTGGGAAAAGAAGGAAACTTGCTTGGTACGGTCACATATCGAGATCAAAGGGTCTTTCAAATACGATCCCCCACGGAAAGGTGCCAGACAGACGACGAAGAGGCCGCCCCAAAAAGAATTAGGAGGGGACTACATAAAAGAATAGACAAATCTCCGACCAGAAGAAGCACAGACAGCGTCCGCTGACAAAGAAGGGTGGCGTGGCGTTGTGAGGATGTCTCCATGTGTGTCCCAACGACCTCACCGGTTACGGGATGACCCGACCTGACCTGACCTGAACTGTAGGACAAAAGTACACGATCATCAACGAAATCCAGATCCACCAATTGTGACAAGCATTCACCAGATCCTCCAATTGTGACAAGCATTCGCCAGATCCTCCAATTGTGACAAGCGTTCACCAGATCCTCCAATTGTGACAAGCATTCACCAGATCCTCCAATTTGACAAGCGTTCACCAGATCCTGCAGTTGTGACCAGCGTTCACCAGATCCTCCAATTGTGACAAGCATTCACCAGATCCTCCAATTGTGACCAGCGTTCACCAGATCCTCCAATTGTGACCAGCGTTCACCAGATCCTGCAATTGTGACCAGCGTTCACCGAATACCAGGTCTTCATCCTCCTTGTCTCCCCCTTGTTTGCACTCGAAACATAAACACTACTAAACCAAAATACCAATTGTTAAAAAGACACATCAGGAGTGCGTGGCCGAATGGTTTCGAGTCCTGCCTGCCGAAAAGGAGGGCAGCGGTTCGAATGTTGTTTTTCTGTTGCGGTTAAAATAAACAAACATAGCCAGAACACGACGTGGCGACAGCAGTGGCGAAGCGGTCTGTAGTCCGCAGCCTTCAAAACCCACTCGACTACACCATAAATGGGGAAAATGTCGTATGACAGTTATTTTATTTAAGAAGACACTATATTATTGAATCGCTTCATACCAAATCGGAAACAGAACATGCTGGCTACATAAAAAACGATGCCTATTACCAGTTGAACAGAAGAGAGCAGGTCGTGGTCTTCAGACTTTGCACAGGCCACAATAGACTGAGGTACCACCTATTCAATAAACTGAAGATAGGTGGCACTGACGAATGCTCGTGTGGTACCGGGAAAATGACTGCCGAACATTTGCTGCAAAACTGCCCGACATACGAGGATCAGAGAAAGCAGATGTGGCCATCACCAGTGGCAACACTAGACACGCTCTATAGCAGTGTCGACAGCCTCAGGATGATCGCTGCTTTTTTCGAAAAAATACAGGTTGACGTCTGACAGCGTACGAAGAAGAAGAAGAAGAAGAATCGCTTCGTTACTGTATAGCCTATAGACAGGGCTTGAAAAAGCGTTCGTCTGCTCGCTTGTGATGAGAAAAAATTGTGACTTCACGGGTAAAAAAAATCAGTTTTTTATTAATTACATTTTTGATCGTTCTACGTAACGACTCCCGCACGATTATTGATGATTTTACGGTTCTTCTTCTTCTTCTTCGTTCGTTCTCAATCAACCACTATCAAACCCTGAAAGGGCTTAAGTAGCAGAATGTAGTCCAGAGAACTTAATGCGTTGTGTCGTAGTTTTACAGCTTGGCTGCGATATTTGCACCTTTCGATCCAACACATCCGACTTCAGCAAGCATTTTTTGAGTACCGGGTTAGCATTCCCTCTTCGATCCCTTCTCCTTAGCCAGTCTGCCCTACTGCAGCCTGTTATCCAGGATCACCGCGTGGAGGTGTAGAAGGGTCTTGGCAGCTCTGGTTCGCTGGCCCTGATGCTAGCAGTCAGCTATGGGTCGTTGACCACTGCAGCTTATGCGCTGATCAACATCTTGATCCCATTGTACGGTTCGAATAGATTGTACATTAGCTAGCTGATGATGGTGAGTCTAAATGGACCTCCACTGCAACAATTTAAACTGGTTAGTCATCGATGGTACTTCAGTGCTAAAACTATCCAGAATATTTAAGCGCCAAAACACGCCCTGCCTCTCACAGTATTGCATTTTTTTCTTCTGAAGAAATAGGCTAATACTGTGTAATTAATACAATATATGCTGATTTGGTATGCATTGTTATGTAGAAATAAAAGTGAATTAGTGCCTAGTTTAAATTTGGTAACATAGGTTGCATGACCGTAGTCCAGCCTTGCTGACTGGAGAAATTGTTACCTGACTGGTGAGTCATCCTAAAATTTGTCAAGTCCTGCCTATAGATAATCCACACGATGATATCTTCTTCTTTTCTTCTTCATCGTACGCAGTCAGACAGTTACCATTATTTTTTCAAAAAAAGCAGCCGTCATCCTGAGGCTGTCGACACTGCTATAGAGCTTGTCTAGTGTTGCCACTGGTGATGGCCACATCTGCTCTCTCTGATCCTCGTATGTTGGGCAGTTTCGTAGCAAATGCTCAGCGGTCATTTTCCCGGTACCACACGGGCATTTGTCGGTGCCACCTATCTTCAATTTGTTGAATAGGTGGTACCTCAGTCTATTGTGGCCAGTGCAAAATCTGAAGACCACGACCTGCTCTCTTCTGTTCAACTGGTAATAGGCATCGTTTTTGGTGTAGCCAGTATGTTCGGTTTCCCATTTGGTCACGTATCTAGCTTTCATAAGCCGTTTTGACTCTTCGTATGTCATACTAGTATCATGTTGTGGTAGTTTTGCACCTTCTTTTGCCAGTCTGTCTGCCTCCTCGTTGCCTTGGATGTTGCAGTGAGATGGAACCCACTGCACCACTACCCTTTTTGGTGCGGCCTGCTGGCATAGTTGACAGAGTACTGCTCTTAAATCATTAAGTTCAGTATTTTTCTGGCTTTTTAGCGCTGTGACTACGGCCAGTGCATCTGTAAGCAGGACTATGTGGCTTTCATTCCTTTTACCTGTCACCATTTCTTCCACTGCCGCCCTCAGTGCCTCTGCCTCCGCTCTGAAATTGCTTGTGTATTTTCCAGTAGCGAAAGACAGTGTTATTTTTCTGCCATTTGGTAGGCTCAGGAATGCTCCTGCCCCTCCGTTCTGTGTAGTATTTGTTACGGAACCGTCAGTGTACGCATGGGTCCAGTCCATGCTTGGGTAGTTTTCCGTAATGTAACTCAGGATAGTGTCTCTTCTTTCTTTTTCAGACTGGCAGTTTTAGTTTCTAGTACCTGGTATATTTTCTACCACCTCTGGAAATATATGCTGCCTCCAGGTAGGTTTTTGTACAGTAGGGATGGGCTTTGGTGTTGTTAGTGCGTTCATGGGGTTTTCGTGCATCTTTGCTTTGGCCATTTCTGCAAAGCTTCTTCGCTTTAGTTTCCCACTTCCAAAATTGTTTAGTCTCTGGTGCATTGGATGGTCAGTCAGTCTTCGGAGTTTCTCTGATTGCAGCTGGGCTCTGCAGTCTCTTCTGTCGGCCATGGATTGCAGTTTTGTAATCTTTTCAAGGTCTACAATTGGCGTTGACTTCATGCCTCCTGTTATAACTCTCGTGGCTTGGTTTTGGAGTTTGTTAACTTTATCGAAGTTCGCCTTTGTTGCTGTTGTCCATGCCGCAATGCCATACTCGAGAACTGGTCTCACTCTTCCAGTGTACAGTTTCTTTAGTATTCTTTCGTCTGCTCCCCAGCTTGTGCCAGCAAGTTTCCTCATGATTGCCATTGTTTCTCTGGCTCTCATTCGATTTCTCTCGATCTGACTTTTCTTGTCATGCGCCGATCAAATGTGACTCCCAGATAGTTTGGGTTGTCGTTTGGCTGTAGGTATTTGCCGTTTAGACTTAATTTGGTGTTTTGGGGTTTGATTGATAGCGAGAATATTGTGCATGTGGTCTTTTCCTCGTTTATTTTGACCAGCCATGAGTTCGCCCATTCTTCCAGCGATGTTAGGGCCTGCTGCATCCGATTTCTTGCTATGGTGAGATTCTTTTCAGAGGTCTACATAGCCAGATCGTCTGCAAACATTGAGCTATGGACTCTTCTTGGTATATTCTCTGTAATGTTGTTTATATACACCAGGAAGAGTGTGGGTGACAGTACTCCCCCTTGGGGTACTCCCTGCTCAAGTGTCACCTTTTTGCTCATCTGCCCTTGTACTTGGACTCTGTTTTTGAGGTAGTGGTTGATCCACTTTTACATTTTCTCTCAAACTTCACTTCTTCTTAGCTTGACTCTAAGTCCATCTTTCCAGACTTTGTCAAATGCCTTTTTCCAGGTCCACCCAAACCGCTACTGTATGCTTTTGCTCCTGGTAGGCATCTCCTATTTCCTGGGCTATGAGGATGACCTGGTCCTTAGTGGATCTGTGCTGTCTAAAGCCTGCTTGCTGTGGAATTAGAATGGGTTTTTCTTCCAGATGCCACATCAGTCAGGTGTTTATCATACGTTCACACGATGATATGACCTCTGATCCTTGTCCTTGAGAATGTTCCTGAACTATCGCTTACGGCGTTACAGCGTCTAACTCCGGCCTTAATACAACCGTATTGTCCTCGGCTTCTATAGCTCATACATCACCCTTATCTAATATATCGTGTCCTATTTGTTACGTAACCCAAAACCTGTAATATTCACCCCCTCTCTTAAATTTCAAAACCACACCCAATGTCCACCAAAGCACTTCCGTTGATAATTTAAAACACGTGATCTAATTTATTTCATGAAAAAAGGCGCGATACAGATTAGTTGAGATTTGTTAGCAATATAAGTTAAACTCGAAGACAATGGTTACTCCGATTCCACAGTATCCTGTTTCCATGTTTAGGTGGCGTTAACGTTTGTCTATCCTGGTAACGCCGTATGAATAGACCAGAAGTGGTGAAAACCAGGCCGATGTATTAATAGCTAGTTAAATATAATACGGGTATCCATGTTGCACGGCTATCACAATCTGATATTTTATTCACGATACCACATTGTAGTTTTCACTATGTGTGATTTATATATCTTTCCAAATCCCGTCTGAGGTTTATTTTAGTTCTTGATTTCATTTAACGTATGGAGTTTAAATTATTCTTGTAATTTTAATGGGAAGTTTTGGTTCTCTATTCAGTCCTAAATTATAACTCTATCCACAACATGCACTTCCAATTGTCATAAAACATTATCAACTCCCACCACGCTGAGTGCGTCTAGATGATGCCAATGGCAAGATGGCTTACTCATTTTTCCGACTAGTTTTGTCCTGAAATAAAAAACATTAGGGCTTTTTGGTTGGTTGGTTATTGATCCAGCGGCCAATGGGCTCTTGCCTTTTGGCCCAAAATATTAAGGTAAAAAAAAAGTTGTTTTTTTTTATGACGTTCGTCCTGAAAAGGACGTGTCATAATTTACAGCGAAGCAGCGACATCTGCGTCTTTCGACCCGACACATCCGGCTTTTTCGGGACCCAGTCTGCCTTCAATCATCGATCATTATTCTTTAACTCAAACTACCCAAATTCTGGAAGTTTCCTTTGGGAATAGGATCTTTGTCAGCTATGGTTCGCTGAACAAGACGCAAGCAGCTGGTTGTTATCAGTTTGTTCGTTGATTCATTTTTGGACCTAGGTAAAAATGTTGACGCGGTTTTTTCATACTTCGAATGCAATTAATTTCAACCCCAACAAACAATGATGTATCCTTAAAACAACCATTATATTAAGACTCAAGAAGGGACTGTCAGAAAAAATAAACCACAAAATTATAATTTCTAAAACGTAGACGAATCGGACGGCAGGATGCGAATAGTCTTGCACGCAAGCTACTACTATTCTATAAATTTACGATGACGTGAACTTACGCCAAAGAAAATAATTTCTGATTATTACCTAAATTAACGCACAAGAGGTCATAGGTCAAGACTGTTTCTGACAAATAAACTCTTCGATCTTTTTATAAATTGAATCAGTGGTGTTATGTGTAGATGTTTAGGACGATGAGGATCACGTCTAGTCAGGCGAAGCACAGTGAGCAGGCAATGTTAGCCTGGATCAGGACAAATATACTGGCCTAGACCCTCACCTGAAGGGACGATGAGGCTAACATATGGTCAGAGAAAGCATACTGATCAGGCAATGTTAACTTGGGTCAGGAGAAATACACTGGCATAGACCCTCACCTGACCTCATCATTGGTCGTCCTGGAAACGGACTGTTGTTGAGTGGCTAACAAGATGAGGTTCGATGTGATCCCCGTAGTAGTGAGTGACACAACGATGAAGCCAGTCATTGCAACACAACCTGGAGGACCCCGGTCCACTTCATCAGAGCGCTCGGGTTGTCAGGAAAGCTACTGCAATCTGCCGCAAGTTCCGTTAATTAATTTGAGTCGTAGCATTTGTGTCAAGTTAAAAACCAAAAATAACCAGTTATTGGAGGATATGGAAGAAAGATCGACGTCATGACACATAAACATAATTGATGACCTAAAAAAGTCACATTATATCATCCATTGAGAGCCCTTAGGTCGTGAAAAGTCACGAAACTTGAATACAATGATTGCACCATATATCTTATCTACGTAGTGTCTGTGGAACTTCTTAGAACTACCGAATAGAGGCACGATCTTAATACTGTAAATAGCAGGAAATTTGTATATAGATAGCGTCTCTCGTGATATACTGGCCTTGATTAGATGAACTAATGAGGGGGTATGATATCGTCCAATGTTTGTTATATCGAGATGATGAGGCGACGTTATACCGACGGAATCATGACTTGTGCCTCTTACCCATATCAACACACGGTGAAATAAATGTGTGTGCGTGTAATGTATACTGTAATATTTAAAGGTATGCTATGCATATACTAATATTTAACCCGTCCATAGTGACAGATAGTTGCAGAAGCGTTTGACATTTTTTTATTGTATGTGTTTGCCTCACTAGTTTCTATTGGCGGAGGCGTGCCTATTCCACCCCAGAACGTAGTCAATTTGGGCGATATTGAGACGCATAAACCAGTGCTTGGATGCGTGTGTATCTGTTTGTACTTAACCTGGTGTGTCCGAGATGTTCCTCCCGTTGTTCCTCGCCATTTGATGATCCTCTCGCTGTCCTTCGTAAGTATTTGGTGGTTATTTTCTTGTGTTCCTTAGTTTACCCAGTCGGGTTTCCGAGACAAAATATGCACATTGTTTTTCTGGGACCATTTTGGGAATGAGTATATTTATTTTCCCTCATAATTGATCCTGATTTAAATATATATATATAAATTTGTATATATACAAAAGTATCCTTTAAATATAAAATCATCATTATAAACAAACAAAAAATTAAAAAAACTTTAAGCGGGGGCTTTTGAGTTTTCCCCATTTTAGCTCGGTCGAGAGAATCGCACAAAGCACGAACTCCGTAGTTCCAGTGATGAACTCAAGGATCTCCAAAAAAAATTTACATTATGGACCGACCGTCGCAGATCCAAAACGAAGGCCGACCGTCTGAACACAAGGGAAACGGTTTGACCACTTCACCACAGAGACCCCCATACAAAACATTGTGAAGATGCAATGAAAATCAAATAGAAAAGCGTTTTATACTACCAGCTTGAAGGACAAAAAATAATTGTTACGAGCGAGATTCAAACCTACTACTCGACATTTCAAAACTTGTCACTACTAACTGAGCAGTTGCGCGTCATAAAAGTAGTTCTAGATTTGCTGTGTTATTTGGGTTAAGGTTGATTTTAGTTCATCGATCTAATGATACCAATTGGCAAGTTTAGAGAATTGTAGCGCATGGTCGAATTGTTGTGATGCCTGGTTGTCGAATGCCCAGTGATACTAGTATGACGTACGAAGAGTCAAAACGGCTTATTAAAGCCAGATACATGACCAAATGGGAAACTAAACATACCGGCTACACCAAAAATGATGTCTATTACCAGTTGAACAGAAGAGAGCAGGTCGTTGTCTTCAGACTTCGTACTGGCCACAATAGACTGAGGCACCACCTATTCAACAAATTGAAGATAGGTGGTACCGACGAATGCCCGTGTGGTACCGAGAAAATGACCGATGAGCATCTGCTGCAGAACTGCCCGACATACGAGGATCAGAGAGAGCAGATGTGGCCATCACCAGTGGAACCACAAGACAAGCTCTATGGCAGTGTCGACAGCCTCAGGATGACCGCCGCTTTTTTCGAAAAAATGATGGTTACTGTCTGACTGAGTACGAAGAAGAAGAAGAAGAAGAAGGAGAAGAAGAAGAAGAGAATGCCCAGTAAGGCATGAGTTGTTTTTTTTCTGTTGGAGATGAAATACACAAACATAGCAGCACACGGCATGGCGACAGCAGTGGCGAAACAGTTTGAAGTCCTTTGCTAAAAACGCTCTAAAATTGGTATAAAGTGGAACGACAGAGGTCACATGTAGACGGAAGTTTCGTTTCTGTTTGGCACATTGACTAACACACGTACTAAATGTGACTTTGTACTAAGAGCAAAGTTTGGTTTCTGTTTGGCACATTGACTAACACACGTACTAAATGTGACTTTGTACTAAGAGCAAAGTTTGGTTTCTGTTTGGCACATTGACTAACACACGTACTAAATGTGACTTTGTACTAAGAGCAAAGTTTGTTTTCTGTTTTGGCACATTAACTAACCATCATCATCATGTAGTATGTCCTTTATAGAACTTCGCTCCCATCACAGTTTGTCCTAAAGAAACTCTTTCCTATGTCAAAACTCCAGCCTTCGCCACAGCCATACTCAGGCATTCCTGGATATCTTGGTGCCACCGTCTTCTTGGTCTATCTCTGCCTCATACCTTCCATCACTGTTCTCCCAAGACCGATGTGTCTCTTGATGGGACCAAAGTATTTACATTTTCTAGCCAAAATGGAATTGATAAACCAGTTCTATGTTCAATTCTTGCCGAACGTGTATATTTGTCTTTTTCTCTGTCTAGAGTGTTCTAAGGATCTTTCTATAACATTAACTAACGCGTGTTAAATCAGGCTTTGTTCTAAGACCAACATTTGGTTTCTGTTTTGGCACATTGACTGACAAACCGATAACAGCGAGTAATGTGAGTATTGATGGTTTTGAGTATGGGTTCCGCTTTCTTTACTCGCTTGTTCCTCTTCTACCTTTTTATAAATGAAGTACATTTTTAAAAAGTGTATTATTAATGTTTTGACTCGCACGGGTCTAGCAACATCATAATGTAAAATAAATTGCTACATAAACCACCACTGTAAGAGCACACAAAGTAATTTTCTTCTCCTCCTTCTCTTCCTCGTCCTCTTCTTCGGTGCTCGTCACGAAACGGGTGTTGTAGCCTACAGCGAGGCTACGATATTTGATCATTTTGGCCCGATACATCCGCTTTCAGAACGGCACTCTTAGTGCCAGTTTTGCTTCGCCTCATCGGTCCGTATTCTCATAGCCTGACTGAACAAGTACAGCCTGTTTCCAGGCCTGCAACTTGTAGGCGGAATATGGTCAGGGTCGTCTATGGTTCGCTAGCTGGGATTAAATCTTGTGGCTATGAGTTCCCTGTTGCATCGTCAGCATCATAATGTCATTTCTTGTATACGTCCCCTATGGAGGCATCTACGCTTCTTGAGTTGTTCGACAACCTTAGGATGACCGCCGCTTTTTTCTAAAAAAAATAATGGTTACTCTCTGACTGCGTACGATGAAGAAGAAGAAGAAGAAGAAGAAGAACCAATTACCATTGATGTGAGGAAGAAGAGCTCTTACCCCTCTGCTACTCACGCTGCATTTCTCGCCAAATCGTGAAAACACGGATGTCACAAAGATATAGCGCCAGGTCCAAGACAATTGAGACGAGGAATCCATTTAGTTCCACGCTTGTAACATTGACAGAAAGGGGCGGGACATATTGGCATTACGCACTGGTGAACTAAAGATAGGTCGTCACGTGCGAGGCACAAACGAGGCTTTTAAAAGCTACTGGTAAACGGGTGGCTGTAATGGGCTGTTGAGAGATATCAACTTCCTGATTCCACAAACAAAAGACATATGCGAGGCAGGTTTAAAGATACTGTTAGCGTGAACTTGTCACTAACGTTGAGATAAAACGCTGGCGACGTTTCTCTAGTGGATTAGTTATTAGTAGCTCGTTGATGTGGTCTCATTAAAAATTCGGAAGGATTTTAGAAAACGCGCATAAAGGCTGGAACCACTAGAGGTAACTGCGCGGAGTAGGAACACTTGTTTTCTGCGTTTCTGTTTTCTTGTTTTTTAATTCTATTATCGGGATATATTTCTGACTTGACGGGATGTTGATGTTTTTTTTAATTGTTCTTGTGGGTTATCAGGTCCATCTAATTCCCAAAGAGTGTATACATCAAATAAATACATATGTAACTTCGTTAAACATTAACTTTCCATTTTCTCTAACTGCCATTCGGTTGATTTCAGGTTTCCCCTTCTTCTTCTTCTTCTTGATTCATTCATCCTCAGATCAAGGTCCGGGTTTCTCTTACAAAGGACACGGTTGTTTGTAAGGCTGTTTTATCTCCATACAGCTTTTGTCTCATATCTGTCTCACGAGGCCAGTATTGTTCTCTCTTCCTGTGTGAGCATGCAGCTTTGTAGGGTGTGTTCCACGGTCATGATATGCTCCCCATATGGACATCTGTCCCAATCCTCAATTTGTTGTTAAAATGAGCCTTGAGTCTGTTATGCTCAGTTCTTAGTCTGAAGATGATGACTTGCTCTTCTCTAGTTAAGTTAAAGTAACTGTATTTTTTTTTTTTTGGAAGTCGGGGTGTTGATCAGCCCATTTTACCCTGAAGTTGACTTTAATTATGGTCCTTAGCCTTGTTATATCTGATGCTCAAGTCTGTTTCTGGGGATGCTCCTCCACACTTAGATAGTTTGTCTGCAGCTTCATTGCCTTCAATACTGCAGTGAAACAAGATCCACTGTTTGACCAACCTTGTGTGTTCTGCTGAGAGCTGTGTCAGAGAGATCATACATTGCTCAAGATCTTCATCTTTGTGTTGTTTTAGCGCTGCTAAACCTGACGCGACACAAGTCAGAAATATTATGTTTTCTTTATGGACATCTTCATCTTGAATTACAAGCAGCTTTCAGTGCTTCTGCTTCTGCGCGCATTTATTAGAGTATGTTCCAGTTATTAAAACTCTCGTTTTTTTCTTCTTCCTTCCTAAGTTTGTATTAGACCCCCCCCCCTCCCCTCCCCCCTCGCCTCTATTGGGTGTGGGTTTGTTAGCTGATCCATCTGCATATCCATGTATCCATGTTTCTGGTGGGTATGGCTTGGCTTGGCTTCGTTCGTTCTCAATCTCCCGCTACCAAACCATAAAAGGGCTTCGGTAGTAGAATGTAGTCCAGAGAACGGAATGCATTGTGTCGTAGTTTACAGCTTGACTGCGATATTTGCACCTTTCGGTACATCACATCCGACTTCAGCAAGCATTTTTTTGAGTACCGGGTTAGCATTCCCACTTAGATCCTTTCTCCTTAGCCAGTCTGCTCTATTGCAGCCTGTTATCCAGGATCACAGCATGGAGGTGTAGAAGGGTCTTGACAGCTTTGGTTCGCTGGCCCTGACGCTAGCAGTCAGCTATGGATCGCTGACCACTGCAGCTCATGCGCCTCTGATCTCCTTGTGGGGTATACTCTCCTAAGATTGTTTTCCCGGGATGAATTTCCTTTCTAAATCGAAGTTCTATTCTTCGCATAATTTGATAGGAAGATGTCATTTCGTGAAACCATGAAAACAAGTTGAAAGTCAAAATACGAAAGAGGCATCTTCACAGCACTTATACATCACATCACATGATATCACATGATATCACATCACATCACATGATATCACATCACATCACATGATATCACATCACATCACATGATATCACATGATATCACATCACATCACATGATATCACATCACATCACATGATATCACATCACATCACATTAAAATGTTGGGTAATTACGGGAGTTGAAATATCATCAAAATATCATACATAAAAAAAAGTATCAGCAATAATTTATCCACGGGAATATAAACATCACTAATAGTGTATCTGTATAATTAGAAATACAATTACAAAATAATTAATTATTTCATAAGAATATAAACATAATTAATAATGCATCCATAGCATTAGAAAGATCATTAAACAGCCATTTGATAAGTATATAAACATCATTAGAGGCTGCGTGGCCAAAATGTGGAGCGTTCATTTCACAATCCGTACGTTCTCAGTTCGAATCACGCTTGTGTCCAGTTTGGCAGACATGGGGTTTTTCCGCTCCTCTACGTACGGAAAGTAATGGAAACCTACCGTACTGTACACTTGACAATCTACCGTACTGCACACTTTGCCAAGAAACTTATAACAGCCAAATAGGTTGGTGGTTGTAAGAATCCATGTTCTGCAAAGGACATGAAACTTACAGAATAAACATAATTAATAATGAATCCATGGGCATAGGAAACATATTAACACTGTATCCATGGTAATAGAAACAGCATTCATTATTGTATCCAATGGGATAAAACATTAATATTTTATCCATGGTAATAGAAAAAGCATTCATTATTGTATCCAATGGGATAAAACATTAATATTGTATCCATGGTAATAGAAAAAGCATTCATTATTGTATCCAATGGGATAAAACATTAATATTTTATCCATGGTAATAGAAACAGTATTCATTATTGTATCCAATGGGATAAAACATTAATATTTTATCCATGGCAATAGAAACAGTATTCATTATTGCATCCAATGGGATAAAACATTAATATTTTATCCATGGTAATAGAAACAGTATTCATTATTGTATCCAATGGGATAAAACATTAATATTTTATCCATGGTAATAGAACCATTATAATAATTTACCAACAGCAGCAGCAGGAGCAGAAAGTAAAATCGCAAAAAAGAATATACTAGGGATATCCATTGGCTATCTGTCCCTAAGTATTCATCGGCCTGTTTGAGTTCGAGAATTCCAAGTATTCCAAGTATTACATTTCATTTCATCTCATCTCATCTGCTCAAATCTCATCTCATCTCCACTCATCTCATTTCATCTCATCTCATCTGCTAAAATCTCATCTCATCTCGTCTCATCTCATTATTGCCAATGAATCAATGCGAAAAGAAACACCATTACTAATTTTTCCTTGTGAATAGAAACATTATTATTAATTTGTCTCTGTGAATAGAAACATTATTATTAATTTGTCTCTGTGAATAGAGATAAACGCAATTAATCATTTATTCATGGGAATAGAAACCATTATAAATGTATATATGATAATAAAACCATCATTAATAATGTTAAACCCTTGTGAAATATATAAACAAAACATGTTAAGCTCTCCTAAAGGCAAACAACCTGTAATCACAAAATAAAATCACAGCCGCAAAACTGTGATACTAGAATCCAGGTGTTCAATTGGAAAAGTCAATTTGTACCTGGCGTCAGGTAGCCAAAGCTGTTCTAATGTTTTCTCTGTCTGCCCTATTTGTGTGCTGCATAGGCTGCTCATTTGTTTTTCCTCTGTATTGTCATGTCTATTCTTTTCTTTATTGCTTATTAGCAATCTCCATTGTTGGTGGAAATTTAATCGAGATAATCGAAACATTTTTCAACGTTTTCAATTTCTTCATTTTCAAGAGTAACTTTATGTCACCATGTTTTGCTCTGTGGGTGGGCGTCATTAATGAACAAAGAAAGAAATGGTTTAGTCAAGAGACAGGAATGTCTCCAGGACACGGTCCCACCAAACTTGAGGAACAAGCACAAGAATGTCTCCAGGACATGGTCCCCCCCTCTCCCCCCCCCCCCCCCCAACTTGAGCGACAGACACAGAGTCCACACAGCAAGAACACTAAGATAAAGATGGATTGTTGGTGTTAAAAAAAACCTACTGCGGCGTGGATTAAAATATCAACGGCCCAACAGATCCCTCACATTAGAAGATTACACTACCCATCGACATACATGAACAAAGGAGATTAGCTGGGATGGGATAAGAAGAGAGAAAATGGGATTAGAGGAGATGAGAAGAGATTAGATCGTATGAGATGAGATAGGATTAGATGGTATGAGATGAAAGAAGATGGGATTAGATGATATGAGATGAGATGGGATTACATGAAAGGAGATGTGATGAGATGAGATGAGATTAGATGGGCTGAGATGAAAGAAGATGGGATCAGATGAGATGGGATTAGATGAGGTGAGATGGGATTAGATATGATGAGATGAGATGGGATTAGATGAGATGAGATGAGAAAAGATGGGATTGGATGAGATGAGATGGGATTAGATGAGATGAGAGAAGATGAGATTAGATGAGAGAAGATGAGATGAAAAGAGATGGTAAAATATGAGATGAGAGGAGATTAAATGAGATGAGAGGAGATGGTAAAAGATGAGACGAGAGAAGATTAAATGAGATGAGAGAATAAAAAAGGAGAAGAGATAAGATAATTTGATAGGAGAGCATATAGGATAAGATGAGATAAAATGAGATGGGTTAGATGAAATGAGATGAAATGAGATTTGAGGAGATGAAAGGACAGGAGATGAGATGCGATGCGATTATATGAGATAAGATGAAATGATAAGGAGATGAGATGGAATTGGATTAGATTAAATGAGATTAGATGCAAGTAGATGAGATTAGATGATAGGAAATGAGATGAGAGAAGATGAGATGAGATTTACTACTTGGAAAGAAACCGATGTACACCTAATGGCATATAGCTAATGACTTTCCCTAGTAGATTCATGTTGGGATTTTACTTCTTCAGCTGTCTCGACCTGGCGGGAAATTAGGTAAGTTGCGTAATGGCTAACATTTGCATAATTTTCCTAAATAATGCCTTCGACAGCGACTAACAGCCTGGTCTTTCCGACTTTTATTTGACAAGGGTTGTTTCGCGTCAGCTACATGTACATATGACCTCTTTGTGCATCGTCCGTCTCTGATAAGACTAGGCACTCAGTCTTACCTCTCTAGAGACCTGAAATCGCTTGGCGATTGCTGATTTCAACGTCCGAGATGTGCTTGAGTTCTTTTCTTGAGAGACAAAAGCCTTGCCCCTCTACTGTTTCAGGTCAGGCCAGGTCAGGTCAGGTCATCCCGTAACCGGTGAGATCGTTGGGGCACACAAGAAGACATCCTCACAACTCCACGCCATCCATCTCTGTCAGATGCCGCTGCCTGTGACTCTTCTGGTCGGAGACTGGTCCATTCTTTTATGTTGTCCTCCCTTCTCTTTTTGGGCCGGCCTCTTCGTCGTTTGCCATGAACCTTCCCGTGGAGGATTGTGTTTGCAAAACCATTTGATCTCGATATGTGACCGTACCAAGTCACTTCCTTCTTTTGACAGTTGCCAAGAGATCTTCGAAAGGCCCTATTGCTGTTGTAATTCTATCTCGTATTTCCTCGTTTGTAACTCGATCTTTGTACGTGACGTTTAAAAGTTTTCGGAAACATCTCATCTCCAAGGCCTGTATCCTTCGTTGAAGGTCAGCTGTAACTGTCCATGTCTCAAACACATAGAGGAATATTGACAAGACCAGTGTACGCATTAATCTGATTTTCGTGCATAGTGCTAACCGTTTATCTTGCCAGATTTTGTTAAGCCGTGCAAGCGCCGCTATTGTCTGTGCTATTCTGGCCAACACTTCACATTTTGATCCTTCATCACTGACAATCGGCCCTAGATATTTAAAACGGTCAACGACTTCTAGTTCCTGGCCGTTAGCTTTTATCTTGCTGTTGAAGCCCGTAGCGTTGTTGGTCATTAATTTTGTCTTTCCAGCGTTTATCTCCATACCATAGTCAAGAGCTGTTTCATCGAGCCTTCTGACCCATTCCTGGAGTTCTGCTTCTGAACCCGCCAACCCGTCGATATCATCTACAAAACGAAGGTTGGTAATCGTTCGGCCCCCTATCTTGACAGTACCAACGTGACCTCCAAGTGCCTCACTCATAATTCCTTCAAGGAATATATTGAAAAGAGTTGGAGAGAGTGTACACCCCTGTCTCACACCAACTGATGTGCGAAACCAGTCTCCTCGACTCCCACTGTTTCAGCTCAGAGAAATGCAGTATTTGCAATTGTCATCAATACTTTTTTTAGATGATGTTGTAGATGGATGCTGTACGTGGATGGGGTAGTTTGATTTTGTAGATGGATGTTGTAGATGGATGGTGTAGGTGGAAGTTGTAGATGGATGATGTAGATGGATGATGTAGATGGATGTTGTAGATGGATGTTGTAGATGGATGTTGTAGATGTATGTTGTAGATGTATGGTGTAGTTTGATATTGTAGATGGCTGTTGTAGATGGATGTTGTAGATGTATGGTGTAGTTTGATATTGTAGATGGATGGGGAAGTTGGATGGTGTGGATGGATGGTGTGGATAGAGGACGTAGATGGATGACGTGTATGAATAGTCTGGATGGATGTTGTGGATGGATAACGTAGATGGATGGTGTGGATGGGTGGTCTGGATGCTACTTTCGCCAATACCCTTGTATACTTTTAGTTTCATTCTCACTCAGACTCAGTGCAGTGGCGTTTCTACCAGCTAATCCATGTCTGTAATGAATCAACATTTAGTGCAAAGACTAACATCACTGCAGTGGCGTTTCTACCAGCTAATCCATGTCTGTAATGAATCAACATTTAGTGCAAAGTCTAACATCAGACCCAGACGCAATATACTAACCGAGACTTTCACCTTACGTCCAATCCATGCATTTGGAATCGTGCAGTATTCTGCCTACCAAGGTTGAAATCAACCCTTCAGTAGTTAGCCTACTGAGACGAATACGTCCCAGTCTTTCTCGAGACACACTGGGGGTGTAAGCAGATCAGCTGAGAGCCAGCTGATAGAAAGGGTAGGGTTTGTAGCGTAGTGGTTGTTGTTGGTGTTGTTGTTGTTGTTGCTGTTGTTGTTGGTGTTGTTGTTGCTGTTGTTGTTGTTGTTGTTGTTGCTGTTGTTGTTTGTGTTGTTGTTGTTGATGTTGTTGTTGGTGTTGTTAGTGTTGTTGTTGTTGCTATTGTTGTTGGTGTTGTTGGTGTTGTTGTTGCTGTTGTTGTTGGTGTTGTTGTTGTTGTTGTTGCTGTTGTTGTTGTTGGTGTTGTTGTTGTTGGTGTTGTTGGTGTTGTTGTTGGTGTTGTTGTTGTTGTTGCTGTTGGTGTTGTTGTTGCTGTTGTTGTTGGTGTTCTTGTTGTTGCTGTTGTTGTTGGTGTTGTTGGTGTTGTTGCTGTTGTTGTTGGTGTTGTTGGTGTTGTTGTTGTTGCTGTTGTTGTTGGTTTTGATGTTGTTGTTGCTGTTGTTGTTGGTGTTGTTGGTGTTGTTGTTGTTGCTGTTGTTGTTGGTGTTGTTGTTGTTGTTGTTGTTGTTGGTGTTGTTGTTGTTGTTGTTGCTGTTGTTGTTGGTGTTGTTGGTGTTGTTGTTGTTGCTGTTGTTGTTGCTGTTGTTGTTGGTGTTGTTGTTGTTGTTGCTGTTGTTGTTGGTGTTGTTGCTGTTGTTATTG